>JBAMHW010000022.1:1532156-1546722 GCA_037177495.1 Rhadinocentrus ornatus
AGAGCCTCAGTGTGATGAGGAGTGCTGGGATGAACACACAGGAGGTAACAACGGTTCAGGAGCTGGTTACTCTGGCCCAGGTGAACCATGTTGACCACCACAAATAAATGTCACAAGCATTTTATGACTTTCTCTTGCCTGAGTTTGTTTTACTGTAAGAAGGAAGTGGACAGAACCCCGTGAGACTGAGCTCCAACAGCTGGAGGTGAGATGAACCTTGTTTTCTGTCCTGGAACTTATACAACCTGCTATGCTGTGTAAATGTCACGCTTGAAAACCGAATTCAACGATCCAAGTCTCGTCCACCCATATTTATATCCCAATAAAACATATGTGTCAAATGCTCCCCCAGGTTTTACTTTTCCAGCCTTTTGTTGCTCCTGTTCCAACTTTTCCAGACGTGTTGCTGCATCAGATTCACTATCAGCTCATATTTTCCATCACGTGGTGACACGTCTCCGTTTCGTCATCTGACATGTTTATCTTCTACTGGGAATAAAATATCAGGTTATCAGCTTCTGTTTTTATTTACATTTTACACAGCTTCACAACTTTTATAAAACATTCTCATATCTTTATATTTATTACAATTATTTTGAGAATAAATAAAGAGATAAATATATCACTTCTTACTGCTGCCTAGATAGAGGTGTGTGTCCCATTAAGACCTGTAACAGTCGCCTGAGTATTGGACTGTATGATTGGCCCATGCGTATTCTTAGTAGCCAATGACAGTCCACCTTCTTGCAGGTGAAACTTCAATATGGCCGAAAGCATGCTGCACATGGACGTTTGTCCTTCCTCTGTCGGTTCTTTTTGTTCTGAGCGTGAGTAAATGGAACCAAAGTAAGTTCTCTGGACGTTTGTTGTAGGAATTGTGTATTTATTGTTTAAAGTTTTGTATATTTATGGCGGGAGTAATTTGGCATATTGAGCACAATGACTAAAGAAATGTCTTGCTGCTACAGCTGTTCATGTTTGTCGGGCAGTGAACTTGTTATTTCATGCACCAAACCGTAATTAAAACAGAATTATATAGGATTCATGTAGAGAAAGTTAAAAGCTGGGTCAACTCATGGCCATGTACCGCCCCCTGCTGGACTCCAGGAATACAGCGGGATGTTTCTGGAGACTTTATTGATTTATTGTACTGTAGACCACACTCAGCTGGGAATATTTAGATTTTTAGAGGGATAAAAATGAACCAGATCTGTTAGTTTTGCTCCTTGTCTTGAACCGAGGAGTCGCCTAAATAACCTGCAGTGTGAATAATTCTAATGAATAGTGAAGATAATGTTAATTTATAGTTGATGTAGGAGCCATTTCTAAGTGTTTTGTATATATATTTTGTTTGGGCACTAGGTGGCAGCATTGTGTATCCTCTGTCGCTGCTTATTTAAGCGGGAACCTTCCTGCAGGTGACAGTTGTTGCTGGTAAGAAGGTGAACGCTGTTTTTGACCGTTCATTATTCAGTGATTGTCCACTTAATCCTTACATCTTAACTTTGGACAAAAGAACGAAACATCATTGCTGTATGGATATGCGAGACTTGTGCAACGGTCAGTGAGCAACACAATTCATGAGATTTGTCTAACACTTCGCTTTTGTACCCAATCACGCCGGCAATGATAACGCGTCAAGAAAAGTTCCCATTAGCAACACTTTAAGCATGGCGTAGCACCTTTACAGTTAATGCCATTTAAATGAGGAGAAACCAGTAAAAATATAAAATATGAAGTGATTTATTCTCCTAAATGTGTTTTGCTTTACTAAGAATGGAGATTCTTCCTAACAACCTGTTTGTTTCTGTCATTCAGTGTCACACTTTGTCATGAACTTGTTCTATTTCTATTCCACATTTCTATTCATTCGTATAGCGTAAAAAGGTCTGGGAGAAGAGATTAATTAGCTTGCAGATCTTCCAGGTAAGTAGTACTGGTAGTAGACTCAACTGGCTCCAGTTAGCTTTAGACACTGGGAAGTTTGTCTCTCAACTCAACTATTGGCATCGCTGGTGTAGGAATGTGTTTCGCAGTTCGGGGGCGTGGGTTGGCTGCCATGTCTTCGTAGGTCTGCCCCAGTGCAGCGGTATTTACGCATTTAGCTTAATACCAAGTATGAATAACTAAACCATAACAAGCCAAGAGAGTGGAGTTTTAAAGTTGCCACCGGTGAGAACAATGAGGAGCCAGGATCGCTGCCAGCCGCCAGGCCTACAGGAAAGCAGGACCTACAGCCAGCCACGACACATCACAGCACAAAGCAGCAGGGCAATAAAAACTAAATACACATCAGTGCAGGAAGAAAAGAACAATGCAACTCATCCGAGGGGGGAAACAAAGAGAGGAGACAATTTGCCACCAGACTTTCCTCACATTTATAAATGCAGAGCATTTTCTAACAGCCGTGGTTTCAGTTCTTTTGTAAAGGAACTGAGAGCTGATGATTCCCCTGTTTCAACAGGTAATGTGTCCAGCTTTGACCAGGGACGCCCAGTCCTGGTCCTCAAGGGGCAGTGTCCTGCAGGTTGTAGATGTTTTCCTGCTGCAACACAGCTGACTCAAATAAATGGCTCATTAACAGGCTTGTGTGGAACTCCATATCAAGCTGATTGAGATCCATTTCATTTGAATCAGGTGGCCCTCCAGGCCCCTCCCCCTCCCTCTCTGCTGTGCTTCAGCTCTACCTCCAAACCAGAACAAAATCTTTTTTTTTTTTTTTAGAGAGATGCAGGATGTGTGTGGATGTTAAGCATGAAATGAAGACTTTGAAGTTTAATGTGTGATGGTTCGCAGGTTTGAGCCTGACATTCTCAGTGTTTTAGTGGACGGTCCAAAGCAGAACCTGCAATGAGCCCGATTCCGCTGATTATGATCCGGCCTTTGATTATCTGAAGTGGACCCTGCTTTGGTTCATCCGGCTGAACTATTGAGGATTCATTAATGTGACATCTGGCAAGTTGATGACTCTAATCTTGCTGGAGGGAGAATCCCATTAACTGAGCCATGCCGTCTCTCGTGGGACTCTCCATCTCGTCCAGGCTTTGATCATTTGGTTTGTGGAGCGCTTCTAAAATGAGTAGGGTTGGGGAGACGGGGCTGTGCACCGTGTAAAAGTTTTAGTTTCTCTATATTGGTGTTATAAGTCAGGGAGAGTTTAAACAAGCTGCATTTAGCTTTTATTACATCACATTCAGACCAGATGCAGAGGAAAGACAGGAAGGAGAAAGTTTCTTAAGATCCTGTCACACTAATTCCAGTTTAGCTGGACTTGTCTGGTTTTAGAGCCAGAACCAGTTATACTATGCTGGTCGTCTTGGAAACCCAGAAAACTCTACATATCATTGTTTGCATTCAGACACGTAAATTGAACCCAAAATTATAATCCTAATGCATAAAAAGATCAAAACCATTAAATCTGATAGTGGAGCTAAAGAAAAGTCCACGAAGCCACAGAGACCATGACAGAAGTCTTGTTTCCGCAGTCTGCCGTTACAGAGATGCAGAATTATTCTTCTATTTATACAAACCCATGCATGATCGATATTTCTATTAGAGGGCTGTGGTGACCTGATGCCGGCTTGCTTTCAGCACAACAATAAAGACATTTATCACAATGGATTTTCTGCAGAAAATCCGAGCCGGTTGGTCTTTGAGGAATGAGGCTTGGACTGTATAACGGCTAGCTTTATAAATCCATGGAGGATCGTCCAACTGCTGCTCAGGACGAGCCACTCGTTCATCAACAGCGTGCACGTTTCCAGTTGGGAGTGAGAACAGAGAAACCGCAGAAATAAAGCCGTCAACGCAGGATTGTCTCTTTTGGCTGGGATGGTTCAGTTACAGTAATAAATGGTGTCTGGTTGGCCTGCATGTGTTTATTTTAATTAGTCTACTAATCTTTTTATGTCAATTTAATTCAACTTATGGTCCGTTAATTGATCTTTGAGAAAGAAGCTAATATGACAGCATTTGTGTCCTGAGGGAATAACAAAGTATATTTTACTGAATCATTGCATGTTGTACACTTGCACATCGTTTCATATCACATCGGGTTGTAGCATGCTGTATCATGTAATTTCCCCTCATGTCACACGTTTCATATCGTATCGCATCGCATTGTATCGTATAATTTATGTCTTGTCTCACCGTTAGATATATTGTATCGTATCGCATCAGGCTGTATCGTATCGTATCGCATCGCATCGCATCGCATCAGGCTGTATCATATCGTATTGCATCAGGCTGTATCGTATCGTATCGCATCAGGCTGTATCGTATCGCATCAGGCTGTATCGTATCGTATCGCATCAGGCTGTATCGTATCGTATCGCATCAGGCTGTATCGTATCGCATCAGGCTGTATCGTATCATATCACCATATTTGTGACCAGCCATGGAAAAACCAGCAACAAGTCCAGAAAACAACCAAAAAGGTATTTTTCCTGAAAAATATCATGCTAGTTGAAATCCTGAAGAAACGTCTCCATCCTTCAAATAACGGTGTGGAAGGTTTTAAAGCCAAAGACTTGAATTTGGGTGCTTTCAGAGGAAATTCATAGCGGGAGCCGCTTCCTAGTGTTGGGTGGGGTGGAACAACATCTGAACCTCTCTTTGGCTATTCTAGCGCTGCTGTTACGCCTTTCAGCCAAGCAGCACCACATTCCAGTAGAACCACATGACTGCTTATGCAGCTTTTGGGGATTTCGGGAGAAGACAAAAGGGCTAAATTGTGGCGTTAAAGCACATTTTTGGAATTCTTCTTAAAGAGTTGGAATTACCTGAAGATGAAGAAGACAACGAACCATTGGACTCGTAGCGGAGGAGCTGGAACGTAAGATGTCAGAAGCTATCTCTACCGTAACATTTGAACCGGCGAAGATTCGTAACTTTGACTGTAAACGCTACAGAAGAAGAAAAGAGAATTCTCAACATGGGACACAGTCATGTAGCCGTAAACTTTCTCCAGACTTGACGTATAACTGATTCTCTAGCAGCAGAAGAAAAAGCAGGACATGCGAATAAATGGGCGCCTTGAAGCTACCTTTCAGTTTCTGTACACTGTTTGCTGGCTCCGTGTTAGAATTTTATTCTCTTGATCTTCCATACAGGTCCTGCAAACAGCAATGCAAGTGATGCACACATTGAAACTGCTATCAGATGAGCTGTAATAGGAGGTTTAGATGTGAAAATAGAAGCAACTGCTTTTATTTTGAAGTGCAGCAGGTAAGAAATTAGTATTGACTGCAATGTTAATGTGGTGTAATAAAATGTATGAATCCAAGCTAAACTTCCAGTTAGCATAAACCGTCATTTTCTTTCTTTCCATTTTCAGAATTGACAAAGACACTTTGACATCGTCAGACACTTTGATGGGAATGATGCAAGACGCTTAAGGAAAAAGGGCTCAGGACCACACACACATCAACTGTGAGCCGATCAACAGAGCTCAGGAAGTTATGAAGAACTTTGCTGAAGACTGCATCATGCTGCCTGGCCGGCATCCTGGCCACAGGAGTACAGACCTTCCAGAGGAAAAGAAGTCCAACAGGATCATCTTAAACCAACCGCTTAAAGTACGATGAGATGACTGCTGCAGGAAATGCCTGCACAGACTCTCAGCTGTCGTTTGGTTCCTCCCCATCAGCAAGAAAGAAGATCAAGATGCAGAGAATATTTATCACATCACAGATTGTTTTCTTTCATTTAGTAGTCTAGTAAGCAGTAGGCTAGTTTAATTTAATCTTTTTTCTTCCCTCGGTCTTTTTCACATGCACTTCCCCTCAAACCCTCTTCATCCTGGACCGGACTTGTCCTGTCGGCATGACGATACGGTACTCTACCCCCCTTCTTCTGCTCAGCTGACCAGAGTGAAGCAGGATGCTGGTGTCCAGCTGCTGCTTCAAAGCTAGAATCACAATCAGAGCGAAACTGGTTCTTATGTTTTAGCCGAAACAAAAAGAAACGGAACTGGAGTTTTACTTCCGAGAGATGTAAATTCGTCACGTCCACCCCTGTCCAATCAGAACCCTTCCCAACCCCCAGATCTACAGCAGGATTAAATAAAGGGGATTAAACATGTTTTACATGTAAACCTCATTTCAGAATTACGATTTCCATGTAACGAAGGAGGATACTTTAATTCCGAATTAAGACCATGATGTAACCGTGGCCACGGTGGGACTCAACCGCCCGCCTGTCGTGTTGCGCCAAATCGTGAAGGTGTGCTGCATTATATTGCATCATATCAGAGGGTGTTGTATCATCATCGCGCTCTGCATCGTATCAAATCAAGTATCGTCTTTGAAATATTAATGAGTGAATGTGAAACAGACGTAGAGCCTGACTGGTTAAACGTACCAGGCGGGTTTTGAAGTCTTATGGCCGATATGGCGTCGTCGTGCCAACCTGTGCTAGTGAGGACAGAAAGAGGCTTCTGAGCAGACATCGCTTCTCGAAACAGAGTTGATCACATTTATGTTAGTTGGGACCAGTGCTGCACACATCCAAGTGGTTGAAAGTCGTGGGTGTGATGTAGGACAGTGGTTCCCAACCTGAGGTCCGGGACCCCCCCCCGAAGGTGTCCCTTAAAGAGCACAGGGGGTCCCCGGGGCTTTAAACATTCACAACCGTTGTGATTAATGTCCACACATTGTCCCTATTTTAAGAAAACAAAGCAAGGCTATAAGTAATAAATTTATCTTTGGCTTTATCGTAGGACGGATATGTTATTTACAGCGAGAATCTCACTTTTAAAAGCATCAAACCAGCAGGGTTTCAGCACGGGGGGGAGCAGGGGGTCCATGGCTTTTTAACATTTGCGTGAAGGGGGTCCTCAAGGAAAATCTGTTGGAAATCACTGATGTAGGAAACGGGTTGGGCATGATCACTGAGATGGATGACGCTGCCACATCTCTGGGTCCAGACCGGAATCGAACAGGAAAACGACTGATGCTGCAATCATGCTGGGAATGTTGGTGTCCGCTGGGTTCTGTCCCCAGTTACAGAAATGTCTTGTCACTGCGACAAGGTGTTTGGTTTCACACCATGATGGAGACCCGACCCTAAATCATGAAGTAGATAGATGGACGGACGGATAGATGGATAGAAACTTTATTAATCCCTAGAGGAGAAATTCAGGCAGCAAACACATAAATAAGTATAAAAAAGTAAAATGCGTCTGTTAAACGGCCCAATGGCTGAAGGGACGAAGGACTTTAAACCGTTCTGTTCTGCAGCGCAGCAAGAGGAGCCTGTTGCTACGGTTAATCCGTTGGTTCGTCATTGTGACATGCAGTGGTTGTTTGGGATTGCTCAGGATGTCCTGGATTAGAGCCATCGTCTCTCTCATGCAGCGTTTTGACGTTTAGTTTTCATTTGTATTAAAGATGACGTGTTGCCTCCTACAGGAAATATCACATAAATGCAAGCATGATGTAAACAACTTTTTTCTCTCAACTATAATTCAGAAGGAAAACGAGCATTTTCCGACACCTAAGAAGAGAGGTGGGGTTAGCATATTTGGTATATTGAGCATATCTCTGTATGTAAATGACCATGAACGTCATGAACGTGGTTTGGGATTGTTGGTGGCCTGTGCATGTTTGATGATACAGATGTTTTTGTACTTGCACACAGAATTTATAACATTTATGAGCGTTTGATAAACGAGGAGCCAGATGTTTTCACAGCGACGTCTTGGCTGCAACAGATGACGCACGTCTCAATAATGTTATATTGTGCAGCGAGTCTGGCAGGTTACTCTGTACTTTTTAAGCAGAAAAATGGGTCTTTTATTGAACGAACACCAGCAGCTTCTCCCCACTTCATCACAGCTGACAGCTTGTCGCAGCGGCCCCATGCAGCCTCTGCGTGTTACCGCTGACCGCCGTGCTCCTCAGCCTCTTTCACCCGCTGGCCAGACAAACGCAGGCGTCCTGCAGCTCATATGAGGAACGAGCTGGGAACTGAGTGGTAGCTGAAACAAGTATTTAAGTGAGTGGAAAAGTTTAAAAATAAAGGTCCCAAAAAATATTTTTAAGCTCTTTAATTTACAGAATGTTCATCTTCAGTGTTTTTTTTTCCTCTTTCTGGTAAATCCATGTTGTTTTCTTAGCCCAGAGTTCCATTCGGTAACATTCCCAACCATCTGCTGGCAGAAATACTGTAAAATAGTCATACTTGTTTTTTTTTATTGGTTTGGAATTGTTGTTTTTTGGGCTTCTAAGTCTCAGATGGTTGAGTGGACAGAGTGGACACATTTTCCCTTCCCGGTTTGAGGTGGGTTGTGATTGTAGTTCTTTTCGCCATCCAAACTTAATCAGCCATAAAAAATAAAATGGAAAGTTCACGGCCTCTGACTTTGACCTTCATGTGCTTCCGCCAGAGAAGTGGGAGGAGTTTGGTTCTCGGAAGATGAAGCATCAGGGTGAAACTGGTGCGTAACGTGGGCTGAGACCCTGTACCCGGCCTACATGCACACCGGTAGGAAGTGAGTGCATCAGGTGAGAGACACAGCATCGTCCAACAGCCAGTAAGGTTTGGGAAGGTGGCCAGGAAGAGCAATAGAAGGCCAGTGGGTGCCCAGGACTACAGCCATCACCCTCTACAATGCACTTGTGATGATGGACCAGGCGGGAGTCCAGGGTTCAGGAAGGAGTCTGCAACTGTGTCCTGCTTTATATCCTGTGATTATGTGATTTCATTCAACATTCAGTACAAAAAGAAAATGGCTTGTCTGTTGTGTTGGGTCCTTGGTGTCATTAGCTGCTAGCTTATGGACACATTTGTGGTTGCTTAACATGCAGCGCATATTCAGACAGATTCCTCAGTGTTTCTACAGAAGCCCCGAATGGACAAAGCAAGCACAAACAGATGGAACATTATAAAACCTGCCTGGATGTAGAGGAGTCGGAGATGTTTGTCATGTTTTTAGCATCTGCTACTCGTATATCTTAAGAGAGAGAGAGAAGTGGGAGTAGTTGTCTGCAGAAACTGGCAACCTAGAGGAAAAAGTGGAGGTAAGGCTGGAATGCAGCATGCAGGTCCTCACCTCCCTCTCTGCTGTGCTTCGGCTCTGTCTGCAAATCCCCTTTATGCAGAATAGAATGTTATGTAAACCTGTTACCATGGCAACTGCAAAAACAGCACTTAACCCGCTGTTTCAACCAGGTTCTGGTGCTGCTTGGATCCAGTTCAGAGCCACGTTATCAACATCTGATGTTTTCTGTGTTTCTGCAGCTGTGATGGCTGGTTAGATACTTGTGTTAACAGGTAGTTGAACAGGTGGAGCTAATCAAGTGGATGGTGTGTGTTAAGCTGATTCTTTTTGGAATGCACTTCAACGTGAATCAACTGGCTGTGCAGAGTCACCAGAGGGGGGCAGTATAGGCTACACTGCTGTTGGTGGTGTTTCAGTAGAAATTGTTCTAAAAGGAAAAAAAAACTTGAAAGACAACAACTGTGGTTTAAATTCACAAAATGTGACCAGAGAGAGCTTTTCTCCAGCAATTCCTTTAATCTCTGGGAATATTTAGGATATTAAGGGAGCAGTTGCACCATTTAGCTTGTGCACTTGCACCTGCAGCTCGTGCACCTGCAGCTCGTGCACCTGCAGCTCGTGCACCTGCATCTCGTGCACCTGCAGCTTGTGCACGTGGACCTGCAGCTCATGGACCTGCAGCTTGTGCGCGTGGACCTGCAGCTTGTGCATGTGAATCTGCAGCTTGTGCGCGTGGACCTGCATCTCGTGCACCTGCATCTCGTGCGCGTGCACCTGCATCTCGTGCACGTGGAGCTGGAGCTCGTGCACCACCACATCAGTCAGCAGGGATCTGTGAGCACATTATTCTGTTGACTGTGGGCTCTGAGCACGGTGTGTAGATTAATGATGCTGGCAGGCCTGCAGTCATTTTCAGTCATAAATCTGATCAAGGTGCTTTTAATGCACTCGTTTAGAAGCTAATGTTTCCCCCTCCTTCAGGATCAACATTAACTCAAAGATTGGAGAAGGCAGGATTATTGATTATGACGGCTCTGAATATGAGAATGTTTGTTTTCTATGATGCATTTTATTAGCTGAACTTTGGGAGAAAGCAGCATTTCTCTTTTCTTTGTATTGGAAAAGCTTAAATTCCATTGATTCTGAATCTGATTCAGGATCTTTATTCTCGTGCAGGGACTCGGTGAAGTCATCAGACCAGGGAGTTTGCTGTATTTTCTGCATCAAACTGCTTCCCACTGTGTGATTAACCTGACAGGCGGGCCTTCGTCCTGGCAGGCAGAGACCAAAGCAGAGCGCCGACATGCAGTAAGGTGATGCACATGCAATAATAATAATGGATTAGATTTATATAGCGCTTTTTTTCAGGGAGCTTACATTGTATCCATTAACCCTTCATTCATACCTGGTGATGCTAAGCTACATGTGTAGCCACAGCTGCCCTGGGGCAGACTGACGGAAACGTTGCAGCAAATCCGCGCCTACGGCCTCTCTGACCATCACCAAGCATTCATCCACATTCATGCACCCGTGATGCCGACGTCGAACCGGCAACCCTTCGGTTATTGGACGACCGGCTCCACCGCCTGAGCCACTTTGATGCAGGGCGTCTGGAGAGAAGCTGCAACGACCTTCTCTGCTCCACCTGCGGCTGCAGAGGAATTAGCTGCGTGATGTAAAGCAGAGCAGAGAAATTGGCTGCTCACGTGCTGCTGCTGTTTAAAAGAAAATGTGAGCTGAGAGGTGGAAATCTGAGTTATAAAAGCAGCTTCAGTAGGAGGGAGGTGAACTCTGTGGTCTTTGGTCCACTCGTAGGGAGCTTTCCCCGGTTGTAACATGTCCCGGCTGATCAGATTTTCCACATAAACTTCATTTAACCTGATATCTCTACCATGCTGCTGCTAACTATTTATGCTCCCCCTAATTAGATCCCATACCTGCTATCGCTTAGCGCTAAATCTCGGCGAGCATCAGGAAAATACAGAGAGAGGCCGAAGGCAACGTGAACCTGTATCGGCTCTAAACGAGGTCTCTGATGACACACAATCAGACTTCAGTGGAAATAAACGAGGCTGTGAAAACCCTCTTTGAGCCTCTCTCTGTTTTCTAATCTTCATCATTCACTAACAGAGGAGCTGATGCATCACTAAGAATTCTCCCCATGTTTCTAGAAAATGGCTTCATCATTGTTTCTAATTATAAACAAAGTGAACTCTTGGAATAAATCAATCACCTGCAGTCATTAAACAAAGCGTCTGCAGTTTCATCAATTACACGAAGATGCGTTGATGTCATGAAACATGATTTAGGCGTCTTCAGAATGCACGGCACGTTCACTTCTACGCTGATGACAGCCAGATCTGTCTCTGAAAACGGAGTGCATGCTCAACGAAACCATTACGTTATTGTATTGATGACATTAATTTTCTCTGCATTTCAATGACAAAGACTGAGGCGAAGATGTTTGTGCCAAGTGATCCCGCCAAGGTTCCAGTTGACCTACGTTAACCTCGGCTCTGTGGTCACGTCCGGCTTCCGTTCCATTATACAGCTTTCTGAGGTGAAACCACTTCTTCCTGGAAGTCACCTGAGAATTTAATCCATGCCTTAAATCAAGCTGTTTAGACTACTGCAATGCACACAACCTTGTCTTATCCAGACCTTCCTTGGTCGACTACAGCTGGTCCAGCATGCTGCTGCTGGGCTTTTGACAAGCACTAAACCAACCCGAACACATTACTCTGGTCTCGGCTTCACTTCACTGGCTCCCCGTTTGTTTTTGCTATAAATACCTCCAGTCTCACCTCACAGTATCTTCCAGAGTCAGACCTCCTTCAGAGCAGACCCCTTTGGTGGGGTGTTAGCGTTCACCGTTTCTTTTATTATTATTATTTATTTTAATTGTATGTACTCAATATTTCTCTTAAGTTTGTAAAGCACCTTGGCCAGCTGTTGTTTTTAAAGTGCTGAATAAAACGTGGAGTTTGAGCTTAATATGATCAATTACGTTCCTTTTTTTAAAATTTATTTAATCTGGCAAACAGATATTGAATTAACCAACTAGGAAATTATCAACTTTAATCCTCTTAAAAAAACACACATTTAAGTTAAATTGACAAAATCTTATATCCATCTGGTCATTAAACTAGTCTTATGAATTACATTAACTAAAAACAAGAATAAAATAATAAATGGATAATAAAATAAAAATGTAATTAATAGCAACATAGGAACAAAAATAATTGCAGATAATAAATCGGAATTTAAATAAATTTTATATTTTTGATTATTAGTTTTTGTAACTATTATTTTTTTGCTGTTTTCTAATTAGATATATAATTTTCTAAGGGTGTAGGGGGTCTATATCAAGTGTCTGGTCCTCAGCAGGTGTTAAAATTCAGCCCCTCCAACCTGAGATGAACAACCGGGTCATTATTTACTCAACAGAAAGTAAAAGTCGGAATCTGTGTTTAAAATCTGCGTCCATCCTGACCAGGAGCTGCCGATCAATACTCTGATTGATTATGTATAAAGTTCCGTGTGTAAGAGGGATGAAAATGTTTTCAGCGATGTATCACGTTCATCCTGATGCGTTCACGGACCAGACTGCAGGCTGTCCGAGTTCAGGAGTATTTAATGACCTCTTCACACATAAAGCTGCTTTTATTTAAGTTTTCACTTTAATAACGAGGACAATCAGGTTTCAGTCCACATCTTTATTTTAATTATTAGTTTTCATTCATTCCTTTCCTCGCCTCTGTCTGGAACAGGGCTCGTCGGTTTTATGGCCTTTTCTGGAACTTTCGGGTGTTTAACCTGTGGATATTTTTCATCTTTTTCACTTAGAGAGAGATCAGCATTCACCAATCTAAGTCCCACGTCTACGTTCCTGAATCTGACGCTTTTCATCAGACGGACAACAGATTTAAGAAGAGTCAGAAGATTTTGGTGAATGAGGCCCAAAGCAAAGCAAAGTGGAGACGTTGGGTCACAAACTCATCAGATCAGTACAGTAACCTCAAACATGGTGGTGGAGGGATGATGGTCTGGGCTTGTTCTGCTGTCATCCACAGACCATGAACTCCTCTGGATCCTAAATTATTATAAAGTCAGATGTGAGTCCATCTGTCCAACATTTGAAGCTGAAAACTGTCTCATGCAGCAGGACAATGATCCCAAACCCAGCAGCAGGTCTACACCAGAACCAAGGATGACCTGGTCCAGTCAGAGTCCAGACCTCATCCTGACTGAGATGCCGAGGTGGACATTCAGAAAGCTGCAGAAATTAATGTGTTAAAGCGACGTTGGAAAGAAGAGTGGAGCAGAATTCCTCCACCACCACGAGAAAGACTGATAACATGATCCACGAAATCAGGTCTGGACCTTCCTGCTGCTGGAGGAGCTTCTACAAGCTGCCGGATCCTGGAGAGGAACCAGCTTTTCACTAGATGATGATGATGATCGGTAGGTGATCTGAGGTTTGAACGCACGTGAGAAGCAGATGTTTCTCTGTTTGTCCTCGTACATAAAAGTGCGTCCGCTTCCTCTTTTACGTGAGCGCAGTAAATAGTTGCTCTCTGCTACCTGCCTCCGCTCTGCTGGACTGAATAAAAACCCGTCTGAGACCATCTGATGGACGAACGGTCGACGTGCGTACCTGCATTATTTGGCCTTCATGCTCAGCAGCACAGAGAAAGAATTCACAGCAGCAGCGAAGAGCCGAACACATCATGGAGCAGGAGTCGTATTTATTCTGCCGACCCACAACTCTGTCAAACACACACACACACACACACACCATGTCAGCTTAATGAAAGGAAAACACCTCCCCAAAGTTCTGCAGGGAAGCCGCGCTAAGCCAGACGGAGCAGCGAGGTGAACTGGATTAATCTGCTGGTTAACAACATCAACTAAAACCTCCTGCAGGCAACAATTTAAGAGCTAATCGTCTCCGACGTTTTTGACAGTTTTATAAAAACGCCTTCACACCATCAGGAAACTACGGAAGCCCATTCCCGCCACATGTAAACTATGAGTGGCAAAGTAACTGATGATTGTGAGATTGAAAGTCACATTTATGTGAAAAGTCATTATTATTAGATTTAAAGTCATAATTATAAAAAAGTAATTATTAAATAAAAAGTCAGTTATTAGACAAAAAGTCTTAACTGTGAAATAAAGAAGTGATCAGCATAAAATTTAAAGCCTGAATTATGAATAAAAAGTAACTACACATATTTGGACTCAGGGCTAAGTTTATTTTTCATGTTATTGTGGGGTGTTTTGCTGCTGCCGCATCGGGACAATTCTCTTCTCCCGGAATTTTTACTTTCATATAAATTTCTTCGTTCGTCTTACTTGGTCTTTAATGATTATGATACTTTGATGATCTTTATTTGCATCTGTAACTTGGAGGAAATGCAGAAAGGAATTTATGTCAAAGTGCATCAAAACGATGTAAACAAGACGAGCGTGGATGAATCAGCTCGCCAGCTTACATAGAAATGGAGGACCATCTATACTCTTTGCCCGCGAGACGGAGGAAAAAATAGCCAAGAAAAGAAA
>JBAMHW010000022.1:1592467-1604938 GCA_037177495.1 Rhadinocentrus ornatus
AAGGACCAGAAACAGAGACCAGGAAGAAGGACCAAGAAGAAAGACCAGGGAGAAAGACCAGAAACAAAAACCAGGAAAAAAGACCAGAAAGAAGGGCCAGGAAGAAAGACCAGGGAGAAAGACCAGAGACAAAAACCATGAAAAAAGACCAGGAAGAAGGACGAGGAAGAAAGACCAGAAACAAAAACCAGGAAAAAAGACCAGGAAGAAAGTCCAAGAAGAAAGACCAGGGAGAAAGACCAGAAACAAAAACCAGGAAAAAAGACCAGAAAGAAGGACCAGGAAGAAAGACCAGGGAAAAAGAACAGAAACAAAAACCAGGAAGAAGGACCAGGGAGAAAGACCAGGGAAAAAAAACAGAAAGAAGGACCAGGAACAAAGACCAGAAAGAAGGACCAGGAACAAAGACCAGGAAGAAGGATCATGAAAAAAGACCAGGGACAAAGATCAGAAAAAGACCAGAAAGAAGGACCAGGAACAAAGATCAGGAAAAAGACCAGAAAGAAGGACCAGGAAGTAAAACCAGAAAGAAAGACCAGGGAGAATGGCCAGAAACAAAGACCAGAAAGAAGACCAAGAACAAAGACCAGAAACAAAAACCAGGAAGAAGGACCAAGAACAAAGACCAAAAAGAAGGACCAGGAAGAAGGATCATGAACAAAGACCAGCAAGAAAGACCAGAAAGAAGGACCAGGAACAAAGACCAGGGAGAAAGATCAGGAAAAAGACCAGAAAGAAGGACCAGGAAGAAGGATCATGAACAAAGACCAGGAAGAAGGACCAGAAACAGAGACCAGGAAGAAGGACCAAGAAGAAAGACCAGGGAGCCCTCCTCACCTTCCGCATACCTGAAATATGGCTCTCGGTGTTGGTCCACAAAAAACGCTCAGAAAGGAGCAAATAAATCCAAAAACATTAAAGCAGAGGAGTCCAGCTGATTTTAGTTCAGGACCAGAACAGTAACAGCAGAATAACCCACATCATGCTGCAGCACAATGAATACATTAAGATCTTTACATCCAATTAATTCTTTCACCCAAAAATATTACGAATATCCCAAAATTTCGTGAGAAAAATAAATGTGATCTTAACAATATTTTGCCTCAGTTTCACATTTAATGACATTAAAACTTACAAATCGAACAGATCTAAAAAGCCAGAAAACATTTAATCCCAGGTATGTGCAACAGAAAAAGCCGGCTTTTCACATGAAGATCGGTGTAACTTGTTTTCATTATATTCAGCTCGTTTTACAAGCCGAGGTGAGATTACTAAACAGACATCAGATTTTCACACGGAATTTAATTTAATATTTCTCGATCATTCCAGTTTAGACTATAAAAACTATATTGTATATACTAAATTTATGCTATTAAAACATCACAGATTAATCCTTCTCCCACGTTTTCCTTAAATCACTCAATCAACTTTAGTCGGAATCAAAAAGACCAAATATGTCATTATTTTATATGATTTTAACTCTGACAGTTTGATAATTTTAGCGTTTTTATGAAAGAAAAAAGTTGATTTTTGGTGACTGGGGAAGGAAGTTTACTAAAAGTTTTGAACAAAATAGATATTAAGCATTATTATTATTTTTAATTAGGGTCCGAGCCATACGAAGTATGGAAGGACCCTATTGTTCCTGAAATGTTTATTATTATTATTGTAAGAACTTTGAGTGCCCTTTTGACCCCCTAAACACCCATGAAAAGTTGTGAAAATTGGCACACACATCAATCCCGGCGAAAATTTTTATATTCTAAGGTCCACATACAATTCAATTGAAAAATGACTCAACAGCGCCACCTAGTCACGAAGAAAATCCCAAAATGAATGGGGTCCCGAAAGTCTACTTCGACGTACGAACACGAAAATCGCTACACATGTGTAACACTCCAAGACGAGCAGAAAAGTCAATTGAACAGCCGTCGTCATGGCAACGGGTTGCCAACCCATCTTGGCGTTTACGGCCATTTTTTCCCCGTTTTTTCCACTTTGTACGAACTAGTCTAAGGGGATTCGTGCGATTGACTCCAAACTCGCTGGGAAGCTTCCTGACAAGTTGGGGACCAAACGATATTCAAAACCTTCTAATGGGAGAAAGCGTGTTACCATGGCAACCGACGGAAAAAAGCCTTGCCATGAAACACGGTTGGCTCCTTTCTGCATAGAAATACATAGGATCTGCACCAAAGTTGATAGCATGCTAACATGTTAGCTAAAAATGCTAACTAGGTAAATCAACATTTTACATTCTCAGCTAGCCATTTTAGCATATTACCAAGCATGTTGGCATGTTAGCTAGCATGCTAACATGTTAGCATTTTAGCAAAAAATGCTAACTATGTCCATAAACATGCCAGAATCCCATCCAGTTCAATAAGAACATTACATAGCATGTTAGCTAGCATATTAGCACGCTAGCAAAATCATCACACAGGTTCACCGGCCGAGTTAAGCTAAATAGGTGTACGAGACGGGTGGAGGGGGCCATGGAGCTTGGACCCGATGGATGCCGCTTGCGGCTTTAATTATATTTATATTTAGTGTCATTAAGGGACAAAAAGCTTCTCACCAAAACTGCTATAAAAAGCTGATGATCTCGTTACATTATAGATTCAGATTATTAAAATAAAATTAACCCTTTAAATGCCAATTTAACAACATAATGTAGCCGTTTTTACAACACAACATAAAATGAAAAAAAACATAAAATTTATTTTACACAAGTTTTAATTAGTCTTTTAACATATATTAATAATAAAGATTAGCTAAAATATTAATTTTGATATTTAAATAAAATCCTCACTCATGCTAAATATGGAAACTTTGTCCATGAAAAAACTGGCATTTAAAGAGTTAAAATAATTTGAATATCCATGATAATAATTATATATTTGGTATATCTTTTTGGAAGTGAAGTAGATTGAGTGATTTAAAGAAGCGAAAGCAGAAAATAAATTAATGTGTAATGTTTCATTGCATTTTTGGGAGAGGACTTTTTTGTCCTCCAGAAACCTGAAAGGGTGATAAATTTGTCTCCATGTTTCCTGTTGAACTCGAAGACAAAATTAAAACGTGAATTTCCAACTTCTCGGATCAGAAACACTTTTTCCCCCTCGTGAGGAAATACAACCAGAATGGATGCCTAAAATGACCTGAGAGGACATAAAAGTCTTTTTTTTTTTTTATCTAAAAACCCTCTGGTGGGCCAGTTTTGGCCCCTGGGTCTGTAGTTTCTAACCAACATAGTAAAATTCCTACATTTTAATACTGTAAAACATAAACATAACCTTCCTGTATTCCTTTGCAAGCTGTGACACCAAAGTGACGCTATAGGAAGAAGGTGCGTTCAAGGTCCGTCCTTTTCCTTGTTTAGTGCTGTGATGAATAAATAATAATAGGTTTAACGATGATCAGACTGCAACAACATGAACATCTCCGACCCCCACCGGGCTCAAGTCTTAGACAGACTCACTTCACGGATACATTTTAATTAAATGTGTCATGAGGTAAATAAATAAACAAACAAGAGCAAAATGTTTACACAACAATTCAATAAAACTTATGTACAGCTCTACATATTGTGCAAAAACATAGATTTATAGAAACATTATTATAAGCTAATAACTTCAAGGCACATTTAACATCATGGATGCCGAACCGGAGAGCGAGTTGGATCCTAACGGGTTAAACGTACAGTTGATGTGCTTTTTTTCCTGCTCCTTGTGGGACTCCCACCATCTAACTGGACCCCTCGGCTGTGATAACGTATTAATGTTGAGAAGCAGGTGGAGGCTTTGCAGCCTGCCACTTTCTGCCTGTTTAATGAGACTGACCTTTACAGTTCTGTGTGAAGCAGAGGAAACGGTTTGCATATGTTCCAGCAGGAATCTAACAGCAAACATCTCTGCAGCTGCAGCTGAGCTGTGGCTGAAAGGAAACTGCTCTCTCTAGTGGTGGAACTGTCTTTCACATCCTGATTTTACTTGTTTCTGAGCTGAACTGAAACAACACAACTTCAGAAGGCAATAACTTATAAAACCATTGTGGTTTTATAAAAGTTCTCTTCCAGTCAGCTGTATAAATCACATCAGTTGAAGACAAATCACATTAAAACTGTACACAGTTCAGTAAAGTGTGGGTAAAAATGCTCCCGATGCTCCAGAAAACCATCACGAGTGACAGAAGTCTGCACCCTGAACGTTGTTCTTGCAGAAAACTGTGCTGTTGCTCCCAGGGGGGCAGTCTCTGAAGCCGACGCCCCCATTAGGGGTGTAAATAGGCTGGATACGGAAATCTCCCTTGAGGAGCTGCTCGTTGTTGAGCGAGACAATCTGGAAGCCTGTTTCAGTCATTTCCAGGAGGGAGTTGTCTTTCTTGGTGCCTGCCTCGCAGTAGTCATCTTTCCTACGCCCCCGGTTGTATTTCCACGTGGAGCGGCTCTTTTTGTGCATGTGCCAGCAGAAGACCCCGAGCAGGATCACCAGCACCATGATCACGGCCCCTCCGATCAGCCCGGCCAGCAGAAAGGGCGAGCCGCTTTCTCTCTGCGAGGCCTGCTCGGGTCCTGAACGCCGCCGGTTGTTGTTGTCGGGGCTGAAAAAAGCCGCTGTGGTCACGGCTTCTGTGCACACCGTGTCGTCCTTGGGTCGGTAGTTATTGAATTCATCCAAGGGAATGACACAGATCCGATAGGTGGACTTTGGTTCAAGATTAGACAGCCGGATGCCCCGGTGATCCCCACCCACTATCCTCTCCCTGACCGTGTCCCCCGTCAGACTGGGGCCCATTCTGGCCCAGGTCACCTTGTAGGCAGTGACTGGAAAGGCCGCCATCCAGCTCACGTGGATGGCCGACCCATTTAACGTGGTGAACTTGACCTGCAGAGGCTGCTTAGTCCTCATGCCCTCCTCCCTCGTTGTGTAGATGGGATAGAGGGTGGGAAGTGTGGGGAGGGGGGGTCTGCGGGTGGAGGAGGAGGAGGCATGTTGAGTGGCTGAATGGGAGTCCGTGGAAGCAGACACTGAAGGTTTTGGAGTGATGTTGGCTCGTGAAGTGGACTGTGGGCACGGAACCAGGTCAGCGCTCAGCTCCCGGATCACCATTCCGCGAAACTTTTCCGGTTTATAGCACATGAATCCGCGTGCATTCAGCGAGGTGGGCAGAGATCTCAGCCAGGACACCACCCATCTCATGGTGCAGTCACAGAGCCACGGGTTGTTCCGGACGAAGAGCTGTCTGAGGCTCGCCAGGCCGTCGAACACGCCCTGCGGCAGCGACTGCAGCTGGTTGCTGGAGATGTCCAACCTCTCCAGCTTACGCAACCCAGAAAACGCTCCCTCAGGAATCTGGCTCATCTGGTTTTCCTGGAAGCTTAATTTGATAAGCACATCCCTGGGAAGGAACAAGGGAGGATAGGTGAGGGAGTTCCGAGCCAGAGACAGCTCCCTCAGGGTGACCAAGTCCTGGAAGGTCCCGGGTGAGATCCCTTCATCTGTCAGCAGGTTTCCATCCAGCAGGAGGCGCTCCAGGCGGGTCACGTTCTGGAACGCCTCCTCTGCGATGATGGCGATCCGATTCTCATCCAGCCTCAACTCCTTCAGGTCATCGGGGAGGCCAATGGGCACGCTGCTCAGGTGGTTTTTGGTGAGGAAGAGCATCTTCAGGCTCACGGCTTCCCGGAAAGCTCCCTCCTCCACCCCCACGGTAGAAATGGAGTTATCATCCAGGTGCAGCTCCTCCAGCCACAGAAGCTGAGCCAGAGCCGCTCTGGAGATGGTCTGAATGTTGTTCTCCTGCAGATGGAGAACTTTTACATTTTTGGGCAGGTTTATTGGGAACTCATCCAGCTGGTTGCCATAGAGATACACAGTCTCCACAGAAGCCACGTGGTGGAGCTCCGCTGGGAATCCTGCGTTATTGATCTGATTGTTGTGGAGGTAGAGGGTCTTATAACCCTCGCCGATTCCCAGAGGCACTGAGGTCAGGCTCCGCTCGTTGCAGTAAACGAAGGTCCGATCACAGCGACATTCCTCGGGACAGTTAGAGGCCCGAGAGAACTGGAGATGAAGGCCCAGCAGGATGGGAATCCACGGCCTTATGAAGGAGGTCCAGTCTTTACTCCATAAGCGCCACTGTACCTCCATTTCCAACAGGTCAGACGACGTCCAGGAAACAAATCAGAGAAGAAAGCACAAAAATATGATCCTGGAGCTGCAAATGGTCCTCAGTAATCCCTTAGAGATTCCCAACACAGCAGGAAAGAGCTTCGTAATATAATTCCTTTAAAGAGCCACCATCCAACGCTGAGCTGGTTACAATGGAGTCCATCACATCGTGTCCACCTCGTCTGTAGAGCTCGCACGGCGCCAAGCTCTGATGGAGCCACGTGCATGCTGGAGGGTCATCCGATGCAAGAAAACGTCTCCCTGGCCTCTCATGTGGACCCGGGAACCTGCTGCACAGGGGGAAGAATGAGAGGATCAGACTTCACTCCTTCCAAATGCATCCAAACAGCTAATGATTTATTTTCCTGTATCTCACAAATGCAACACGGGGCTTTTTAATGTGGAGAAGCAGAGCAGAGTGCATACAGATTACTTATTCCTCACACACAGAGGAGAAGGAATTTAAATCCATACTCAGGCCGATACTACGGGAGAAACACGTTTGAGGAGTTTGTTCAGAGATGAGGACTAATCTCACAGAAAGACAAGAAACAGGTCAAAACAAACTGACAGGAACATTTAGGACAAATCTGCAGCCGGTTTATTCTGAAGAGATGTCAGATGATTCCAGACAAGCGGTCCAAAGTCAGATACCTGCTCCGCATTATTGTTAACGAGACTTCGCATTCTTCTCTGCGCCTGATTCATTAAGTTTGGCTGAGCTGGAGAAGACTGCAGGAAGGTTGATGAACGGAGCCTGTCAGCACAGATAAGATGAGACAAATTCCTCACACAGGGACACAACAAAGATCGATGTGGGCCTCTCACACAGAGGAAAGGTGCTGCTGCTCCCACAAGGTCACATCATTTAAATACAACGCAGAGCACCTTCATTACATCCAGACGGAGGAGGAAGAAAGTCACTTCATCCAGCCAAAATCAAGAAAGCATCAATAAAAGCTGATCCTGCAGCAGCGATGAGCTGACAGTGACAGGTAGAGGCTCCAGGGGGAGTGATGATGATGGTGAATGATTGATCAGTGATTGTTATGACTGATAAACAGCCTGTTGACTGCTCAGCTGTTGTGTAACGTTCCAGTTGAGCGCGGGTCCTGTCAGTGGCTCCTGGCATCAGACCTGCGACACCCCGCAGAGCGCCAGCGTTCCAGTTTGGAGCAAAAACTGCGTCACCGTTTGCGCTTTTCAACAGAAACTGCAGTTAGGCTTCCAGTTCCCTTTTCCTGCAGGTTAAGTTGGCTGTTTTGTATAAACACGAAGAAAAAAAATCTGTGCTCATTTTTTAAAACTACTTCAGCAGCGGGCCCCTACGGGCTGGAACTAACATCCGTTTCTCACCGTCATGGAGCAGAAAGCCTCGCCGCTTCACGCCCGCAGGTCCGCTCGTCTCCCCGCAAACAGCTGCTCTCACACCGGGCTCAGAGTTCGCATCCTTCCCGCTGCTGGAGCTCAGTACGTCTGGCTGGTTCCGAACCAACAAACCAGGATCGGAAGGAAGCTCAGGTCAGCAGCGGTCTGCCCCGCATCTTTCTGGCGCCTCCTCCACACACCGCGGTCGCCTGCGCCTGCGACCGTGCCGCGCCCGCCGCGCCGCTCCGGAGCTGTCGACGGAAACTTCAGAGGACCTGGGGACGCGCGGCGGGGAGCGGAGAAGAGGTCCAGGCCACCCCGCCAGCGGCTTCCCTGGATGGAAAGTCCATGTTTCAAGGATACCTGGTTCTTGCTGAAGCCGCGAGACTCAATGTGTCCGTGCTCCTGCGCGCGCTCTCTGCTTCTGTTTGTGTGCGAGTCTCTCTCTCTCTCTCTCTCTCTCTCTCTCTCATCCACCACCCCTCATCCTCACCGCGCGTGTGTGTGTGGGGGGGTGTATTTAACGTGGTTAAAAACTAATGACTTTCTTTTTTTTATTTGTTAATTTCAAAGAAAGAAAGAACAAAAGAGAAAATTGAATGAATGAATAAGTTAAAAGTGGTTTATGTGGCACTTTAAAAATACAACGTGGTTTAGAAGAAGTTATCATGTGAACTAGATCAGATGGATGTTGAAATAAAAAGTTACGTGTCAGATTCACATAGTCTCACATGGGAGACCTGAGTTCAAATCCTACAATGGTGCAAATATTAACACCTTGAGTCCTTGAGAAATGGGCTACTGGCACACAAGAGAGGAACCATTGGACATTTAGGATGTGGAAGAGGATGGCGTCTCCAGAGAGGTGAGCAGTAGATGTCAGCCTATCACGCATCAATGAAATTGTGATTTCAGCTGATTTTACTTTCCTAATGACTCAACATGCCGCTGTTTTTATAAAATGTTCTGTTTCAAACATTATAAAAAAAAAAGGTCCTATTAACAAAAGAAAGATTTTCCTGTGAAGTCATCTGAAAACTCCCTAAGTCATTATTTTTTCAGCTTCTACATGTCTGGAATCGTGTTGCTAAGGCAACACATGTCTGACAGCTGCTTCAGGTGGAGGCGACAGGTAGAAACTTTACGGCTTTCTTTATGGTAAACCTGCAAGCAAGGAGGTTTACTTCACAGAGTTAGTAACCATGGTAACAGACTCTATGTGTAAGACTTCCCTCGCTTTCTAGTACAGAAGACCCAGTTTTTCCCACAGCTCAAGATATTCAGTTTCAGGGCAGTTAGAGGTCTGTTTTAGATCTGTTTCATCTCTTCCTTCAGTTTGTATTTAGGGGTCTTGGTTTCTTGTCTCTTAGCAGCTGCAGCTCACATTCAACTCAGCTGCTCCTCATTCTCAATCAGCTCACCTGCATCCACTCATCACCATCACCGTATCTGCTCTCCTTCATCGTCTGTCCGACCTGTTTGCTGGGTACCGCGAGTGGATGTTTTAATTTTGTGCTGCTTTTCATGCATTTTCAGTGCAGTTTTAACTCTAATTTATGATTCATTTCTGCTGAAATAAAGCTCCCATCTCAAAAGATGAACAAGAGTTGTGTCGACACATAACAGACAACTCAGTAAAGAAGCAGTTTAAACTGAATCTTTAGGCTCTTTGTCACCAAGACACTTCATTTGTTCCCATTTCTTTAGTTCCATCTGTAAAAAAACAGCAAAGACAGACAGAAAACCGGATTTCAGCAGCAACCAGGTGATTCCCAAACAGCTGGTAGCTGGAAACCCGGCTTATCTCAGCATGGAGGCAGAAACTGGACACGTGGAGGACAGAAGAGGAAGAGCCAGGACTAAAAACTACCTACAGCAGATGTAAGTCAAACCAAATGCTGATTTTCAACGTTGTGTGAAATTTATTGAACAGAGTCTGAGCATCCAGCTCTGGTGTCTGCGTGTGAGTCAGCAGCTTTCACGTTTGTGGTGTTTGGTTCCAGTCAGGAACATTTAGTGGATTTTATTTAGTGAACAGCAGATTCCTTCCAGCGAACATCTGGCTTCAACAATGATTTGAAGATGTTATTGACCAAGAAGCAGGTACCCACACACCTTCAGACTGTTCTTATGAGACCTTTCTGCTGGCTCCAGCACGCTGCTGCTTCATCTGTGACTGATTCAGATCATCTGTTCTCGCTCTTCGCGTCTCTATTCTCTGCCAAACACGACATCTGTTGCAGCTCAGAAATCCAACATGACAGCGGTGGTTCTGGCCGCTTGTTTCTGCCATGTCAAGGTTTCTGTGTGAACCCACGGCGACCTGGACAGCTGCTCGGAGGGAGGGATTAACAGAGCAGAGGAATGGATTACCTGGATGGGACCAGATTACAGATCCACTTGTTACAAAACAAGAAGCTGAATAAAAGTCTTTTAAAAGTAAAATAAAAAAAAAACAACACAAAATTCCACACAGCCGATCATATGAAAGTTGCAGACATGGACCCTCAGAACCGCTGTAGGCTAGTTTGTAATGACCTCTCAAGTATGATGCAATGTGTGTAGCAGTTACGTAAACATCTCCACATTCACGCTGCAGGTCGTAATATTTCCAGAAATCCAGTTATCATTATTATTTTTTTTTATTTTGCGTGGTTGTTCACTTGGTTTAAATGCGACCTCCATCACACTTCAAAGTGAACCGGTCCTGGAAAGACCCACACGTGCAGAGGAAGACGTGACGTCGACGGAGGTATGCATGGATGTTACGCGTGTGTGTCAGTTTAGAAGTTGTGCAATCAGCTGAAAGATTTCTGTCCGTCATTCTTGCGCGTTCCGCCTCCTCCAGCGCAGATTTCTGACCTCTGTCTCACGCCTAGGATGAAACGTGACATGACTGAGGTCAGACATGGATCAGGTGAGAACCACGTCAAGGTGGACTGGGTCGAATTAGAACGAATCTGGTTTGTGCCGTTCAGACTGTAGTGAGTCTGATTTGACTCACCTGCAGGGAGAACGGAGCCTCGAGGTTCAGTTTTTGGCCCCGATTTGGGTCAGAATTTGGTCTTTGAACATCTGCAGTCTTCATTTGATTTTATTCTGTCCCACTAGTCCCATTTTTAGACTGGAAATAGGATTTTAGCTGCTTAAATCTATTTTTTCTATTTTGTATTTATCTTGTTTATATTTACTGGCCTGAATGCAGAGAAAACAAAGACCAAGATAAAAAGATGCTAGCTGCTTCCTTTCTATAAAATCTGTACGAAAACACGGACTTGTATAAATATTTGGGTGTTATGATGGAGGATTTTTCTTTTATTATCTTTTTGGACATCTGTAAAAACTACGACTTCCCCCTGCACTGTAAAATCTAACTAGTTGACTAGTTTTCTTTTTAAAAGTTTGTATTATTTCCAATTAATAAAAAACAGGCATATTTGAGACGTTTTAGCTTAGATAATTGGACAATGCACACAAGTGTTAAAAAAAGTTTTTACTTTCTGACATCAATTCAAACTTTTTTCATTTGAATTATTGATCAACTAAACAAGTAAAAATTAAAAACCAAAAAGTACTTTTAAAAAGTATTGTGTGATTTCAACTGTTACTAATCTGCCAAGTAAAAGTTTCATGCAGTGAATTACTCTAATTTGTTAATAGGAGTGAACTGCATTGTGGGAAATCCTGCTCCCCCACCTTTACCATTCCTCTTGTACATATCTTAATTCAAGTTAACTTTTCAACATTTTGCCCTCAAGTTCATAAAGCTTATTTAAGATTAGGATTACTAGCAACTAGATGAAGAATGAAGTCATATCTACTGAATATATTCTATAAAAACCAGCGTTACATTTTAGTGTGTGGTCCACCTGAACACATCTGCCAGCTCACAACAGGTGTTGGACGCTGATGGAGCACTAAGTTTTACAACAGACTGTAAACGCCTCACTCACCTTTGCACATGGTCTTCTCTGGTCATCCTCCTTAGTGCTAGCTAGACGAACCAGCCCACGCTCCCAGGATTTTACTTTCTCAGCGTTCGTACCGAGCTTGGCAACCGCCAACCTTGATCCCATTTTGGGAAGTTCACGTTAATCTGAGAAAAGTGGAGTTTTGTTTGTTTATAGTTTCTAGCCTGCTACTAAACTCTAATTTATCTGCTGTATGGTTAGAACGGTATGCAGCCGTAAAGAAATGTTTGGATTTTTTTGGTCTCTTGCAAATATGTCTGCATGTCTCTCTATGGGACTACTTGTGCGAATAAAGATTTATTTAAAAAAAATGACCTGACTGTTGTAAATCTCAGCTCCTAAGTTTTAGAAGGTCCATAAGGAGGTTCTAAGAGGTTCTCTCTCTGGTTCTCAGCCGCAAAAATCGTCCACAAAGCTGCTGAACAGCTCGGCACAGGGACGACTCGTCTCTGAAATGTCCTCCTCCTCCTTCATGGCTCCTCGTCTCTCTGAGAAGCAGCTGTTCATCATCAGGTTCATGGTTCTGACCCAGTTTGCCTCCAGCTCCTGGTTCAGGTTTTCTACCAGAGAAGCTTCTACAGATGGTCCACAACCCAGTTCCATCAGCTAAACAGGTCACTTGACCTTCCACTCCCCACCAGTTCTGGGAAAGTCACTTTAAAAAAGTAACTTTTGCTTGTTGCGCTTTACTTCTTAAAAAAGTACCGTTACTTAGTTACCTTTTTTGGAAAGTAACTCTTTATGCTACTTGTTACTTTTATGTAGCTCGACTTCGGGCAGAACCCCATATCTGTTCCTAAATGTGTAAAGTTTAATAAAGTTGTACCACGGAAGACACTACAGGTATTTCTGTTATGCTCTAAATCAGTGGTTCCCAACCCGGGTCCTCAAGGCCCACTATCCTGCAGGTCTTAGATGTCTCCCTGCTACAACACACCTGATTCAAATTAAATGGTTCT
>JBAMHW010000022.1:1669368-1681608 GCA_037177495.1 Rhadinocentrus ornatus
GGCTAACAAGTTTGTCCCCTTTCGGCTACTGTATTCAAAGATGGCGATGCAACATGGCCGCCTCCGGTTGGGTGCGCCGCCACCGATGTATTTATAAACATCTAATTCTAAGCTACGAGAACGACTGTGGTTAGACTTTGGTAAAATACGTATTTATGAAAGCGATTCTTGATTTTTGCTAAGAAAATACAATAAAACTACACACTGCACCTTTAACACTTGAGTTTTTACTGCTGTTTATCTGATGTTTCACAATGTTTAGATGGACAAAAAAAAAGAGCAACATCATTTTCAGTAGGTCCTCGTCCGGTTGGTAGTCCGATAAAATTCTTCTTAGGCAGAAGGTTTCAGTTGTGGGGGTTTAAGAAAGAGATCTACAAGCTCAGCCGGCCACCTTTTAAATAATGGAAACACACAGAATTTAATTTGTGAGCAACACCAGATAAAACAGATGCTTCAAAGATGCTGCAAGGAGAGAAGAACTGGAATTCCATGAAACCACTGAGGCATATTTATTCCTCTCTCCATCCTCCCAAGGTGTTTTTACAAATGTGATCCGTATATTCATAATTAAAGGGTCTGTGAGCTCTGCTGGCCTTTATTTAAAGTGGAGGAGGTGGTGGGAATGTGATGCAGCAGAGAGCCACCAACCAGGACCAGAGTGATCCTTTCCTTGCTGGAAAACACCTCCAGAGAAGAGGAAGGTCTGCGTTCTGTTGAGGTTAAATCCTTTCTCCACAGTTTCTGTGTGAACAGCTCTGTTTGCTTTCAGACTAGTTAAAGACGCATCTGTGGGGGAAAGAAAGCTGTCAATGACGTCAGTTTAAATCTTCTCATCTACCTTCGTCTAGCAGCAGGACACCTGGAGGAGCTGTCGTATCTGCTGCGTACATCCACGTCGCCCTCGGTGACGTTAATCTGTTCAGCATCACCCTGTAGCAGTAAAACCGAGCAGTCGTCACTCCGTCAGCGCTGCTTTAAATCTCGGCTGCACTCTTATCCATGACGCTGCTGAACTTCAGCGTCTCCATGGCAACCATAGGTGTTTAATTCCTAGTACACTAAGGCCACCCTTTACATCCACACATCTGTATTGTGACGTATCAGGACTCTACTTCTCTCTCTGGTTTAAAAGCCTGCTTCCACCAAGGGACCAGTAAAAACAAAGGGGATCAAATAAAGAAACTTAGTTTAGTAGTGGACAGTGAAAGGGTTCTCGTACTTACACGCCATCAGCTGTTTTCTGTCACACCAACAGAGCCGAGGAACCAACTCCCCCACCATCCTCCTCGTCCTGCAGAGCCGCCAGATCAAGGCCTCGCTGTCCTCTCCTCTGGGAGAAGAAGGTGTTGTTATGCTGCAGAGGAGGAGAAGGAACGTGGAGGTCCTCTGAATCTTAATCATGCAGACGGTGCAGGCTGCAGATTACTGGGAACGTAGCTGTGGAGCATGAGACGGGATGGCGTGTCCTGCAGCACAAGCACTAAAAAGACGCACTGTGGGCACATATTAAAATGATTATTGATTTTCATTCATAAAGCTCCATTTAGCTTGTAGTAGTGGCTTAATAATGTATGCTAACTGATGACTCAATCATCAACCACCACCGCAGTGATTTAACATGACAACTAAAACTGTCTCTGCTTTTAAATACTCCTGCAAGGCAAGTCCGACGCTCCGGTTTCCCACGAGAACACCAACAATTTTATTTATTTTTTCCTGAAACTGCTGATCTGCTGGGATGAATGGTCTGAAGAAGACAAAATATCCAACTTGGATCATTTGGCAAAAGAAAATTAGTATTTAAACAACACGTTTAATTTAAATTTTATGATGTTCTGCTTCAGTTCCTCTTTTGGGGGAAAAAGAAGACATGAGTTTTTTAAAGATTCTGTCTGCTGGTGATAAACTTAGAAGAAATAAATGGAAATTTTCACACTTTTAAATTTGATGTGATGAGACATAAAGTGCTAGGAAGGTAAATAATAAATAAATGAAAGCGTGAAGCTGCAGACATGATGGCGGTGGAAACTTTGGGCTTCGCCCGCCTCTCTGCGTCGGCTCCTCAAACATCAGCGGCTCCGCAGAGATTCAGGAATCAAGCCAGTTCTCCCTCTGATGGAAAGGCCGCTCTTTGCTGATTGTTTTTACTCTCGTACCGATGGAACCAAAAGCCTCTCGTATCCTCGGAGCTATGAGACCAAACACTGAAAACAGAAAAAAACGACCAGCTGAAACGTTGAAGGAAGATCAGGTTGCAGCAGGGAGAGAGGACAGCAGTCAGGAAACTTTATCATTCAGCTCTGACACCATCCCATAATAACCCGAAATCAGCTGAATCATACAGCAGATCAGAAAGATTCATTTTACTCTCAGTTTCTGTGTCAGAGCCGACATCAGCAGAACAAAATATAAAAACCAATCCAGCGGCTGGATGCATGGTTACCGTGGCAACCTGATGCGCCACATTTTACTCTAGCTGTGAAGCTTCGTTGGTGTCAGATGGAATGTATTCTCATCTTCTGCTCCTAGTTCCGGTTACCAACTAGTTGAATTAAACTCACAGAGCAGCTTTAAGATGATGGTTAAATATTAAATTCTTATCTTTCCATCTCTGATCTGTCCCATTCCAGGTGTTGGAGGACACCCGGAACCTTCCAAGTTAAACCCCTAGCTGTAAACACACAAGAAATCAGGGTTTAAAGACCAAACCATCCCGCTCTGAGTTGGACCCACTGGTGGAAACGGGGCTTAAAGAGGAGGTGATATTAGGCAGCATGGTGGAGACATGTCTGCCTCTCCTGCTGCTCGTACTGAACAGATTCAGGTGAAACCAGAATTAGGTCTGAACTCCAAAGAGGAAACAGAAATTTATTGGTGCTCTACTGTTTACTTCCAGCGAATGAGCCATTCTTAGTCCTGGCCAACCAGATTTTGTTCTGCTTCCTGCGTTTTTTCTTCTTGGTCAGTGGTTATTTCAGGGAATATCGCGCCTAGTGATTAGTTGTTGTAGCTGCGTGACCATGTCTGGACAGTTTGGTCCATTTAAGTACAGTGTGAAAGTAAAGCTAACCAAAAGCAGATGCAACATTGCTCGGGATTCCCTACCCAATCGAATCGAAGTCTCCTGGAATGTGTCCTTAATGCTGTTTCAGTCTGATGTTGCTGTCTGAAATCATCAAGAACAGAAAGGATGGAGTTTATTTTTACCGTTTCTTCATCTGGAAGTGAAACTACTCCGCAGCAGCTGATAAGTTCAGCATCCGTCACCATGGTGATGAGTTCAGCATCCATCAACATGGTGATGAGTTCAGCATCCATCACCATGGTGATGAGTTCAGCATCCATCACCATGGTGATGAGTTCAACACCCATCACCATGGTGATGAGTTCAGCATCCATCACCATGGTGATAAGTTCAGCATCCATCACCTTGCGGATTAGCTTAGCATCAGTCGCAATGGTGATGAGTTCAGCAGCCATCACCATGGTGATAGGTCAGCAACCATTATGATGGTAATAAGTTCAGCATCCATCCCCGTGGTAATGTAACTGATGATTCCAGGTGTAGGAAACTTCACTCAGTTCGTCATCTTGCTTCATCCTGTCTGAGTTTGGTGTTATATGTTCAGTTAATTAAGTTCTGCTTGCTGACCTGATTGTGAGGGAGAGAACTTTTTCACTCCTATGGATGAACAATGAGTTAAACTGAACTCTGTGTTCTGACTTGCAGCAGTTCCAGTCAAGCAGCCATTGGGGAGAATAACTGAATCCCCCTCATCATCTTCACCATCATCATTCCGGCCTGCTGCTGGGTCACACATCTCCTCCCTGACAGACGTTTGCCCTGCTGTAAGAACCTCTGGCAGACGTAGGTTTAGTGAAATGGTTTGAGGACAAAGCTCTTCACCCTGCTCTCACTGTTTATGGAGCACATTACTCACACGTCCCTCTGCTGGATCTGTCCACAGATAATAAGTCCATTAGTCAGCAGACCAACTGAGCGGAGCCAGCTGAGCCTCGGCCAACAACACGGCTTCGTTACGGAGGAAGGGAACTTTCACGATGTGCTATGTTAGTAAAACAAAGGAAAAGTTATGATTTTAGAAAGAGAAAAATGGCTTCTTAGACATACAGCCTCAGGATGCTTTACTTTGGTAGGAGACAGGACTCAATTTTCCAGATATTATAGAGAGAAGCCTCATCGGCGGATACAGCTTCCTGTTGGTCGGATGTCCAGTTAACTTCCTGCAGAAATTCAGCCTGTCCATTAGAAGTCCATTAGCTGAGTAATTTAGAGTTAAAATACTATTTTTCAAGTAGTTTGTGGCCCTTCCCCTCTGGTGGTTGCTGCAGTGTTTTACTTCTGCTTTACAAATTCATGGAGTGGGGGAGGTGCAAGCCCATGAAAAACCTTAAAAATAAGACAAGCATCCAAAGAATGTAAAAGATCATGAAAATGAAGTATGTTGCAAAATGACAGTGATGGTAACTGATGGCTGTTTGGTGCTTTCAGAGTCTGTTTATAAAGAGAGAGGTTTATAGCCTTGTCCTGTTAGCTTGAGACCCACTTGTTAAACAGAATGTGGGAAAAGATGGTGGCATGCATGAGGACGATTTCAGCCTCTACTGTTAAATATCTCCTGGGCCAGAAGTGGTGGTCATGTGGTGAGTTTTGGGCCAAACATCCGGATAATCGGCTGCTTGGAGACAGTTTCCAGTCCAGGATCTAGTTGTGGTTGTTTCTGAAGGAATCAGAAACATGGACTCGTATTTTCTCTCGGACATTTACATGTCCAGGAAGGTGTTTTTCCTCATGGTTATTGATTTCTCCATCTGTTTCCTGCTCCCACCGTCAGACGGCGCAGCTTGTAAAGTTCCAGCTGGATTAAACCTGCAGAAGCGTGTGTGTGCGTGTGTGTGCTGTGGCTGCAGCCTGACGTGTCCTTGTTTGAGTAAACCCTCTGAGCCGGAGATAAATCTCTGCCTCCTCTTAAACAGGCTGGATTTTATTGCTACACTCTCCTTTGTCTGCCTGATGGATTATGGTGGAGAATTTATGCACACTTGACTTATAAATCTTGATCAGGTGCTCTTAAGCATCATGAATCACTGCTTATGTCCTGATCCGTGCCTGACTGCGGAACGGTTGCAGGGATGAGGAGAAAAGCTGCAGAGCAGTTTGGGATATTTAGCATGTTATAGCATCTATTTATTCAAGCCCAATAAATCATGTTGAGTGATAATTACATGAGTTTCTGAGGCCATCAGCACTGTTATTGTATTATTTCTGCTTGCACATTAAATAAAGCTCCTGTGTTTTTCATTCCACCTTCCCTGCCTCCACTTAGCCTAGAGGTTCTCCACCACCGAGGCCTCATACGCAGCTAAACGGATCGCTCTCTAAGGCGGACATCTGTGTTTAAACTGGCCCGGAGCCCAGCACTGGGCAGGCCGTTTATAAAGCCTCCATCCTGGAACCAAAGACAAAGCGGAGCTGCAGTCAGAGCTGCCTCAGGAAAAACCAACAGCTGCCTGCTTCAGCCTCCCGAACGCTCCATCTTCCCGTACAGGCCGTGTGCTGTGGTTGTTTGGTTTGGCGTGCGGGTCGTGTTCACGTTCGTGTTCTGCAGATGAAACCGGATCTGTACCCGATGCTCGCCGCTCGGCCGTTTGGAGGAGCCTGGAGGGCAGAATGCTCAGAAAGTTTTCTGCTAAACGAGAAGGTAGTTTCCAGTGGAGGAAAGTGGTCCCTTGAGAAGTGGGTATACTCCTAATTTTTCCCTCTTTTTTTAGCAGCACAGAAAAACATCTTTAAGAAAAAGTGACATGCAAGACTACTCTAATTACTCTTTACCCCAAAAGTTTTTGCTTCTTGTCACAGGATTTCTGTTGCTCAGGGAGGAGGGGTTATGAAACTGCAAAACCAACACTGGCCCAGAGACTAGAGACAATAATGCATGTAGAGTAAAATTTTCCTTATTTCCGATGGAATAATGAATTACTAGAATGACTTTTCTCTCACCGGATCAGGAGCAGTTTGTACTACAGAAGTAACGACTGTATCTACAATTGTTGGAGCGGGGTTCTCCCACATACAGTACATCCACGTGGACGCACAAACATGCAGCATTCCTCAGCGTCCACTGTTCCGGAAGTCACCCAAACTAGCAGCAGGCGTGTTGGAGAAGGGTTGCATCTAAAAGTTGCAGGATGGTAGACCTGGAAGACCGGACTCTGGTTTGCAGAGTTTTCCTCGGCTGAAGTTAACCAGTTAAACCAGTGAAGCAGTGAGGACAAGCCAGTTGGAGGCAGAGCAGGAAGGGTCGACGCCCAACTATCTCTGGGGGAAAATGACAATTAGGTTTGCAGATATAGCTGAGTGGTTCGCATCGCTGGCTTTTTGAAGTGGTTTACTCGCTACCCTGGACTACATCACTGCTCTGAAGGTTTTATTTAGGATCTCAGTGATTCTGTGAATCTTCCAGGGCGAAAGAGACCCAGCAGAACCCAAAGCTTCCCCTAAACAAGATGAAACCTTTCCCTTCATTAGGAACCTAGACCGTTTAAATCAGTGAGGAGGATAGCAGGGTTGTCCAGATCCGGCCCTCTAAGGTCACAATCCAGCTGGTTTTCCATGTATCCCTGCTTCAACACACCTGAATCTAATTAAATGGATCTAACAGCCAATCAAGTTCTGCACAATGACTAATTATTTCAGTCAGGTGTGTTGAAGCAGGGACACATGGAAAACCTGCTGGATTGCGGCCCTCGTAGGACCGAAATGAGTAGCCCTGTTCTAGAGGAATGAGCTGATTTTCTCCGAGTTCAGATGTCAGCTTTGTCTGAGGCGCTGTGGAAAGTTGTGAATGAACCTCCCGTTGTCTCCACGTCTCTCAGCATGTTTCTCAGATGTTCCACATTCCTGTGTAGCAGCGCCGTGACCTGGTCTGTGTGCGTCACACTTCCTGCTGCGAAGCAAAGCAGCAACCGGCCCAGAGACGGTGTGCAAATATTATTCCAGCTCCTTTCTGGTCCTTGAACTACCCACAGATTCCTGACTGTTTATTTATGCTGAGACAAGCCGTGTTGATGAGCGTGTCCTCCGGCTGCGTCGGGTTATTTTTAGGGCTGCAGATGAGCTGAGCTCCATCTTGTCCATCAACGCCACAGACACGAGGTAACCAGATGTTGGAGGAGCATGAAGTCCTGGAGCGAAGGCGCCCTCTGGCTTCTGGATTTCATGCACAGTGAATTAACTGAACAGCAGTTGTCAAACTTTACATGACTTACATGAAGGTGTGTTCTCTTTTAGGTTTGAAAGAGCAGATTTCTTCCAGATAAGCCGCAGTTAACAGAGCGAGACCCTGATCTGAGCACGGCAGTTTGACTGTGAACCTGTTCGGTGGTTAAAAACTGAACTGCTTTAGTCTCGTTAATTCTAACTGAATTGGTGTTTTTAGTCAAACTAGTTTCCTGATGTTTAAATAAAATATGACCATTTGGTCTATGCACCTCAGAAAAGACAAAACTTCTCTGGTGTAGATCTGCTAGTTTCAGACTTTAGGCTTCTGAGGGTGTAAAAGTAACAGCGGACTTTATTCTTAACCTGCGGATCCTCATCTGGCGACAAACAGCAGCTCAGATCGTAGCAGCAGCAACTTCCTGCAGCTGCCGCAACCTGCCGCGAGTCCACAGCTTTCCAGAGCTGCTAACAGGCCAGCTAACAGCTAACGGCTCAGACTGATACGCTTCAGGACCACCTGGTTCATGTGTAGCTGCTAACAGGCCAGCTAACAGCGCTAACGGCTCAGACTGATACGCTTCAGGACCACCTGCTTCAGGTGTAGCTGAGGGAGTCAGGATAGAAAAAGTCTTCTACCTCAAAGACGCTCTATGGCGTAGCTGCTTGGTGAATCTCACTTTCCATCCATCAAGTGGTTGCTGAGCTGCTGTCTGTCAATCATTTCTGCCTGCCATCCCGACCCGCCCACTCTCCGCCCCCTGATCACCCCACGCCTCCCAACCCTCTCAGTTTCAGGCATTTTTTAAAGTTTAGCGGTGGGTGGAGTTACGCTTTAATACTGTAAGAACTTCACAAACATTTCCTAATGGAGAATGTTTGAACCTTAGGTTTAGTTAGAGTGGCTGATTCAGGAGATTAATTAAAGTTTAAGAAAGTCAGAAGTTTTTATTTTACTGGTTTTTGACACAGTGTCATGTCTGTTTGTTAAAAGATATAAAACATAAAATCCAGAATGATTTGAATATAATTTATTGCATTAGAAAATTTAAGGATTACAGTCATTACTGGAAGGAGCTTCTTCCTGCTCTAAAACCATCTCCTCCAGGTCAGTATCAGCGTCCTCATAGCGGAAGACCAGATCCAGGACTTGCTGCGCATTAAACCTGCTGCCATCATGTCATTTACTAAAATCTCAACTGTGGTACCTTTTTACACCGTTAAGAACTCCACACCACCACCCGTCCAACCAGTTGTTTCAGAGGTAAATATGTTTTTTTTAAATTACAGGAGCCGATCTTGTGTCTGTATTAAGGCCTCTGACCTCTGGGTAAATTCTGTTCTTTATGGAGATCATACACGAGGATTCCTGTGTTATTTTACTATTTCACTGTTTCAGGATTCGCCCACAAACCTTCAAAGGTCAGCTGGTGTCTGTCTCTGCCAGAAACTGGGCTAATGTGGTGGGAATCCAGAGTCAGGGTCTTCTTTTTAACGCTTCCCTGTACAAGATAGAAGCAAACATGATTTGTAGAGTTTCACAGGTTCAAGAATCCTTAAAGCAATCCTTTCCTGTCATTTGGCCTGCAGTGGTAGAGCTAAGATCCATCCAGACGTGGGTCTCATTTGACCCCAAACAGTTTCAGTCTGCAACAATTTGTAAGTCTTAGATTTAAAAATATTTCCATTTTTTAGGCTAAAATTATTTTGTTTAGGGTATTTTACTGCTGTTAAATGTCCAAATGGGTAAAATCTGGTCCTAAAGGTATGTAAGGGTTAAATTTGGACCCACTTTCCTCTGATTAACCCTAAACAGGCTCTGACTGACAGAGCTGCCGACCCACCAAACTGACTGCAGGTGGACCACTACGAAGTTGTCTGCAACATACCTGGCATGCCCTAAACATGCACAAATGTCTTCAGTTGCACTCGTCACCTTCTTCTTCTGGTTTATTCCTGTCACTGGTTGCATGGCAGCTGTGCTGCTCAACACTGCCCCAACGGATGCATAAGGCCCCCCAAAACGGACCAAATTACACATAAACGACGCATTTAGTCTGTCTGCACATCTTCATCTTCTGCGTCGGGCAAAAATGGTTCTTTAGAGGGTTGAGAGACACTGAGATGTGTTAGATGCTGCCCCTGGAAGAAGGCAACTGGACCTGGGCGTGCCTTTAGGGGAGCTCCTCTGCTTTCAGGGTGCTGAGCTCCCCTTAGCTCCCCCATAATTCAAACCCTGCCGATAAGTTTTCATTTATACTCGGCACATTGAATTCTAACCTGTGTTCGGCTGGTATTATTTCAGAGCCTTTGTGTGAACACGGAACAGAACCTTTCAGGTGATAATCACGAACACACAGATTATTAATAACAGCAGTGTATTAAAAAATCCCCATCTCCGCCCAGAGAGTCATCTCTTCTATCTTCATCAGCGTCTCAGGAGCGGTAGCGTGTAGCTCTATGTGGACATTTTCCCCTTTAGCTGATCTATGGAAGTTTTCCAGCATTTCTGTCCCGTCCACGAGGTTTTCAATCCAGGCACTAAGTGTAGATTTATTCAGAGACTATCTGGTAAATCCACCATGATCCATGATAACAGCATTATTTATCACATTTCATCATGTGAAAACCAGATGATCAGGCCGTCCAGAACCCGACCCCTTTGGACCACCGTCCTCTGAGGATGCTCAGATGTCAGCACACAGAGTAGAATCTGTTTCCACCTGACCTGCATTCATGATGTTCTGACCTCTTTTTGTTTTGCTGTCTGACTGAAGAGAAATCTCCCCGTGACACCTGGAAGACATGAAAGCCGGTTCTGAAGTCCACACTTCACTTTTCTCTCAGCAGATGAAATATAGATGAGGGAAGGGAACGCACAGCTTTCATCCTGCTGTCTGAGAGATTCTACACTTTAGAGGGAACCAGCACAGGGTTTCTGGTTCTGGTCCACCTCAGGAGATGTCCCTTCTCCTCATGGAGGTGGTGGTGGTGTACCAGTGGATCATAGAGCAGGTTTTTCCCTGGGCTCTGTTCTGGTTTCTTTAACTTTGCTGGGGATGATCCAAAGCAACCACTGTTGTTAAGTTTTTATGGTTCTTCTTCTCTAACTACTCCCTCTGGGTCTGTTCAGGGTCAGAATCATTTGTGTTGGCCTCAGAGTTTGAAAAGCTCAAATAAATGATTTATTCTGTAACACAGTGAATCTCTAATGACCCACATGGTTTCCACATGTGGATTTAGACCCTTTTAGAGGAATTCAGATTAATTTCTCCTCAGTTGTTCTGTCCATCTTCATGGCAGCAGAGTGATGGTCTGGCTGCTGTGAAGTGCCGAACAAATTTGTTTCATCTTTGGAGAGATTTAAGGATTTAAGGAATTGAAGCTTTGTGAATAAAAAGGTTCCTATATATTTCAGAATATTTATTTATTTATTATTTGCTGGAAACATATCTCGTGCACACAAGAAAGTATGTCATGCTCACTAGAAACTATCTGGTGCGCATGAGAAACTCTTCCTCAACACCACAGTGGGCCCTCACGGAAATGGTGCTTCATTAAGATATCCATCCAAGATGGCTGCCGCCTCCTCTGTCTGAAAAAGTTTGCTCTCTACAATCAAGCAAGTATCTTAGTAATCCTCATTTTACATTATATTGTTTTCATCATTTTGATTTGAGGAAGTTCTTAAAGAATCAAAACTGCCAAGATTGGAGGTCTGTGATCTGTCTGTGTCCACATTTTGTGGAGCCTCTGGACCTGATGACGTCAAACTTGGACACTCAGTTTGTTGGGCTGACCACACCATGGGGACATCTTGGTAGATTGAAGTTTGCAGTGGCCTGTACAAAATAGTTTTCTAAAGCATTCTGAAACTGGTAAATCATGACCAAGGAGCCCCCAGCAGCCACCAGGCCCAGATGGCATTAGTCCCAGGAGCTACAAACAGCCATCAGACCAAGGAGCCGCTATCAGCTACCAGGCCCAGGAGACCCAGGATATACCAGCGGCTACCAGGCCCAGGAGAGACCGGCGGCTACCTGGCCTAGGAGATATCAGCGGCTACCAGGCCCAGGAGATACCGGCAGCTACCAGGCCCAGGATATACCAGCGGCTACCAGGCCCAGGAGTTACCGGCCTGCTACCAGGCCCAGGAGAGACCAGCGGCTACCTGGCCCAGGAGGCCCAGGAGATACCGGCGGCTACCAGATACAGGCTACCACCAGGTACAGACTGGCTCAAGATATTTTGGCTTACAGCAGGCCAATGTACCTTGAGCTCATCTTTTATGTATTATAGTTTCCTGTTTTAATTTTACGCTACTGAAATGCCACCTCAGAAACGGGAGGAAGATTTAATTTCTCTCTTTGTTGTTCGTGAGCTTTCGGACCAGCAAAAATCATACTATAAAGACCTTATCATGCAACAAGGGAATAGTTTCAAGGGATTTGTACAAATGTTTGACTCAAGCAATAAGCGTTATGATGACTTGTTTAGAGAAATGCAGGAGATCAAAAGGAGCCTAAAATACTCTCAAAGGTAAGTGGATGAGTTGAAGGCCTCTTGAATCTGTGACCACTGGTTCTTTTAAACATCTTCAATCCAAGGCTGAGGCTCTTCTAGCTGATAACAAACGCTGGTTGGGCAAAGTTGAGTATCTAGAAAATCAGTATAGAAGGAACAATATTGTCATTGATGGTTTCCCAGAATCACCTGAAGAAAGTTGGTCTGACTCTGAAAAGAACTTTAGATAAATCTTAAGTGAAAAAAAATGAGAATTGATCAAAAACATATAGAAATAGAAAGAACACATCACATTGAAAGGCTTTTAACCAATGGTGATGGCAGAAGGCCGAGATCTATGCTAATTAAGCTATGCAGGTATAAAGATAGACAGACAATCCTTTATGTGATTATTTTTATTCTATTCTATTCTATTCTACAGTCATGTGGCAGACGCTTTTATCCAAAGCGACTTGCATCTGAGAGGAAGAACA
>JBAMHW010000022.1:1704445-1714984 GCA_037177495.1 Rhadinocentrus ornatus
AACCTCCGCGTTAGCTTTGAAGTCCCTCTCCTCATCAGCTGCCTCCACCTGGTAAATGCTCCACCCATGTACACTCTGATTTTCTCCCAGTTATTAGTTCTTTTTCTTTTCTTGGCTATTTTTTCCTCCGTCTCGCGGGCAAAGAGTATAGATGGTCCGCCATTTCTATGTAAGCCGGCGAGCTTAATCATCCACGCTCGTCTTGGCTTGTTTACACCACCCCCGCGCCCTCCCCCTCCCCCTTCCCCCGAAACAGCGGGGACCCGCAGGTAAAACGCACAAGGCTAACAAGTTTGTCCCCTTTCAGCTACTGTATTCAAAGATGGCGATGCAACATGCCCGCCTCCAGCTGGGTGCGCCGCCACCGATGTTTTTATAAACATCTAATTCTAAGCTAGGAGAACGACTGTGATTAGACTTTGGTAAAATACGTATTTATGAAAGCAATTCTTGATTTTTGCTAAGAAAATACAATAAAACTACACACTGCACCTTTAAAGTGCAACGCAACGTTAAAATAAAAACAATAAAATACACATTATATGAAGTACATTAAAATAGTAACATACAGTTAAATTATGCTAAATACTTAAAATCAACTAAAATCAGTTTAAAATATAAACATTGCAGCCAAAGATCGAAGTGAGCAGGAAAACCAGCTGCTCAGTCAACCATCGTCCTCTACATGAAAGTTACTGAACTTTGTCTCCTAGATAAAGAAAGAAAATCCCAAATTAAAAGTAATTATTCAACATCAAATCCTAGTAATTTGTTAGATGAGATTCGCTTCTGGTATCCAGATGACGGAGAAGCTTAAAATGGATGATAAATATGACCAAAACTAAACGTATTTCCACAGCTGAGTGGGTTTGTGAGACGGTGATGCAGCTGCAGGTTTTCCTTCTTTCAGGCTTCAGTCTCCTGAATATAAAGCAGCAGCCCCAACATCCTTCGCTCCGCTCACATTTTCCTGAGCGGTTTGTAATTTACACTCTGTGGAAAAGCAGGTGAAGCTCGGCTCCGGATAAAGGTCAAACAGGAAGGATGAAAGCAGCAAAGGAAGCTTTGATATGTATAATATATTTTATATTAAATTCTGCCTTTCATGCGTCTGCAGCAGAGGTGCTGGATGAAAACGGGATGAACAAAGAGCTTCATCAGCATCCGTCTGTTTAAGCTGCCACAGCTGAGATTAGCTTCACAGTTTGCATGCAGAGATGATGAAGACCACGTCAGCGAGCCGGTATTTTAGCTCTGACTTTCATTTGAGGTTCGTTCCATCCAAACTGGAGGAGCTGAATCCTGCTCAGGGTTTCCTCCTCAGAACAATCCGGTATGAGGTCTGAGGTTGATCCAGAGATGGAGAGATGGAAGTCCATCTGATCTCTGATGGATCATATCTTTCTTGTTTTGTTTGAGCCTGTTAAAAAAAAAACAGTGAAAAGGTCCAGTTAGATTCGGCTCAGAACTTTCTGTCCCATCTGACCCCGGTCTGAAAACATATGGTGTGTCCACCTTTTTTAAACTGTTTGGGTCTGTCCTGACCTGTTTCCAACATGCTGGGAAGCATTTTAAACCTGCAGAGCTGGAGGTCGGTGGCTCGAAGGAGGCACCAGAAATCCTGGAACTCTGGAAACCTCTATAAGTCCTTGTGTTGGTCCCAACTTCAGGTTCAGACTGGTACAGGCTCGGCTAGCCAGGTGTTTCTGTGGACTGAAGCTTTACAGCTCTGAGTCGCACAAAACAAGAGATGAGTTACGAGTTCTGGAGGAACAAGAGTGAACAGCACTGTTTTGTCCTGGGAGAAGAGGCGGAGGATTCCTTTGACTCTGTTGGGTTGTGTATTGTAAGGATCATTCATGCCTCCTTCTTCAGACTGTTGTACAGCCGTTAAATAAAAAACACAACCTGGATCCAAATGTCCAGACCCATTTCTATTTTAGCAGTGGACTAGAGATCCAGCTCTCCATTGCTTTTAGACCTGTCAGCTGCTCACAGTCAACCACCAAAGTTTACCCTTGATTGAAGTCATGTGTCGGCCTTAGAGGTTGAGCCCTAAAGAGGTTCCACTCCTTGTCTCAGAGGTCTTTTAGGGTTCAGCTAGATCCCTATAACTCCGAAACAACCCCTCTCAACCGTGGAGTGCCCCAAGGCTCTATTTCTAGGCTCTGTCTTTTTTATTTTATATTTGCTGCCAATAGGGTCCACCCTGAGAAGTCACATTTCTTTCCATTGTTTTTCTGATGACCTCCAAATGTAGCAGGACTACGGCTCTCCATCCATTCATCCATCCATCCATCCATCCATCCTCTGCTTATTGGGTCGGGTCGCAGGGGCAGCAGCCTAAGCAGGAAAGCCCAGACTTCCTTCACCTCAAGCACTTCTTCTTTCTCATCTGGGGGGATCCCAAGGCATTCCCAGGCTAGTCGAAACATTTAGTCTCTCCAGCATGTCCTGGGTCTTCCCCGTGGTCTCCTCCCAGTGGGACATGCCTGGAACACCTCACCAGGTAGGCGTCCAGGAGGCATCATGACCAGATACCCGAGCCACCTAATCTTGCTCCTTTTCATGCAGAGAAGCAGCAACACTGCTCTGATCTCTCCCCAGATCACGAGCTTCTCTAAGGGAGAGTCCGGCCACCCTGTGGAAGAAACTCATTTCGGCTGTTTGTATTCGTGATCTGGTTCCTTTGTTCACTACCCACAGCTGGTCACCATAGGTGAGGGTAGGAACGCAGGTCGACCAGTAAACTCAGAGCTTTGCCTTTTGGCTCAGCTCCTTCGTCACCACAACAGACTGATGCAGAGCCGGCATCACTGCAGATGCTGTGGCCCTCGTATTGACTGAACTGAGTAGCAGAAGAACACAACAGAAAATACTCAGACGCACCATGACGAGGTCATCAGTCCACAGCTTACACCCTGAATTTCTCCCTTTGGTCTTTTTAAGAATCTGAGGTGAGATACTAGTATTAAATATAACACAGAGCTTCTTTGTAGCAGAAATGGTGGCCCATTCTCCACAAGCTAATTTATCAGGTCCTCCCCTCACTGTATACACAAGGATGTGTGTGTGTGTGTGATGAGCAGAGCCGTGAAAAAGATTTCACCCTGCGGAAAACAAAGTCCTACTGAACCTAATCACAATCATGTATTGTTAATTAGCAGAGTTTTAATGAGGGTCAGACCTCGTCTGTAGATATTGCTCCTCATTTCGGAGATGTTTCCTCCCGGTGAGTTCTGGGAGGTTTGGGCGATTTCTGGCGGCAGCAGACTGTACAGTCGGGGTCCGGGGCCCTGAGGGACGAGTCATTAATAACCTCTGACTGCTGCTGCTGCAGATACGCTGAGAACTAGAACTGCTGTCAACTGTCTGCCTCATTTGGCATTCAGGAGGACATCCCCCATTACCCGCAGCAACACACACAGCCGCGTCTCCGTGTTTGTTGTCGCGGGTTTGGGGCTCACGAGGAAGCTAACAGCATTATCAGCTGTTTTTCTGCATGCAAGGTGTCAGGATGGTATTTGGCTCGGAGATATGCTTGTGCAGCATGACATTCTGACAGCTCTGACATTTTCCTCCTGAATGTTGCACATGCTGTTTTGCATCAGAATACGTCTGTAAACTCATGAATCTTATCTTCTTCTCTGCCTTCATCCTCTGCAGCTGACCCCGGCCCGCATCACTGATGAGGACACTTTAAGGACTCGTTAAAGAAAAGGTGTCAAACTCACTGGCAGCCAGTGAAAACAACAGCAGCCTGAAACTGGGCTGGGGAACAGACAACTATAAGATCATACAGCTGCAGCTCCAAGAAGAAGAGAATCCAACATCACTCGGAAGTCTAACTCAGGTCCTGGAGGCTCAGGTTAAAGAAGCCTGGATGGTTTGAGTTCTGGTCTGGACACATTCTGGAACTTTGATACATGTTTCTCACTAGAAAACATAACTAGGACTTGTGAATAATAATACAACCACAGTTACAGAAGTGGGTAAAATGTTAAAACCAAAAAGCATTCGTTTATAAATCTCATCAGCCAATATTTCATTCCCAGTAGAAGATAAACAAGATGTCAGATGATGAAACGGAGACGTTTCACCACGTGATGGAAAATATGAGCTGACAGTGAATCTGATGCAGCAACAAAAGTCTGGAAAAGTAACCGTCAGAAACCGCGGCGTGGACTCGGGAAGACTTCCAGAAACCACCACATGGACTCGGGAAGACTTCCAGAAACCGCCGCGTAGACCCAGGAAGACTTCCAGAAACCGCCGCGTAGACCCCAGGAAGACTTCCAGAAACCGCCGCGTGGACTCGGGAAGACTTCCAGAAACCACTACGTGGACTCAGGAAGACTTCCAGAAACCACTACGTGAACCCAGGAAGACTTCCAGAAACCACCACATGGACTCGGGAAGACTTCCAGAAACCGCCGCGTAGACCCAGGAAGACTTCCAGAAACCGCCGCGTAGACCCCAGGAAGACTTCCAGAAACCGCCGCGTGGACTCGGGAAGACTTCCAGAAACCACTACGTGGACTCAGGAAGACTTCCAGAAACCACTACGTGAACCCAGGAAGACTTCCAGAAACCGCCGCGTGGACCCAGGAAGACTTCCAGAAACCACTACGTGGACCCAGGAAGACTTCCAGAAACCACCACATGGACTCGGGAAGACTTCCAGAAACCGTCGCGTGGACTCGGGAAGACTTCTAGAAACCACCGCATGGACCCAGGAAGACTTCCAGAAACCACGTCTGTGAACACAGTTCACCTTGAAATCCACAAATGCAGGTTAAAGCTCCATCATGCAGAGAAGAAGCCAGATGTGAACAGGATCCAGAACCAGCTTCTTCCGTCTTTTCTGGAACAATTTTTTTTGCTTGATCTATTAAAAGGAGGCGGGGCTAACCAGGTGGAGCCAATTGTAGGGCAGGATGTGCTTTAAGATTCCCTCACACAGCAGGATACAACCAGAAAGAACAATCATTTCAACATCTGAATGGATCCATGAGTCTAGAGACATCATTTATCTACCAAAGTGAGATCATCTCTCTGTCCCCTCATCAAATGTCACGTCAGCTCTGATGGTTCGTCTTCTCTGAGGTGGAAGGAGGTCGGAGGAAAATATGACATCTAAAACAAAAGCTGACCTTCATCTCTGCGATGTACACGGTAACTTCCAGCCGATGATGGATGGAGAGCGGTTTTCAGGGTTTATTGACGTGGGATTTGGCTCATAATGAGAGTAAAGGGCAGCCTGCTGGTGCTCATTCATCCTGAGGAAGATGAAGTCTGTGATAATCACCTTTTAGAAATGCCTCGGTGTGCTCCAGCTGCAGGGTCACATGGTCTGCTATGACTGTCTCAAAGACGTGGATGCACAGGAACATGAATAACTACAAAGCTTCACATAAAACTGTTTTCATGATGGTTTGAATGCGGAGGGTTGGATAGATTTCACCATTTCACAAGATACCTGTGACCTGTGTGGCGCCCCCTGCAGGTCCACAGAGGATGGCCCAATAGACCTCACCAAACAAATCGCTTTGCCAAGGAGAAGTTTAAAAATTATAAGGGAAATAAAGTTTTTTGTATAAAGATTCCTTTTGCTATTTTTTTTCTTTTATTTTTTCTTTTATTATATATTTCTAAGTATTGGCTTCTTCAAACTTCTTTTGAGTAAGGACATTCTTGTTGTTTGGCATTATTTGTTTCTTTTGCCCTTATTGTCAAATGAATTCTCAAAATCCAATAAAAAATTATATATTAATCACAGGAGGAATCAAATAGAGGATAAAGATACAACCCAGAGAAACCAGACTGCTGCAGCTAACAGAAACCATCCTTTAAAACCTAAAACAAAGCAAACAATCATCAGGAGCATCATGACAAGCAGCTCGTGTGTATGGCTATCGGGGATTAAACCTGCGCAACAACACACAAACTATATAATAAGGATGTGTACCCCTGAATGAATGTAAAATATAAGTAATGTACTGTGTTAAGTAATAAGTGCCATCATGCAAATGCAACCACACAGAGCAGTGGTTCAGTAAACCCTGATCTTTGTTGCGTTTCCACAGCAACCGTACCCTTACCTGGTAGGCAACATATTGGCTGGATAGCGACAGATGCATCAATCATGTAACAGCATGATGTCATGGCAGTGCAGCGTCTTCCTTTGATTTCTTTACGGCATGTGACTAAAACAACAAAAAATTCACCGTTTCCGGTGGAAACGGAACTAAAAAGGGACCTAGGACCCAGATCCAGACAACCAGCTGTTACACCTGTAGAGAGACAGAAAACATTCTTCTGCTTTTGTAGGAGAACAAAGCAGAGAACCATCAGGAGCACCTACAGGAAAACACCAGAAACAAGTAGCCTACATGAAAACAGAACTGTAGCTTTTTTTTTTTTTTATACCATATTGCACCACCATACACCCACCCGTAAGGAAAACCCCAGACAGAGCCCCCACGGCCATGGAGTACAAGCCCCAGAGAAGATGATGGCCAAGCAGACCCACCAGACACCATTCGCAAAATGGGGTCAAGTCCAGGACCCAAGCCCCCGCAAACATAAGAACAGTGGGACCGCCACCCACTGTGGGTTAGCACCCATTCCAGTGCTCTTACCCAGGGACCAGGATGCACCCACAGGCCAATGTAGCAGCGAGTTGGTCCATTTAAAACTCAGCATCACTAGAAGGAGATTAAATGTTTCTGGTCAGAAACAGGAAGTGATGAACCATCATGAACCCTGACATGATGGACTTTAAATCCCCCTGCAGATAACTCCCGTTGCATTTCCTCAGGAACTCTCTGGTCCTTTATCGTTTAAATCGGGACTGATTGTTTCCTGATGCAGAATAAAGCGAAAGCATTTATGAGCTGATAGCAGATTGGAGATGATGCATGTGTTCTCACCTGCATGACAAGGACATGTTATCTGTCAGCTCCTGCAGCCTCACCGTTTATCGCCTCTGTCGCGACATTCATCATCCAAGGAAGAACTCCGACGTCCCAGCAGCCGCATTTAACACTGATGTAAGCAGACTGTTTACTGTAACATCCACCGGTGTTAACAGGAGGCAAAAACATATTGATCATGTGATCACTCATGTAAACAACATGGTGACTGTTCCCCATATAGACAAGGGGTGTCAAACTCCAGTCCTCTGCTATTCTGCAGGGTTTTGTTGTTTCCCTGCTCCAACACATCTGATTACAGTTAAATGGATCCAAAGCTTCTTGACAGCTTCTTTACAATTACCCATTAATTTCAATCAGATGAGTTGCAGCAGGGAAACAAGAAAAACTTGTAGGATAGCAAACCTCAGGGACCAGAGTTCTACACTGCTGTGCTAGACTAAAAAAAACTCCACCGAGATCCAAAACAGAGGGATTACTGTCATCATTTCTAGATGTTTATTAGATCTGTGGAAGCAAATCCTCTGGTGTGTTTTCTGACATTTATTTATACAGCAGCTCTTAAAAATGGGTTACAACGTGCTTTAAAAACAGGAATAGAGCTCGACAACTAGTAAACAAGATTAACACAATCCCTGATTTAAATATTTATATGCGAGTTGCAGCCTGAAATGTAAAAATGTATGAATGAGAGTTAAAATGTTAGTCACATTTATGTTTTAGGGTTGTTGTAATGAAGGTAAATGATCCCTGTTTGCACAGCTCGGTCTAAAACACTGAGATAAATGTCCACATCTTGAACGTCGGGGTAAAGCTGATTAAAATGAAGTGGTGTCTTTTATATGCGGTATGTAAATAAGTACGAGCTGAGAATGGAGGTGAAGGAGAAATTTCAGAGGAAGGTTGTAGCTCTGCAGCGTTATGACAACATCGGTGATGCTTTCACGTTATTAACTGCAGCAGGTCTGAGATCAGCTGAGTAATGTCTGCTGCCACCAGCCTCTCTGTTCTCACACTGCCAGGGTCACCTGACCCACCATGTTTCTGAAATATTAAACATTTCTTTCTATTACAACAAAGACGTGTTGGCGGAGACATTCTGCAGGGGTGGAAACGATGCTTCGCAGCGATGACTGGAAGTCCTGATGAAACACATTTCTCATTAAGACCAGATTTCTGACTCATACAGTAATTCGTATTTTAATTCGTATTTCTGAAGCCTTTCTGACGACTCAGTACTTTTACTCTGTGGACAAACAGCTGTTGGACTGAGCTGGTTGATCCTGTTCGGTTCATATCAGGACAACATAAAGAAACACCTGCTTCTCACCTGTAAATTTAGTAAGTTAATTAGTTCAACCGAACAGTGGACGATCGCCTTAGCTGAGGAGACAACTGGCCGTCCTTTACCCTCACTACGTCCCAATGGTAAGTGGTCCAAGAACAAACCCTTGAGGGACCCCGACAATGTAATGTAAGGTTTTTCTAACTGAATTGTCATGAACTTTGACATTTAATAAGCTAACGGAGGCCTGGAGAGTCTGACATGTAGCTCTTCCACGGTCTCACCTTGGACTGAACTTGTAGGAACGTCCACTCCTGGAAGATTGGCAGCTGTCTGAAATGTTTTCCACTTGCGAATAATTGTGTCACAGCAGGATAATTAAGCCTAATGGGTAGCTTGGTGTTTCTCTCACCTGTGAATACAGTCATTGATCTGAGGAAAAGTTCGGTCTTCGCATGTCGCAGTGAATTAAGGTTGAATGTGTCCTTTGAATTGAGTTTAGCGTTTATGTGATGTTCGCAAGTGTGCACACATGTTCTTTAATCTACATTTAGAATAATAATAATTGTTTAATCATTGCATTTGTCCTGATTCTGCTGCTCTGGTTGTGTTTAATCAGTCAATCTTCCCTCTGTGTGTTACAGGATTGATGGTACGCTCCATGAGTGATAGGACTCCCGTCAGGTGGAGGAGAATCTCCAGGGTGGAGGATTAAGTGGAGATGTTATCAGAGAGGCAGGCTGACGATGCCTGGAGCTGCTGCATGGACGCATCTGGCATCGACGTGGACTTACAGGTAATCACTGCTTCTCACGCGAGCAAACCGGCCAAAGGAAGAGAGACATTTGTCATCCTTATAACCCGAAGCTTTACCCCCTCTCACAGGAGCTTAATCTTTCCATCAGAAGTGAGAGAAGAGCCAACGTCTTTATCTGACTGTAATGAAGGTTTGAAGCATCCCTCATCAGATTCCAGGTGTGAAAGAAGTCATACTGGATGTGTGTTCACATCTCCAACAGGAGGAACATTTAGATCTGTGGTGATGATTTCTGGCAGCAGAACAGTGTGTTGTCATGGTGATGGGATGGGTGGTAATGTAGCAGTCTGGCTTTTTCATGTGTTTGTTGTAGTTTTCAAATAAAGATGTTCTGGGGCTGCACAACATATTGAAAATCTACCATCATTGCAATATTAGCCGGTGAAATATTGCAACAACTACCTAAACTGTGATAAATAGTCACCCATATTTGCATATTTTAAGGAAGTGATGCTGCGCTGTTCGGTGTGCTGCGCTTTCAAGCTCTGTGTGAGTCAGTGGTGAATCAAATGGACTCTTACTGGATGCTCCATGTAGATGCTAACGGCTGCAGCAGGAGAGCACATGGAGTGAGGAAGGTTTTAAGAGAACTCGGAGCTAAAAAGAACAGCACTTCAGTTATTTGGAAGTGTTTAAAAGAGAAAGACAACACTACAAACACAGGAACTCTGCAAGACATGTGGAAGACTTGAACCAAGCACCAGGGAAACACATTAAATCTAAGAGCTGTGGACGAATACAGGATAGGTTTCGCGTGTTGCCCCTTCTTACAGAGTCCTAACTACCTTGTATCTGCTGACATGGACAGTGACATGGATATCTGGACAGACGACGTTAGATCGTGGTCCACATTTATGGATGAGGGCTGGAGAAGTCTGTTTTTCACATTAGTTAGCCATCAGTGCAGTAAAGAACTTTTGATTTCTTTACCAAGCTATCGCTTCACACTTGTGCAAAGGCTGTAAATTTCATAGCTAGTCTTTATACTGAAGGAACCACTGTAGGCCTACGTGCTCTGTTTGTGTTGGTGACTGAATTATTTTATTAAAAAGGGTTACTAAAACCTAGCGTTAGCTACAGCAACACTAGCCTTATTCAAGCACAAGCTAAAAATGAGAGTTTTCAAAGTGGAGCTGCGAATGACAGAACATCAAAGTGACATCAAGTTTTGTTAATAACAGGTCATATTGTCATGGCAACTTTAAAAAGGGTATCACATATCACGTTTTCCTGATATCCAGCAGCCCTACTATGTACATCCTGGTTTGCTCTGCACATGAGAAGAATTGATGCTTTGACTTGATTTGTCATCTTCTTTTTAGCTGCCTAAGCAGGGAAACCCAGACTTCCCTCTCTCCGGCCACATTCACTAGCTCATCTGGAGGCGTTCCCAGGCCAGCCGGGAGATGTAGTCCATCCAGCGTTTCCTGGGTCTTCCCCGGGGCCTCTTTCCGGTGGGACGTGCCCGGAACACCTCACCAGGGAGGCGTCCAGGAGGCATC
>JBAMHW010000022.1:1816824-1828391 GCA_037177495.1 Rhadinocentrus ornatus
TCAGGGACCTGCAGACCCTGATCAGACCCTGATCGCATGGCCTCAGGGACCTGCAGACCCTGATCAGACCCTGATCGCATGGCCTCAGGGACCTGCAGACCCTGATCAGACCCTGATCGCATGGCCTCAGGGACCTGCTGGGGTCATATGGCTGCAGAAGGTCTTTCATATCTCTGATGTTTTGGTGACGTTTTTCTGGTTGAAACGTTAACTGAGAGAAAATTTGTAGAGTTCAGCTAATTTTTTAAAATAACTGAATTATCTGAATGAGACGGAACAAAAATGAGACGATTAATAAAGAAATCCTGATTTCATTTATATTCAGATATTTACATCATGTCAACATTTAGACTCGTGGTGAGTTGTCCAGATTTTCTGTATTTAAACAAAAGTGTGTGTGTTTATCTCCTCCATTCATCTGAACCAACAGTGTAATATCTCAGCCTGGATCTCACCGCAGGTCAAATGTAGTGTATAATTTCCAGCTAAATAAAAACAGGTGTTGTTTCATCGTGCCCTGCAGAGCCTTCACAATAACTCAGCTGTACCTTCAAGTGTTCCACTAACTTCATCATCTGAGGCCTTCAGGAGGCTGAAGCAGCTTCAGCAGCTGCACACCAACAATCAAAGACGTGAATCTGATCTCGGGCTGCAGGAAACCGGATCGGGCCTTTGCAGTGAACCCTGCTGCTGGTGTTCGGGCTCCGAGCGGCCGCTGCAGAATCAACATGAATATGAAAAACTCCCCCACTTGTCCTGCTTCGGGTGACAGACGAGAGCAGCTGATGAAACCTTCACATCTTTCACCATATGAAAATAATTACTGGTGTGAGATGACGGGGCTGATGGGGACTGAGAAGCTAATACATAATCAATAAAAACATTAACGTTTGTCATACATCATTTAGTAGAAACGTTCATTTTAACAGATTCTTATGTAACATAAAAACTGAGTCTTCTAGTCCGTAATGAATTACTCTGAATAAAGCTTTAACATGTAATAAACGTCTTTTTAATTCCTCCCCGCTGCTTCCGGAACTTTTACCCAGAATGAACAAAACAAAGAAGAAGCAATCTGCTGTCATGACATGTGCAGTACCACAGATGGCCAGTAGGGGCTCCAAAAGACTCTCTTTTAAAGGTCCTCCGTGGAAAGACATTTTTTCCTCCACACATATGTTCCTTCTGATCAATAAGCCACGCAGCCTGTCAGAAAATGTATTGATCTGTTGCCACACGATACAAAGCTGTTGGATTAATAACGTGGGAACAACATAATTAACTCGTGGTCACTTGTTAGTTACAGAGAATTTATGTCTATTGCACATAACATTTTGATTTAATTTAGTTTTATTTCAATCTGAGGGTGAATTCCTTTACAGACAAACCACATGTAGTCAGATATGATTCATATTTAGTCGCTGTTGTCTTTTAGCAGCCATTACCTCCGTTTCCATGGTAACACCTGACTTTTTTACTTCCCAAAAGCTCCCCCGGAATGCCCTAAGTTAGATTTTTGACTAGGAAAGCCAGTTTGACTCGTGAAAAGTTCACGACTCTGATGTAAAAATCCAACATATGCCTCGTGCGTGAAGCGACTGTCAGCTTCAGTGTCGTTAAATCAGAGAAAATTCAGTGTAAATCAAAGCAAATCGGATCAGGGAACAAATCCAAGTCGAGTTCAGACATTTGAACGCAGCTTCATCATCAGTCTAACAGAGAGGATTAACTTTAAATCTCCGTTTTAACCACAAACTGTTTGCACAGCATCAGCAACTGTTTCTGGTGGATCCCCGTCAGCTACAGGTCATCACTGCGGCTCTTCTGCCTGGGGTCCAACCCAATATCCATCCACACACACACACACACACACACATAAATAACTACAACCATTTACATTAGTATATCAATATGACAATAATCATATTAATAATTAGATTACTTGCACAGACATCGCCACTCATCCATACATATATATATATACATATATATGTGTGTGTGTGTGTGTGTGTGTGTGTGTATGGATCCTATACATACTGTATATAAGCATTATTATCATAATCAGGTTGTACTTGCTTTGTGCTTTTAATCTATTTTATTTTAGGTCTTGTCTTGTACATGAAATGTGGCAAACAAATAAATTTACTGTGTCTCACTCGTTCCAGCGATGATTTCAACTGAGTTTTACTTCCTGGTTGTGAGTGTGATACTTTCCTTTGTAGAGAAAGTTTGCTTGATGGCGTCCATTTTTAACCAACAGCAGCGTGTCAGGTAGAGTTGTTGTGTTTACTGGCACTAAATTCCAGGTTCTTATGAAATCTGAACGGTTTCTGAAAAATAATTTATTCTTTCATAAAGAAACGCAGAGCAGCAGCATCATTCAGACCAGAGAGCTCACATCATCTCCCAGCATGCAGAGCAAAGATCTCCAGATAAATAGCTCTGCATCAACATATCCAAACAGGCAATCTAAAAGTTTCTTATTCCGACATCAGGCTGGGGAAATCTCTTCCCTCTGAGCTGGAAATGAAAGTTAGCCGTGCATCAGGAGCACAGCGCTCTGCTCTGCAGAGTAATGTCTCCATCCATCCACCATAATGCTGCAAATGCATTTTAGCTCTCACTTCGGGTCAGCTCCAAGTCACAAACATAAGAATTTAATAACAGCACGTCAGTGATGAATATACAAATCTATTTATTTTTCTCTGAACATAAGCGCGCGCTCCCTGAGAATTGCTCTGGGCTTTGGCCTCGGCTGGATCAGATTGTATTGCAGATAGAGAATTACAGGGACATACCTCCTGCCGCAGCGCTTCATTTGGTTCATGTGGTCCGAGTTACCGCCTCAGTTCTCCTTGCAGCAGGCTTTCATTTTTATGTAATTATTTTGGATTTTACTAAACTTCTTCATCGTCTTAGAAGGCAGAATTCTGCAGAAATGTGACCAGGAGGATCTCTGGAACCTGATGTTCCTGATGGAAAATGAAATTCAGGATGGTCTTCCTAAATCAATGTCAATGGAAGAAAGTATACATAAAGTTTTAAATCTGAGCTAGTTCTGTGAGAACGTGTATGAAGGTTGTTTCTTCTGGACTGTCTGAAGAAAAGAACCAAGCAGCAGTCTGGGGATGCCGGACTTTCTGCTCCGTCTCATTAAAAACTGCAGCAAAGAGAGCAGGACCCCGTCTTTGAGGCTGACCACCGATTTCCTGAATTTATTCAACTTTATTCATTAATTCAGTTACATTTGATACTGAATCATTTACAGATGGTTTTCTAACAACATCCTCAGTCAGATATCCAGGAGTAATCAGATTACATATTGTCCCAGCTGTCAACTTGATCCACCAAAAGCTATTTATCTTCCTTATTTATAGAGTTTCCGACTGTAGAATTTTTATCCTTGGATGTCCAGAAACAAGTTATTGCCAGAGCTATTTTATAATTTATTAGTTATGCATCATCTCGGTGAGAGAAGCTCACAACAACCTTTCAGGTGTGGAAATGTACTAAAATAAGACCACCGGTAAGTCATGCCAGCTGGCTTGACCGGAAAAGGAAAACGTATAAACCAAATCAATCTCCAAGTTTTATAAACTGATATTGTTTTAATTAAAAGTTCATCTTTTTAAATCGATTAATTGATTTTTTAACCCAGCCTTACATGTCTTGATTCTCAAACTGATGTGGCTCGAGGAGACAGAACGTTGGTCCATTTATATATATTTATATATATATATTTAATTCTTAACAAAAACTTAAAAAACAAAACAATCAACACAAAAAAATTTTCAAACACCCGAATGAAAATGAGCAGAAAGAATAAATCTAATATAATCTGCCCCTCTCTCATAAAATAATGAAACCAAGCTCGAACACATGCAGTACTTCACATTTTACTTTATTTATCTACAAAATACCACAGAACACAACAAATGAACCTCTTTCATTACATTTTCTTCTCACAGAGTCTTTAACAATCTTTTTAAACGCAATAATTTATTTGTTTCTTTGGTTTCTTTATCCAGATTGCTCCATAAACTGGAACACACTTTAATTCTAAATTTTAGTTTTTTAAATATTTCATACTCTTTTAAATTATAATGACTTTTTCTTTTCTCAAATCTTTTTGGGATATTGTTTGGCCAACTTTTACTGTGAGTTTCATACATGAGCTTGGAGATGCTGTAGACTGGATGGATCTCTGTGTCTACTTTGATATGTGATTGTTATTGCTTTCTTCTGTTAAATGAAAACTGGATTAATGTATGTTTAACATGTAGTTCCCCATATTTCAATGCAAAACGTCACATATGGATCAAAATAAATATATTTGTTTTGTTTATGTTCAATGAGTCCTTTATGTAACACAGCAGTTGTTTATGTTATTTTTTTTTATGCTATTAATGTGCAACTTCCATGAAATATTTTCATCAACAATAACTCCACTTCTCTTACGCTGCTACTAGTGCCTTCTATTTCCAATTGTATTTCTAAATTTGCATCTCTGTTACTTAACACAATGAAATGTGTTTATCTAGATTTAGGGATAATTTGTTTACATTAAACCAGTTTTTTTATTTTTTCTAGTTCTCTTTCATCTGCTCTATATTGATACCTGTGAAATAAGAAGTTGTGTCATCGGCAAATTGTATACATTTTAACAGTTTAGATAATTAACAACATCATTAATATAAAGGATAAAGAGTTTTGGACCGAGGACGGACCCTTGAGGGACGCCACATGTTATGTTCTGTGTATCATATTATTTATTTGAACATACTGTCGTCTGCTCTGTAAGGAAGTTGTAATCCAATGAAGTGCCACTCCTCTGATATCTAAGTTTTTTAAAAAGAATGTTAGGATTTATGGTGTCAAATGCTTTTCTGAGGTCAATAAAACTTTTATTTAGTGCATATTTCTCTATTAATTCCATTAGTGCCATTGATGTTGAATGATTCGCCCTAAAACCGAACGGCTGTAGTTAGCCGAGCCAATTTTAGTTGATGGCATGCAGTGGATAACTGATAAATGGAGGTCAAAACATTTTATTTACAGACCTACAGTTACAAGTTATAATTTAAAGGGCTGGGCTGCGTTTTTAAGTTTCCGTATTTTGTGGCATAGTTGTAATATCTTCTATTTTTGTTCGTTGACAGAACAATAAATGTTTATTTTTGTAGTTTGTTATTGGAATTTTCTAGAAGGAATTTCCTTTATAGTTTGGGACGTTATCTTGAGCTTCAATTTCTTGTGAAGCTGCTCTGATGGACTTAAGTAGAAATTAAGGTGCAAAGAAATTGTGTTAGATGTGGTTATAAAGGTGTGTTATTGTTATTTATTATTTTCATTTGCAAGGGAAGTTGCATATGAGCAGAAGATAAACAGCAATTTTTTCACATCCGTTAGGAATTGCTGTCTCATATTTTACTGTTTATCGTCCCCCAAAACAACTCCATCTTTGCCCCTCTGTAGAACATTGGTCCACTTTGCAGAACAAAGTAGTTTTACTAACCTATAAAGGTTAAGAAATTCTCTTTCTCTACATTATCACATTGATGTCCTGCATTTTAATTCCTTCGTGACGTCCATTTTTCACATCTCAGCAGTGTCTATTTACAGATGACCTTTATGGGTTTAGTGAGAGGAAAAATCTCAGATCTCTGAGTCTGGACTCGTCTCCTGGAGCCGTCGCTGCCCTGCAGCGTCCCCAGGCTGAGAAACTAAACTGAGTTTCACTCTTATGACACAGTCTCACACGCTAGCAACTGGATATCAACACACTGGCTGTTATGAACATCATCGTGGTTGAGATAAGACACGAGTCAATATCAGACTGAGATGTCACCCGTAAAAGTCTGAGAGAAGAGAGGATGAAGATGGATGAGGATGGATCGTTAAGGAACGTGGTCATTCCCACGTGTCATGAGAAAACCGCAGACTGAGAGCACGTCCAGATTTCTTCATGTTTTCAGGCGGGACTGAACTTTCTTCTCTCTCTGATGAAAGCTAATGTAGCGTAGCATCACATGCACATGATCCAACTATGTGAACATGTAATATATAAGACAATTTTTTTCTAATTTAGAAGTAATGTAGACAGACTGGTAAATCTTATATGCTTACTAAAATAATTTAACACCAACACGTAAAAGCTTACAGCTTAGATCCAGAAGTTATTTCTGCTCCAGCTGTGCTGTTATGAGGAAAGGAATAGGACGGATAGCAGGTGGGTCTGATTTGAAGAGGCTGGATGTGAAGACCTCCAGAGTTTTAAAATCAAAGCTGGAGCCGTGGAGCAGATCTCCATTCCAGCTGTGTGGTGATCTCATCAGGTCCCTCTCAGCCGTTTCATTACCTGATAAGCAGCGGCGTTGTGTCCAAACAGCCTCGTGCTGCTTGCCCGGAGACGCCACGTTGGACGCCAAACTAAACTGAGCCTGAAATGTGGAGCTGATTGCGCGGCGGCAGGCCGGGGAGTTGATGGTAGACTGAACCACAACGTCCTGCAGCCGGCATCGTTTTAACTGCAGCAAAGAAGCTCCCTGCATCTGAAGTGTGAAGAAACATGGTGAAAACAGAGAAGAGTAGAGTCTAAATCCACATCTTCCAAACCATTCTGGAGGCTCCAGGAAACGGAGACGGACAGATTTTCCATCCCACCCACCGTCAGCAGGCCAAACCCACTCCACATTCCCATTTATCATCTTACACCAATCAGCCGGGATCCTCTTCACACGACCCCAGTCGGAAAATATGCTGACGAGAAACCGCGGTCGTGGTGAAGATCAGGTCTCTGAAAATAATCGTCTTTGATTTTCCCTTTCACACGTTTCACACTGACTTGTTGCCTTTGTATCAAATCCTTCTAACAGCATGTAATTTCTAGTGATTGCTCACACTTGTGGCCTACTTACACTCACGATGACAACCAGCGGTGGAAGTCCTCCAGAACTCGGCATCTGCACTGTTTCCTGGTTGCCAGCTTATTTATCCGGCACACTTTTCAGTGTGGGAGGAAGCAGGACGCAGTCGTTCTCAGGCCATGTGTGAAGTTAAAGCTGAACTTTTTCCACACTCTGAGTGAAAATCCAGACACTTTAAGGCTCAGTCCCACTGGAGAAAGTGCAGAGCAAATAAAACCATCTTTCTAAATGAATGAGCTGCATCTCTGAGCCCGGAAGACCAAACGAGACTGCAATTATCTTCTTTACATGTCTGATGGCGTCACCGATCAACTGCCCCTACTTCTGCAGGATAAACATGGCCGACACTGACATGAAGAGCTACCAGAACTCCTGCAGACCTCTGTCCATGTTCCTCTGGTATATATATAAATACTCATTTATTTACTTGGGTTGAAATAGCCACTGAGTTTTTAACGTGTATATCGAGTGTAAAATAAATATAAAAGTTGCCGCTTTCATGAAGTTAAATATTCAGATTCCAGCTTCCACACTGAGATCGGTAGCCTCGGTAGTTCATCATGACTCACCTGTGCAGGTAAACGAGCAAGCAAACCGGCACACACACCACCAACTGGTACTGGTGTGAAACAGTCGTGTGGGACGACTAACTGGTTCGTTGTTTAAGTTTAAACTTTGTTTTCAATGTTCTTTCGGTTTTCATATTAAAGATGCTTCTTGTTTTCTGTGACGCTCATCCTGTCGATGAATTGTGCCTCAGAGAAACCTGCCTTGTCTTCATCGCGTGATGGGTCATCCTGCAACCATCCTCTAGCTGAAGGTTGGGAACAGAATCTTCATAAATAAGGAGCATAAACTGGTTTTTGCCAGATTACGTCCACCACTGTGACAGGACACCTACATGCCCGAAAACTGGCCTCTCCTGCCAAGATGTGCCAAATTTAGATTTTTGATAAGGCATGAGTTGGATGTTTGTGTGTTTTTATTGAGATGAATTCCACCGATTAGTCTCTTTGCATTAGCCCTAACATTTCTAGTCCTTAATTTACTTGGTACCGGGTTGATATCAAGGTTGATTTAGTCTCTCTTTGTGAATTTGGTTTTGTTTGCTGTGTTTTGGACCTCTGGGCCACCGTAGAGGGAGTGTAATTGTGTTGCTTTGACTTCTCCGAAGCTGAAGCTCCGTCACGTCTGCAGCTGAGAGGCTGTGCAGGAGTCTGGCAGCCCTCCCCCTCCCCTGCTTCTCCCACTTCCTGCTGGATTAATTCTGTTTTCTCACCATCAACTTTAGTAGCACATTAGGAGGAGAACTTGTCACAGCGTGACAACAGTTTTTTCCCGTCTCTAACAACTTGAGTTAAAGGCTTGCCTCTGTGTGCTAATGAACATATGATTAATTAAACCAAGTCAGGGTGAGCACCACCTTGGCTGACTATATGACTGGGTTGTGGGGGTTAAAGCCAAGGGTAGGCGAGCTCCTCCAGCTCCCATTACATCACTCTACCCACATGCTGAGCTGGGAGCCAGTGATGTCACTCAGTTTACTCAGCTTCCAGGTCATTTGTTTTCCTATGAGTGGCTCTTTTGTTTATTTTCTTGGTTCTGAACATCGCTGTGTGCCAGCTTTGCATCGCCTCAAAAACTCATTTAGCTTAATGTGTCCTGAATGCTGCAGCAGCTCCCACAAAAGCGCCCATTAAAACAGCGTTTCTGACACTTTGTTTGCTTTGCAGGGCTCAATTATCAATGCAGCAGCACCTTTTACTGGACCCCTGGCCGCAATGTTTTAAGAGCTCCAAGAGAGGCTAGATCTGTGATTTTTCAAGGACTTTCCAGGAGGAACCTTGGGGGGCGCTAAACACCTTCACTGCTGCCAACGTGAAGGCAGAAAGCGTGCACTTTAGGGTTGTTTTAGGGAAAACAGCAGCTCCCTCTTCTTGACAACACCTGGGTTAAATGTGAGTGCGGGTAGCGTGTCCCGGCCTGCCTCCAGGGCCGCCGCAGCACACGGATCGGACTCAAATTATCTGGCTGTCTCGGTGACTTACGATGTCAAACTGATAAGATACTGTGACTGTGTCCACATATACATGATACACAATAACACAGCACAATCAAGCCGAGAAAAAACTGCACTTCCTCGATGACCTCACCCGCGGTAATTGTTAAACTCTGCAGGGACGCGTTGTGAGTGAAGGCATCAGCATCATGCTATAAATTCTGACTATGAGCTGCAGAGGGAGGAGAAGAAATGGAAAGGCCAGGTTCAGGGAGAGTGCAAGCTGCCGCTGAGGCCTACAGCCACTTCTGGGTTTCATCTGGTCTGCAGTGGCAGTAAAAACTGGAAATCAGCGGGCCACATGCCGGTCATCTCAGACGTGTTGCGGACTGAAAATAGGATTAATGTGCTGAAGTGTGATTAGAATGGTTAAACACGATTAATTGGAGGGAACTGCGGTTGCTGCAGGAGTGTGTGTCGGGGTGTTTCTGGATACATTCCAGCTGAGCCAAGTGAACAAAGCATGCTAACTGTCCTGGAGTTTCCACGTCTCTCCTCCTGTACGTGTGTGTGTGTCCGTGAGTGCCTTTTTCCTTCGTATTTTCTCATAGCCAGCTTGTCTCAGAGCAGATTAAACACAGCTGAGAATGTTGGTCTAGGCCTGCAGCGCACCATCCTGGGGGAATAGGCAGGAACCGCGAGGCTGGACTTGGCTCGCCCTGCGACGGCTGAAAACTGCCATGCACCCAGGGCAGGGGTTCAGGTGGATCGGCTGGGGAGAGGGGAGTAATTTGGGGGTTATTTTAAATGATCTATTAAACCCCTGAACTTTAATCAGGGTTGCTACTATACTGACAGCCGTGATTTACCTACAAATCAGTAGAATGGGGGTGGGAGTTATTTTCCAGGCCGTGAAGGTTGGGGCATTAGCATTGACGAGGCTGAGGGGAAGACCCACCCGCATTCCTTCCCAGATTCTCCGCAGAATCTTTCTGTCCTCGTTTTAAGATCTGATGGCCTCCTGCGTCCGCCTGTCTGAGCTCAGAGGCCTCACGCCTCGCTGTGGAAACCACACACGGGGAATGGACCCCACATGCTTGAGTTCTGTATACATACAGGCCCGCTCTGACTGACAACCAAAGGCAAACTGCTTTCTGGCCCGTGTGTGCGGTGTAATTCACCAGATTACTGACAAATACACACATAAATACACAACCATCAGGGCCGACATGTTAACCCCTTAAAATCGCTCAATTTTCACCTAAAAGGGGTTTTTATAGCTAAAAGACCCGTTATGGACCGATTGGGCTACTTTACCTGGACCCTTGCTGATGTAACCAGACCGTGGTCTGCGACTGGAGAGCAGATGGCTTTCAGGAGGAACTGCATTTGTGTCTGGTCAGAAATGTGTTTACCGGATCTACATCGTTTCTCACGTTTCATCATAAAAAGAACACTATCGCTACTATGTTGCTGTCTGGACCTGGACCCGCGATGAAGCCACTTCCTGTCAGACTTTCCACCAATCAGAGAGGGGTGTCACCATTTCAAATTTTTATGGTACAAATATTGTCCAAAATTTAATGGTGAGTTTATGATTATTATGCAATAGTTAATTTCCCATGACTATCACATGTACACTACTTATAGTCTATAAGTGTTAATTAGGACAGTTATTGTGTCAATGCAGAGGTTAATCTGTGGGATTAACAAGTTAAGGGCAACATTTATGAAAATGCAGTTAACTCGTTATTAATATTAGATAATATTGTCATCTGGATATGTTTTTACTAAAACTCCAGGACCTGGTTAATTATCACACAGCACAGATTACGTTTAAAGCGAGCAGATTATGACCACATACAAAAGCTTTTCAGCCGGAGAGGTGGGAATATAATTTACGAGGGAAGAGTTTTAAAATGCGCTGTTATTATTTATTATTATTATTATAGTTTCATGATGAAAACATGATTGTATAGATTGAACGTTGTTATTTAGTGCTACTGCTTCTATAAGATTATCTAGTGGCTGGTAGTGGTTGTGTTAATATTATCTGAAAATTGTTGTAATTTACTGGGCTGGGATTATATAATCTTAAACTTCCACCCACTCCTTTTGGCCTATTTATGGGTTTTTTTTATCAAGTATTTTATTATATTTTTGTTTTTATGTTTTCATTATGTGCAAATGAACTTTCTAGTCTATCAATCAATCAAAACAAGTTAATTTATTAACAGAGTAATAACTCGTGCCATAATAGAAATCCTAATTTGGCATCATCTTGGAGAGAGAAGCTGATTTTCAGCGTGTAGAGGCCTTTTCACAGCGGAGAACTAAATCCACCAGAAACCACTTTATCCTCCATTTTATGACAGTTTTCATGCCCAGGATGACTCGTTTAATTTATTTAATCATTTTCTTTTCCTTCCGTGCACAAAGTAATGATCTGCTGGTACAGTTCAGACATCTTTTATGGAAAGTAACAATATCAAGGAATTTTATGATCCATTGTGAAATTTCATAAGCATGACTCTCCACCAATCAGAGAGCTTAGATTGACGGTAGCGTCCAATCAGGAGCAGCCAAAGATCAACCAGTGAGCAGAAAGTTCTCTGTGTGTGTGAGAAGAAGAAAAATAATGC
>JBAMHW010000022.1:1844622-1865852 GCA_037177495.1 Rhadinocentrus ornatus
GGAGGTTTTCCTTCCTGGTTCTGGTTCTGATGGAGGTTTTCCTTCCTGGTTCTGGTTCTGATGGAGGTTTTCCTTCCCGGTTCTGGTTCTGATGGAGGTTTTCCTCTCCACTGTCTGCTTGTGCAGCTCAGACTGGAGGATTGAATCAAAGAGAAGATTTGATCTAATCAGGTGGTTTTCTTTTAGGTCGTTTATAGGAACACTTATTATAAACTGGTGGCTCATATGATGGATTTGTTATAGCCGGATTATATTTGGACTACAAAGAATCAGACTGTTACAGTAAAAGTGTCTTGAGATGCCTTTGTTGTGAATCGTTGCTGTATAAATAAAGCTGAACTGAATTAAGATGAGAAGCTTGAACAGTTTTCTGATGGAGAACCTAAATGTCCACGAAGGGTTGCAGATGTTTAAGCTCAGTCTTCCTGACACGGTAATTGCTCGGGGAGTGGAGGAATCCTTAAACAACGCTCAGCATCACCAGAAAAATGAGCGCAGGATGAAATAAATGAAAATTCTTCTGTGAACAGTGAAAATAAACAGCCCGTCTGAAGTGGCACCAACAGTCCACAGAGACGGGCTCTGGGCTTTCTCAGGGTCGGGCCCATCAGGGCTGACGTGGTGTGGAGGGGCCCCCACCTCCTCCGCTCTGATAGCTCAGGTGTGAAAGGTCCACCTTCAAACTCACTTTGTCTTCGTGGTTTTGGTTCATTTTGGGTCTGAAAACCATTTGGAGGGAAATCTGTAGCTGGAATCTGATCAATAACACACGGCAGAAAACCGACTTCCGACAGAAAACTTCAGGAAAAGAGAAATCGCTCCTGAACTGGGTTCTGACCCAATCTGGTGACAAAACGTCTAAAATCCCGATTAAAACCTTTTAATTCTCAATGCGACTGACTTCATCTCACTTTGATTCGTCTAATTCAACAACTGCAACATTTCCAATGTGAACGTTGAAAAACTGATGAAGAAGATGAAGATTAAAGGGATGGAGGCTGAATTCCAGCTGCGGGAACTTCCACCCCAGAAATCAGGAACTAAACATCTGGTTGGGTGGTAGAACATCCAGATCCGTTCAACAAAGCCCTGACCTCCATCCATCTGTCCACCAGCTCTCCATCCATCCAGTCAGTACACGCCACAGCACCAGAGCCCGCGCTACTAAAAATGCAGGACGACGTCTTTCTTCCTTGGACGCTAAAAACTGTTCTGCTTGTAATGCTGAACCTTGGACAGTGGACCATTACATCCTCCCGACCCGGCCGGCCCAGCAGGTGGGCCTTCAGGGACCTGTGCTGCAGTGGTGCAGGTCTTGCCTAACAGATAGAACTTTCTCTAAAATGATCAATGGTCTCTCCTCCTCTCCAGCTCCACCGTCCTCTGGTGTCCCACAGGGTTCCATGCTGGGCCCTGTTCTACATGCTGCCAATAGGTTCTGTGATAACCCGTCATAATGTCTCATTCCATCTGTATGCAGGCGATCTTTAAATTGATCTGCCGGTTGCGCAGTGTGTGTAATCCCTGTGTAGTCCCTAAATACACTCACTTAAAACTAAATATGACCTGGTTTCAAGTGCTAGCATAGAATTAGATTAGCTACATAGCTTCATGCTAACATCAGCATCTCTTCTGGAAATGTGCAGCCACATGTCAATATTTTTAAAATGTGATTAATTAGGAAAGATTTTTTTAACACTACTGTGCAGTGATACCGGTAATCCATGCAGGTCTGGAAAGAGGTTTCTGTCCCTCCCTAGTGACCATCAATCGCCTGAGGAGGCGGCATCTGGAATGTCCAATCAGATTTCAGAAGTGGCCAGCGCCACCATGGCCCCCCCTCTAGCTTCGCCCCTGATGGGTGGCGGATTATGAAGACTACATGTGAACAGACTCAGAACTGTAACTTCTCAGTGTGTCTTTAACCCGAACCCGGCCCGGTTTGTGTTACATTTTGTTTATGATGGAGAATAAAAAGTGAAATCACCTCGCTCCCTGAATGCTTTCTGGACAGAATTAAAGCCTTTACGTCATCCTGTACAGGAGAACTCATGTTTTCTTTCAGATACGGGTTGGGACCACAGCGAGCTTTCTTGGTGTTTACGACGGTTCTCCTGAGTTCTGATGTAATCAGACTCTAAAACGCAGCTCCAGCAGCACCTCGTTAGCCATCCAGGTACAGTAGCTCCGCTGTTGCCTCTGCCCCCTGAACCCCTCTAGGAGCCCGCTGGGTGACGCACCCCGCACCCCTTTCTGTAGGAACCCCCATCATGCACATCGGTGTGAATTACATACAGTAGGTGCAAATTAGGTCTGTGAGTAAAATCCACAGTGTGTGTGTGTGTGTGTGTGGGGGGGGGGGGGGGGGGGGGGAAAAGTCCCAAAAACCCCCCCCCCCCCCCCCCCCCCCCCCCCCCCCCCCCCCCCCCCCCCCCCCCCACACCTACAGAGACCATCACGGTGGGATTAGAGCCGGATTTAAAGAGCCGTAAATACATCACAGCTTCATTAAACAGCTGCGTGTGTGTGTGTGTGTGTGTGTTGTTACTGTACAAGGGGGGAACGGTTCTCCTCTTGTGGAGTTTGTAGGGAACCCCGCAGCAGGACGATGGAGGTGGAAGCTGAAACATCTCAGCACAAAGTGAAGGTTTCATTTGAGTCCGGGTTTTTTCATCATGACCTGGAGAACTGGTCTCGGACCGTCGAGAGAGGATCCGGTGCGACGTCATCGGTCGGAATAACGAGAGAGGATCCGGTCTAGCATTAAAACAACCCAGCAGGTGCTAAAGGTCATAAGCATCTTCTGTCTGATTTATTGATGAAGACTATCTCACGGGTCACATGATGCAAAAGTCTGAGCTTAAAGGATTTGATTGACAGGTGGAGTCAGACTATCTGATATGAATAAACTAAAATTCAGATTCTCAGCTTTTATTAAATAAATGTGTGTGAAATAAGCTGACGTCGACATATTAAGAGAAATAACTTGTTTTCACTGTGATATTTTACCAACTTTAAAAATCCGGACCCTTTCAGAAAGTTTAAAACTGTTTTCATCTGCAGCATCAAACCAACCAAGTTGGAAAGACTGCAGATGGATCTGGGTGAATCTCGGCCTAATAACAGTGTAATATTAGACCCAGACTTGTTCTCCCCTCAAAAAGAGCACGTGTCATTCTGGGCTCTCTCCTACAAATCAGAGTTGAGGGTGTTTCACCGCAGCATTCCTGCCTGGCTCATGAACAGACGCCCCAAATGCAAGCCAGCCTCCATCCCGCCGCACCACAACGCCACGTTATTCAGAAGGAAAATACCAGGGCAGAGTTTTGCATATCAGATTATCTTCAAGTAGCACTCGATCCTCTGGTATTTTGTCAAAGATTTGGGTTTTAAATCTGCGCTTCAAAGTGGCTAATTACACTAAGTCCTGATTTCATGGTCACAGCTGCAGCGTATTACCAATCACAACACATCTGGACAGATAACTCCATCTGAGCTTCATCAGCCTCCGCCGCCACTACAGACAGAGTCCAGATTCCAGAGGTTACCTCCAGTCTTCATCAGGCCCTCCTCATCCTCACTGGACTGAACGTTTTCTGTTCGTGTCCAGCTCAGCTGATCTGAAACCAGCTGCTGATCAAACCTCTGGTTCGCCACCTGATCTCCACAGCACAATCTCAGTCAGATCCGGATTTACTTCAGCGTCATGTGAGCAGATGCGTGCCCAACCCGCAGCCCGCAGAGCTCCATCAGGGCTTCCGTATCATTACCGTGACTGATAACATGTCGGCTTGTAGTTAGAAACCCTCCAGATGTCTGAGCTGCCTCATGGTCTCAGAGTAAACAGATACTCCAAGCCGACATGATCAGATCAGATCCGAACAGACACTCCGACCTCTGCGGTCACGCGCCAATCATTCTGCTCCATAAAACTGCCTTCCTGCAGACAATCAAGCTAATGTTTTGGTATCTAGTTACTAATGACTGATAATCACAGGCTAACGGAGTGGAAAGACCTCTCCTCACAAACAGGCGAGGCTGGTTCAGGTGTGCCGAACCAAACCAGAACAACGTTACGCATCTTCATCTTCAACAGACCAGACTGAACAAAGTACTTGGTTTAAAAAGGGGATGCATTTTAACATTTTAATTAACATCTCACTCATTGTGGTATCTTTTTTTTCTGGCTTGGGATGGTGTTTTATTTTCTCATTATTTTTCACTTTAATCTTCTTCGGAGATGAGTTTTTGGGTTGTTTTGTGTGGCGGCTTTCACCTGCCAACGGACTAAAGATGAGAATTAACTCCGGACAGGTACAACAGGCGTTGTGCCAAAAAAGGCACCCCAAGAACTTATGTTCTTTTACTGACTGAACGTCAAAAGAAACCACCACCATCTATTTCTGGATTTCAAAGGAGGGGAAATCTGAAGAGACTTTTTAAATACAGGACAAAGTCAAAACTGTGACATGAATCCGACTGGTTTACATGAACTGGTCTGAAATGAATAAACTGGGGAGTGCAGAGTCACCACAGGGGGGCAGTATAGGCTACACTGCTGCTTCTGATGGAGGTTTTCCTTCGTGGTTCTGCTTCTGATGGAGGTTTTTCTTCATGGTTCTGCTTTTGATGGAGGTTTTTCTTCATGGTTCTGCTTCTGATGGAGGTTTCCCTTCATGGTTCTGCTTCTGATGGAGGTTTTTCTTCATGGTTCTGCTTCTGATGGAGGTTTTCCTTCGTGGTTCTGCTTCTGATGGAGGTTTTCCTTCGTGGTTCTGCTTCTGATGGAGGTTTTTCTTCATGGTTCTGCTTCTGATGGAGGTTTCCCTTCATGGTTCTGCTTCTGATGGAGGTTTCCCTTCATGGTTCTGATGGAGGTTTTCCTTCGTGGTTCTGCTTCTGATGGAGGTTTTCCTTTGTGGTTCTGCTTCTGATGGAGGTTTTCCTTCATGGTTCTAAAGGAGGTTTTCCTTCATGGTTCTGATGGAGGTTTTCCTTTGTGGTTCTGCTTCTGGTGAAGGTTTTCCTTCGTGGTTCTGGGTCTGATGGAGGTTTTCTTCTCCATTGTCTCCTCGTGCAGCTCAGGATGGAGGACTGAATCATAGCTAGGCCATTATTTATATGAGTCAGTTTATATGGACAGTTGTTATAAATTGGACTACTGTGGACTTGTTTAAATTGGACTATTGCTGGACTACAATGAAACAAAGTGAGATGACTGTTGTGAATTGATGTACAAATAAAGTTAAACTGAATTGAATCTGGAAAGTTTCTAACGGCTGAGGTGAACTGTGATTTATTGTGTAAATGACAGAAACTTCTCTGTGATTGGCTCGTCCTCGTTTTGAGTCATCATCTTCTCCTTATGAGACGCCTGATTCTTCACATCACCAAACTAATCACAAGCAACGTGAAATTGATTTGCAATTCACCTTTCTCCTCCCACTCTGTCCGTGGAACAGAAACCGAGGAGCGCTTTAGAAGCAAACCTTTCATTGTGCTGATAGATTTCTGTTTAATGGCGGTTTGACATCGTGGCTGAGTCCATCTGATGAAACTCCTCCTGTGGGAGGAGATCACATTTTATTTTCTTCACAATTAGCTGAAACGCAGAGCCAGAGCTAACACCAGGCTCATGTGTCCTTCCTATGTCATTATCTTTATAATAAGATTCTTTTTCTAAGAGTGGAAGTTGACAAGTGACCACACACACACATCTGGTGGTGTTTCTGTTCCATCTTCCAACCTAATATCACACTTTACCCCCTCTAGTTCAGCTGGGCTCATATCATATTTAAAGTCTCTATGATTTAGTCCCCCTTCCCACTGATGGCATATTTCTCATTTAGCTTAAATCAAAGAGATGTGGTGTCAGGCCTAACCACGGCTCATTATCACGATGGCGGGAGTGCAAGGAGCAATTTACCTGCAGACGAGGTGATGCTGATGGAAATAGGCCGAGCAGGAGTTGAAATGATGTTTCTAATTACGCAGCTCCTCTCCTGCTGCTTCCTCGCCGCCTCCAGCGCACAAACCTCATTTCAATATTTGCGTCTCATCAGGCGGAGGAAGGAGACAAGTGTCCCCACAAACAATCGCTGGTGCAGGTGGTGCTGCTCCGGTGTAATGCCTCCATCAGCAGCTGGACTTCCACGCCTTCCTGCTGCTCCCCATCCACCAGGAATCAAACTTCTCCGGTGGGTGGTGATGAATCTGAGTGGAGCGAAGAGGTGTGTGTGTGTGTTATCCATTCATGGTCTCTTGTGTTTTTCCAGCGAAGGATAAATGGCTCCAGTGACATAGCAGCAGTCTGCACATCATCAACACAGGTAATAAGTCACCATTAAGCCCCCCCCAACACACACACACACACACACCAGCAGTCTGGCCTTTCAGCTTTAGTCTGCAAACATGTTCAATCCGCTTCTCAGGGAAAACCCTGGAAAAGTCATGGAATTTCAGCGGTTTTCCAGGCCTGGAGAACTTTCTCTGATCTGACGTAAACCTGCCAACGTGCACAGAGGGAATCTGAGGAGCGTGCACGTCTGAGAGGGACAGAACGTGTACGATCCAACCCTCAATCCAGAGGTGCAGCATCAGGGATTAAACCACATAATAGTGATTTATATACAGTGTGAGCCCGAGAGAAGAGTTAACCTGCGAGAAAAACAAATCTTAGAATGATTAATCAGACAAATTCATATTAAATTTGTTTAAATTTCCTAAATTGTGCATAATAAAATTTAACATAAAGCGTAGTGCTCAAGAACGCGCATTAAACTAGCAAAATGCTATAACACTAGCAGCATCGTGACATCTGATTGGCTACCAGCATCATGTGACCGTGGCTGCTTGTTGCTCGTAACTTTACCTGAAATTCTCCGTTTAAAAAAATCGCAATAATTTTGTTTTAACGGGGAAAGAAACACATTGAAGTCGATATTCTGATGAGCAGATTATTGATGCGCCCGTCCCTAAAAAGCTGCACAATCACCTCCAGACATCCATGAAACTCAGATAAAACGTCATCGTGATGGAGGTTAGGACATCCAGATGTGATGGAAATCATGAAAGAATCAGACTTCTCTCAGCTGGACGATAAAAACCTTCCCAGTCTGATTATTTCTGTAAAGAAGCTGAAAGCAGACGCTAGTTTTTATTAAATCCTTCAAGCCTGTTGTCACAAACCGCAAAATTTTAGTTTGTGGGCCTGAAAATTGTAAATTTTACCGTAAAATTTTAGTGAGATCACCAAACTCTGCTCTGTTGTGTAAATATCCTTCAAAAGTCCTGAAACTAAAACAGATCATGTAGAAACTACAAAAGTGCAGAGCGGTTTAAACTCTGAATGAGCTTCTGACAAACATCATTCCTGAGTGAGAAAACAAAGTAAATCTGTTCAACTGCAGCTGATCTAGGCTGAAGAACCAGTTGTCTACAGTGAGACCTGATCTTGGTCCTGCCCTGGTCCCCGGGGCCCAGTAAACCTGCTGTGGTGTCGGTCAGCTGGAGCTAATATACTGGGTGCTTTTGACGAGCCTCGGAGCCAGCAGAGAAGAAACAGACCTGAAAGGGCTCCACTTCCAGGCTGCACTGTGGAAGCCACAAACTGGGTCAGGCCTCGGTTACTCTCTAAACCAGGTTTTAAGGCTGGAATAAACATTGATTCAGCCCAGAACCCGTCCACTCACCTGCTGCAGTGCTTAGATCTGTAGTTCTGTCCAGAGTTCCCACACTGAGCCCAGTTCAGCGCTGCTGGTTCTGTTGCTTTAGCAGACCCACTACCAGAACCCAAAAGTTCGGTTTTGGTTCTGCTAGTTCTGTGTTTTGTTTGACATAGTCACTATTCAAGTGACTGGAAAACGGGATGGGGTTTTCCGGTCCGGTTCTGAACTGGTTTAAATACTGCTTGAAACACAGGAAGTACTTCATATTAGTTGTTATATCTAGATTCACTAAAGAATGACACGGAGTTCCCCAAGGCTCCGTGTTGGGCCCCCTATTGTTCAGCATCAGATCGTGGAAACAAACCAAATATCTAGTCGTAATCATACCGACGACACTCAAAGGACTCTGGTCCCAGACGAAGCTTCTGTTCACGTCTCACTCAAATTGGATGTTCCAGAAGTTTCTTCAGTTTCTCATTAACGTGTCCCGTGTTCAGCATCATCCTGGTCTGAAGACGCCTACATGTGAACAGCGTGATGAAGAGGAATGTTTCCATACAAGCTGTTAAAACCAGAACATTTCGTGGTTCAGAAACTTCTTTTGATTTTTAACCATCTAGCATGTTATACAATAAGTACCTCAACACGGAAGTGTTGTACATGAGTAAACGTTGAACTTCACCTGTAAAGGTCACCTTTACATAACACAAGACGCTGAATATTCTCAACCTTCTGTGAGCACTATAGATCTGATATGCTGACGTCATGTAGGCCTCTGAGACTTGGAAGCTCATCTGGGTCCAGTTTCCATCCCGAGTTTAAACTGAACCATCGTCTCTGCTCCTGATCCCTGGAACAAACCACATTACCTGAAGTCTGATCCAAACCTCAGTTCTGGTAAATCGGGTCTTAAAACTTTGTTTTTAGCTGCTTTTAATGAAGAAGTTGAAGTTTTCCTTTTTTAACAAGTTTTCTCAAATACACTGATGATGAGGATGATGCATTTCCTGTCACCTTACTGTGTGTGCTCTCCCGTCCTTCCTTCTGGGCACGTAAATGTTCTGCACAAATACATTTGCCTGGCCTACAAGATGTTTTAAGATGAGCTCAGGATCCTTCAGACTGGTGAGGTTGACGAGTATTTGTTCCTGTAAACTCCGCTGAGACCAGTAGTGGGTCCAGAAATCCCGTTCCCCTGTTAAGACCGTCCCACGAATCATGACGCAGACGTCCGAGAAGGACCAGACATGACTTTATTGGAGATATACTGAGCTACGATTAGAAACAACAAAGAACAGAAAATCCAAGAAAACAAGTTTAAAGGTCTCTGTGATCCATAAGGTGCAGCTCGCTGTTACAGTATGTTGGACTTCACTTCATTTCTGACCCAGACGGGTCGGGCTGCAGCTCCTGATGGTTCCCGCCCTGAGCCCAGGCCAGCGCTGCTGGTTCTGCTGGTCTGGGAACCGTCGGCCCTCCTGCTGCTGTCATCAGCTCTCATAGGAAAAACTACCCAACCTGGAGTTCTGTCAGAACCATAGGGACCAAGAACTTGACTCAGAACCAGTCCCTCTGAGCTGCAGAGCTTCATGTCGGTCAACCACTGGCACCTATTGGAACATCTGACATTTCTTCAGACATGACTGATCACTAATCCTAACAGAAACATCTGGATCAGAACTAGTCTTCATCAGACACAACCCTCCACCAGAGCCAGAACCAGAACCACACACATCACGGTAGCTGGTTCCATGATCTACAAGAGTTAAACTAAAATCTGACTTTCAGTAACTGAAACAACCTGATGACATGAGAGGCTTCTCTGAGCTCCAGGACCGGGTCAGAACAGTTCCAGAACCCGGTCGGATCAGTAACTGGAGCTTCAAGGCTCAGAAGGTGGTTTGTCTGGTCAGGTGGTCTCTAGGTGGAGAACAGTTTCAGGTCTGAGCGGGTTTTTCCTTTGAGCTGCCATCAAAAAGCTGCAGGAGGTTGGAGGTCCAAAAGAACCCCCACATCAGTAAAAACTGGGCCAGGGGTCCACCTGGAAACATGTGGTCCAACCAGAGGAGTCAGTAGGTCATGTGACAAATTCTTACAGTGTGCGTCAGCTGATGACCCCCCCTCCCCCTCTTTTATTTATACGTGTGATAGCAGCAGCCCAGACAGCAGCGGACCCGGAACCAGAACCAGAACTCATGGCGTGCAGACATCTTCGCTCCCTTTCACTCTGACATGAGGTAACGTACGGCGCCAAGTGCAAAGCTCATTGTGCTACATGTTCACCGAGAGAAGGAAAACCAGTCTGCCAGCAGGAGAGCGCCGCCGGATCCGACCCGCCACCGAGACACTGTGGGCGTGGCTTCACAGTCCCGCCCCTCACTGACTGTTAGTGTGTTAGATCTACCTGCTATGTGTGTGACAGGTAAACCAGGTACACTCCGGTCTGTGGCAGAGCGTGTTGGGTGGGACCGGTCTCAGAGGTAAGGACAGACTGCACTCTGCTGGACCGAACACATGGATGAAGACCAGAACCAGCAGCGACTTGGCTTCAGGTTCCGCTTGAAATCATGAATTTAAACCAGCTGCAGGCGTTTTACTGGACCCGCACTGACAGTCTGGGTCAGAACCGGCCAGAGGTCCAGAGGCCCGGACGACTGATCTACAAATGAAAATTTATATGAAGTCAAACATGTTTAAATGCTGGTACAGACCAGAACCGGCCCGTTTCAGAGGATTTAATACGGATTCTAAAACGGGTTCCATTCAAATTCTGATCAGATTTAAAAAATAATCTGAACAGAATTCTGTTCAGATTCTAAAATAAGCTTTTCTGATGGAATTCCAAACAGATTCTGGATCGATTCTGATTAGATTCTAAAAAGACTCAGATTCCAGATGCTTTCTAAACCGGTTTCGTTAAGTTTTCAAACTGATTCTAAAATTATTACGAAGAGATTAAAAATTATTCCCGTATTCTGAAATGATTACAAACAAAATCTGTTTGGATTCCAAGTGGATTCTGAAAAGATTGTGGACTCACTCGGAACAGATTCTAGTTTCATTCCAACACATTTGGAAAGATTCTGTACAGATTCCATTGGAATTCCAAACAGGTTCTGCTCCAATTCCAAAAAGATCCCGTCAAGTTTTCAAAAAGAATTTGATAAGATTCAGAAATCATTCAGAAGAGATTCCAAAAATATTCCAAATGAATGAGAATAAACAGTTCGGAACAAATTCTGATCCGATTCTGAACTGAACAGATTCTAAAGAGGTTCCTAAAAAATTCTAATCAGATTTCAAACAGACTCGGAACAGTTTCTGTTTAGATTTAAAAAGAATCAAAAGGAATTTAACTGGAATCTGATCAGATTCTGAAGGTACCAACTGGACCGTGGGACTGGGAAATAAATATTGATGACACATCCTGAAGTCGGAGGCGTGTCCTAACCTCATAGCCAAATAAACTATGTTTCAAATTTAAAATCAGACAACTGATGGGTGGAGCCTGGTCAGACCCCTGGAACTGACCAATCAGAGCAGACTGGGCTGTGTGGGAGGAGTCAGACCCTGAAGATGCAGGAAGTTCGGCTGTGGAGCATGTGATCGACAGGTCAACACACACCTGCTGCTGCTGCTGTGTGTGTGTGTGTGCGTGCGCGCTGAGCTCTCTGGGACACCGCAGTCTATAAACAGCTCAAAGGAAAACGTTAAATTAAAAAGTTAACATTCAACATATTGATTCATTCATTCATGGATAAATTCATGTCAAAGACACTGATCTCCTCCGACAGAGAAGGCACTGAGATACAGACAAGTGTGTGTATGTCGAATACTGAACATGTGATGCAATATGTGTGTGTGTGTTGAGGTAGAAGCCACACAGACAAGCAGAGTGCAGCCTGATTACCACTGCAGGCCTGACCCTCATCCACCCATCAATACTCCAATACACCCACAGAACAAATAACCACTTCCTGTCCCCGCCCCCTGCAGTCATCCAGTGGGAGGGGGAGGAGTCACATGGCGGCTCTTCTCTGCAGCGACAGGGTGACCAAACAAACCAAAGGTCAAATAAAGAGGTATCATAGTTACAGTGCAAAAAAAAAGATGAGAAGTTCAAGCTTAATACAAAAACATAGCACCAAACAAAGAAACAGAAATGCATGCTAATAACTGAGGTATTCAGGTGAGAAGGGCTTACTGATGACAGAGAAGCAACATTTAACAAGAAGAAGCTGGTTTCCTCAGGAATTACCTTCAGCCTCATAGTGTCACATCAGCTTTGGTAGGAACGGCGGGAGAGGAGCAGTGTGGCGTCTCCCTCTCCTCGGATCTACGTATGAACCACATCACCGAGATAATGCCACGAGCACGTCGCCGTGCTCACACACACACACACAACATTTAGAAGCCGTCCAGTTGTCATGGTTTATACATGAGCTACAACAACATGCAACCAAGTGCTTCAAACTACTTTAAATTACAGTAACTGGGAATGTTGGAATTCCTGTCTCAGGATGTGAAGTTCCACCTCAGATTTTCCAGATATATTCTTTGACTCTGCTACGCACCTGATTTTGGTGTGGATGTGACGTCACTAACAGACTCTAATGGAATAAGTGCAAATCGGATCAGAACACCGTGAAGACCGGCTGAAGCTCGGGTGGCCAGTCGCGGACCGGCACCGGCGTGCAGTCTGAGGAGCTGAGCGCTTCCCCTGTCTAACTCTACGGAGCTAGCATGGCCTGAACGGACCCAGACGCCGCCTGACCCACAACACGTCGCTCATAAAGCAGTCATGTGATCACAGGAAGCAGAAAGGAAAGATTGTGTCAGCGCAAACAAAAAAAGGTGAACCATGTGATGTCAGATCAGTCCGCCTCGGTGTTCCATCGGAGGCGAGCGCAGTGCCGCGTTGGGAAGCTGCTTCTTCTCTGTCAGCATCCGTAGCTTTTAATGCTGAGAGCTCGGACCGGAGCTCAGTTGTTTAGGACCTGAGGTTGATTGGCTTTGAGGCTGCGCAGCGCTCGCCGCGCCGCCGCTGACTTGGCAATTCTGTAGCTGCGGCCGACTCCTTTAAACTTGCCCTTCCCGACCACCTCCACCGTCACGCGCACCTTGCCGTCATACGTGCGCTCCGCAGGGCTGCAAACAGGAAGGAAACGGACTGTGATCCAACACCGAAACCAGAACCTCCACATGACTGATGTGACGGAACCGGTTCGGTCCGATTGCGGCGAGTCCCTACCTGAACTTGGCAGTTTCTGGCTCCATCTCCAGAAGCTCCCTGACCGGAGAGCGCGGCACGTTGGCTGAGAATTTCTCTGGAAGAGGAGAAGGAAGAACTATGAGGCAATCAAACAAACAAAGAACTTGTCACCATGGCAACACGCCTCACCTATCAGAGGCCTCATCATTGGGTAATACACCTGCCACACCGTCTCCAGAGACATCCCACTGTCCATGTAAACAGCTCCAGCCAGAGACTCAAAGATGTCTCCCATGGCCTTCGGAACTTCAATGTCTTCCTCCTTCTCCTCGTCTTCCTCAGAGCGTCGCAGCTAGAAGGAAAACCGGGAAGATGTCAGCTACACACAGAAACCGGATAAAAAAAACATTTATCTGCGCCTTTTCTTGACCTTCTCCCACGTTGTTTAGAGAAATTCCAGATGTTATTCCTCCTGTTTTCTGTCCCCAAATGTGACTACTGAACTAGGGGAAATACATTAAACCCCCTCGTTTTTGTACAATTAAATAAAAACAATATAAATACAGGGAAAAAAATAACCATTACTATAAATAATTAATGAGCAATATAAATTGTTTACATAAATTTGAGTTAATCAAAGCAAATAAATAAAAGAAATTATTTAGAAAATAAAACAAAGACCAGAAGTGCTTTAATATCTTTCTCTTTAAGGTCAACGGGACAAATTTACTACAGTTGCAGTTTTTTTTACTAAGTTGCCATTGTACTTGAAAAGTGTCCGTAAGTAAAAAATGATTATTATAGCTATTCAATAATAATAATAATAATAATAATAAAATGAACATGTAAATAATACTATTAAGTTGAAATGTTTCTGTAAATGTAAACCAACATCCGCTGTGACACACACGCAGACAGGTTGTATCTGGCGTGAACGCGCGGGGTCATACTGGTACCTGCCGACTCCCAGCAGACCGCCATGCAACGCCGTCATGTTCCTGCACGTTTGTGTCGGCGCTCCCTGAGGCTGAACTAGACCGGTTCTGGTGCCAACGTTCGCTCCAGAAGCAGAACTCACCTCAGAGTCCATGCCCTGCATCTCGTTCTTCTCCAGCTGAAACTGCACGAAGTCATCGATGACGTGGAACAGCTCGGGCGAGATGGCCTTGAAGTACTTGTGGTAGTCGTACTTGACGGCCAGAGAGGCAAAGATGGTGTTGTTGACGAGCGCTGAGCGCAGGTCCGTCAGAACCCCAGGAGAGTGCTGCCGCGGGTCTTCATAAAGGTGCTTCGTTATGAGGTAGTCTAGAATTGCATCACCGAGGAACTCCAGCCGCTGGTAACAATCTGAGAAGGCAACCGACAGGTTCATCAGACCCAGACTGTAGAACCAGAACACCAGGACCAGATCAGGTTACAGGCATCAGTGGCTCTGCTGAGGTCTGAACTGAACCGAAACCTACGGAAGCTGAAAAGAAATGATCTGATGTCTTCATTCCTGTAAACCTGTATATCTGATACATTTTCCCTTGAACATCTGGGCACAGCTGCATCGTGTCCCTGCAAAGTCAACTTCTCTCGCCGAAATAATGACTACCAGCAAGGTCACCTTCACGCCCAACTGATGTAGTCAACAGGCATCAAAATGAAGAGGCATAACCCCTAAGATAAATTTTACCACTATCATGAGTTGCACTGCAGCTTCTCTTCTATCTGTTAAACAACTGGAATTTCTTCAGTTATTGAATATAAATTAAATCAAGAGCGAGATCAATTAAACCAAAACACACCCTGGACCACTTAGTACTGGAAAAGTTGGGTCCCGTCATGAAAAAGATTAAGAACCGCTGGTCTACACGAGGTGAGTAGTTCTACAGAGGAACTGAATGTGGACGATAAACGATTCATGAAGATTTTAAGTAATTACCAAACTACAAAGATTTATTGATTTTGTTGTGTGTGCTGAGGTCAGTAGCATCATCATCCAGGAAAATATCATCATTGTACTTTAAATAATTAGGAGATCATATGATCAAACTGAACTGTGAGAGCATTTAGAGACTTTGTTTCAACTTCTAAATGCACTTTTGCAGGTCGTCAGTTCAATGTAAACCTGATGAAGGGCCAAACACAGACTCCTCAGTGTTGCTGCTGGAATTTCAGGTAAAAAAAAACAATATTTTTACATTTATTGTTTTTGGGGGTGCCACAGTTTATGTTCGCCCAGGGCTCCACATTACATTCGACCGGCACTGCACTGATGAAAAAGGTTCTCCCGTAAGCTATTAAGCAGCTTAATTGCTCACATTAGCAACTAACGCAAAGACGGTTCATCACCGACCGAATATTTTGAAAATAACAGGAAGTGACGTCACCACCCACGTATGTCCTCTGAAATAAATCCAATGATACACTGGTATGTGTATGGATATTTTAAATATTGTATTTTAGAAATGCAACACACATCAGATTATTATAGTAACCCGATTACTCTCAGATATCAGATTTTGATGGTCATGTTAACGGCTCATGTAGACATCATAATCTGAGTACGGTTCATCAGATAATGAGTCTGCGGTCTTAGCGTTAGCCGCTAGTGTGGGAGCTAATAAGCCTGTAGACTCCACGCCAGTGTTTTACACCATCATGTGTTCCGCTCACACACAAAAAATCTGAAGTGGGGGAATTGGTAGCCTAGTGGTTAAAGAGGCGGGCTTGGGGCGGAGAGGACCCAGGTTCAAGGAGGTGAACTAATGTGGGCCCCTGAACTGCACAACTGCGTCCTGCGTGCAGCCCGCTGCTCTGTAGTTTACCCAGAGATGGGCAAAATGCAGACGCTTCCCAATTGAGATTAATGAAGTATATTATTATTAAAATAATTTAATTGGGAAGAAGTACTGAGGATGACCGGAAGTGCAGGAGTAGGCCGTTTTATGAAATTTAAGAAAGTAAATCATACATAATGTAAACAATTTCTATATAATGATTTTTATTGTTTAAATACGTTTTTAGAAAATCTTTCACTTTGACCTGCAGCCCAGTTGACTTCACACTGATGAAGACGAGTTCTGAGCATGGATCTGCAGACTGTTTACTGCATGTAGTAACATGTTGCTGCCACTGGGGGGCAGCATGAGAAACCTGTGGATCAATCTGAGCTCCAGGTTTGTTGCTTTAGCTTCAGGAGTATAAAGAGCTGCTGAGGGGAAATGAAGAAGATCATCAGAGAGAATTCAACCGCTTTGATGCTGACTCAGACTAACATTGTACCAAGACTCGATCTGTTCTGGTTCTCCCATGCCCACCCGATGTTAGTCTGACTGGTTCTTTGTGAACAAACTGAATTAAACTGAGGTGAAACTCCTGATCCAGTATATGAGGAACCTGAATCGGGTCTGACCTGTGATGGTGTTGTAATGGTAGGAAGCATGAGTGAAGGCCTGCAGTAGGTACGCCTTGTTCTGAAAGTTGTAGTTGATCTTCTTCTCAAAGTTCTCGAAGCCAGAGATGAGGTGTTGGAGAGTTCGCTGTGCATCTGGATGGTCCAGCATGCAGCGGGGCGGGATCTTCAGCCAGCCATAGCTCAGGTCCACCACAGAGCTTCGACAGCCCAGGTTCCCCCTCTCCAACGGCAACACCTGCAGCAACAGAACACACACCTGTCACACGCCTGGACGAGCTGACTGTCTCGAGTCGGTGCAGGGGTCTGGCTCACCTTGAGGCCCAGAGAGCAGAGGAACATCTGGGCGGCCCGTTCTCCACAGCTGGTCAGGTAGCAGCCCAGCAGAGCCTCCACGCAGTCGGCGATGCTCTTGTCGGCGATGCACTGCTCCGTGTGCAGATCGTAGGAGATGGACTGCTTACCCAGCTCGGTTCCGCAGTTCTCCTCCGACGGGTTCCAGAAACCCACCACGAAGTCATCTTCCTCGCCAGCCTTGCTGGGGTCTAGGTAGCACATTGCATCCCACGAGCTGTAGTCAAACTCCTCCGTTGCTGGCCCGCTGGACACTGGCTCTGAGGGGTAGTGGGCCGCGGCGGGGTGGGGGGGCTTCTTAGGTGCCTTCCATTCATACGAAGGCTCCGCGGTGGGGGAGGGGCCCGGAGTCGGGCTGAGGGGTGAGGGGAAGCTGCTTAGAGAGATCTTTTTCCCGAACGCTCCGGATCCCAGCAGCATGTTGTCGATGAACCTGATGTGCTCCTTGTAGTACTCCAGGTCGTCCTCCATGTTGACTTCGTCCTTCGGCTCTTCCTTTAACATCAGCTCATCTTCTTCCACGTCCTCACCCTCATCATCCTCATCATCATCAAAGTCATTCCCAGATCTGCCATTGGACAGAGGTTCCTCTTTGTTCTGAAAGACAGACACAAACAGGAAGGACGGTGATTTCTGCTCCATGAGGACCGACATGAATCAGCTGAGCCTGTTGCCAGGGTAACCACAGCCTCATTATCACCACAGCTGGGCTGTGTTCTACGTCTCATAAATATAAGCCAGCTGCAGGGGGAGGCTGCCCTCTGATGGACAGATAACATCACTACACCATCTCACCAGAAACTCTCAGCTGCTCTTCCATTTGCCCCCCTTTAATGAAAACAAGTGTTAATTCCTCATGCTGAAACTTATATTTCCAGAATTTCATCATTGCCTTCTTCTCAGCCATTTCCAGTCTGGTCTGCAGGCTGTTACAACCTCCACTGGGAAACAGAAGGGAAGACGACGTGGTGCATGAATGAACAGCGTTCAGCAATCTTTTCACCTTCGACCGAATCAGAAGCTAAACTCACAGAGACGACGTGTTTTAGTACAATTTTAGATCAGGATGTCAGGTTTCTGTTCACATCGTTCAGCATGGGAGCTGAAACAGGAAATGAGATGAAAAACAGCAGAAACGCTGCAGGATCAGACAGATTCTGATCTTTTAATTTAATTTCCTAATTTACTTAAATTATTTTTTTATATTTTCATTAATCTATTTGATTTTTTTTTCTTGAATTCCTCTTCTTTATTGTAATCCTCATGTTTCTGATGTTTCCTTTGCATTGTGCCGTTTCAGAAGCGCACCTTCAGTTGTACATAGAATGTGAAATTAAAAACCTGCCTTGACACATAATGGAGAGTATAGAAAGCTGCACCGACCTCCTCTGAGTCCACCTTGTCAGCGCTGCTCTTGTCCTGGTTCACTACATATCCTGGAGGTAGCCAGTTCACAGGGGGGTCGAAGATGGACACCACCATCCTGCTGGGAAGACCCTTCTTCTTCCCCAGACGGTACAGGTTACAGTTGCTCACCTGGACGACAGGTAGAGCATGAAGAGCTCAGTGCAGCCGCATCAGGACTGATTAGGTTTTATGTGTGAAAACAGTTTTCCAGAGAAGTTTCTGGAAGTTCTGAGAGTGTCTCACCTTCTTGCTGCGCATGTAGCTGAGTCGGCCCTCGTGGGCGTCGGGGTAGGTGCAGAACAGGTACGTGGTGATGGCGTGCTTCAGGAAGGAGTCTCCGAGCATCTCCAGCCGCTCCAGGTTGAAGCCGTCGCTGGCGTTCGACAGAGTCAGGGCCTGCAGGATGAGGCCAGGGTTGGGCCCCAGGTTCTTCGGGGAGTCTCCTGCCTGGGGGCAGAGGTCAGCGGAAGGTGCTGCAGGGCTGCTGGGAGCCGGGGCCGCCTGCTCGCAGTCTGAGGTAGCTTTGTTGGCATGGTCTGAGGTCCTCCCAGGTGTACATTCATGGTGGGGCTGTGGAGGACTGGAGCTGGGGGGGGGCTGCACAGGAATTGAGGTAGTGACTTGTACTGATTCAGGGTCCTGCGGCCCGGCTGCTCCGGGCCGGCAGCATTGGCAATCGTTAGGTTTGTCAAGGTGCTCGTCTTGGTGGCCATTGTCGTCGGTAGCGACAGCAGTGCCGTTTGTCAGGGTGCTTGTGCAGGAGTTTTCTCCAGGAACAGAGGCCGACGGGGGCCCCTGCTCGGGCGAGGGGGGGTTGCTGGGATGTGGCGTCGAGGGGGGATCTGAGCCGACGCCCTGTTGGTGCTCACAGTGAACGTCCCCGTCCTCACTGCAGGAGCTGAACGTCTTATTGTCGATGGATCGCTTCCAGCCAAAGTCCAGGTTGGGATATCTGAAACACACAGAACATAAGACCCACACAGAACATTAGACCCACACAGGACATCAGAACCAGAACCAGACAGAACATTAGATCCACACAGAACATTAGACCCACACAGGACATCAGAACCAGAACCGGACAGAACATTAGATCCACACAGAACATTAGACCCACACAGGACATCAGAACCACACAGAACATCATAACAAGAACCAGACAGAACATTAGACCCACACAGAACATTAGACCCACACAGAACATCACCAAACATCAGACCCAGAATAAAACAGGAACAGAACCACACTGTACAGCAGGGCCAGGCTTTAAACGACAACAAAACAAAAAACTAAAGACCTGTCCATGTGGTTTTACATGTTTACTGATGGGAAATAAATGAAGAATTATCCTGATTTTTTTCTCAGTCAATTATCGTGACCTCGCTAGCAGACTCAGTTCACACACCAACCAGTTCTCACCAGAGGACCACTTCATCTTCGTTTGTCCCCCACACACACACCATTAGTGTGTCTGGGACCAGGAAAGTGTGTCCTGATGATGACGATGCTCAGAAACAATGATGCTGTTTTTATGACGTCATGAATCAGCTGACTTCAGATCTGAACACACACACCTGTACCTGTGTGAGGAACACCTGTGTGTCTGTGATCAGTGAAATGGACCAGAGCGGGTCGGAAGTGGCAGGGCTTGTGTCACCTGAAGTCAGGGGGCAGGGTCTGCGCTCCCACTCCGGCCTCGCTGGCGGTCTGGGCTCTGAGCTCCTCGGCGGTCAGCAGGCAGTGGAGGCGGTACAGGATGCTGGGCAGACACACGGCTTTCCTCCACAGAGAGGCGGGAATGGGATGGATGGCACACAGCTCCGGAACCAGAATCTGACCCAAGCACACAACACACACCATTAGCTGGACTTTTTAAACAGAACCCTCAGAAGAACCCCTCAGACACGGAATGTCCTGAACCTGGGACATCAACATGTGGGGGTCATGTTACCGGCCCGGCTCTACCTGTTTGTTCTGCAGACTCTCCCATTTGGCCTTCCTCTTCTCTGCGCTGCTGAGAGGCAAAGCTTTGCCCTTCTGGTTCAGGTGTCGAGGGGTCAGCAGGTTCAGCCTGAGGACGGGGAACACAAAAAGAACCTCAGAACCCAACGACGACGAGTTCTACAGAACAAACTGAAGCAGAATTTTGTGATCCGTTTCACATCGAACTCTAATAGAACACCTGGAGGACGTGTGGTCCACGTCCAGGAGCGGCTGGTTCAGGTTGGACAGGTCCAGGTTGTACTTGGTTTTGTAGTACTCAGCGAACGTCTCGTACTCTGGCGAGGGAAACTTGCTGAGTGGCGTCAGGTCTGTGTAGACGTCGGCGACGTAGAAGCGATGAGGCTGGTCGAAGTTCCGGTACCTGGAGAGGAGCAGAACAGTCGGACCCACGACCACACCCCGTTACATGATGCTGCTGACACCACCAGAACCATGGTACCTTGGAATGATGACAGCATCCTGGTAGTCCTCCAGCTTGAAGGTGAAGGGGTTCTGCTTGGTGTACTTAGTGGTAGGAATGCCGGTACGGGCCTCGGACTTCTCAATGTCCTCCATGAACTTAAAGTCCATGTCTAGTGCGTTGGCGTCTCCGACTAAATGAGCCAATGAGCAGAAAAAGCTGGTTGGAGCCTGACGACCATCGTTACTGGTGTGGAGACGTAAGAGGCCGTACTCACAGACATTCAGAGGTAGAACGCAGTAGGCCGAGTCAGCCAGCGTGGGCTTAAACTCCAGTGCAGGTTTCTCCAGACGGAGGATGTGTGAGAAGATGTACTGGTGCAGGCGGGTGATGAGGTCGAGCTGGGCTGTGCTGAGCGTGAAGCCGGACTTCAGCAGTTCGATGGAGATGGTCACCTCACCTGAGCGAGTGTACACAGGGAAGTGGGGGATCTGGACACAGTGGACAGGAAGGACGGATGAAAAATATAAATATATAAAATATAAAATATCTTCATATATGAAGTTAATAAGATTTAGAAAATGATAAAAATGTATGCCTGGCCCCCCCATCTAAACTTTTCTAGACCCGCCCCTGCATAGCTGAAGCATAAATCCTTCCTACCACCTGTCAGCTAGTTTGTTAGAGAAGGTCCTGCTCTGATTTGTATTTTAGTCAAGTCAAGTTTATTTGTATAGCCCTATATCACAACAAAGTTGTCTCAGAGGACTTTACAGAAAGAGGTGT
>JBAMHW010000022.1:1886345-1902497 GCA_037177495.1 Rhadinocentrus ornatus
ACCTGTTCAATGACTCACCTGTTCAACGATTCACCAGTTCAATGATTTACCTGTTCAGTGACTCACCTGTTCATCTGCTCAACAATTCACCTGTTCATCTGTTCAACGATTCACCCGTTCACCTGTTCAATGACTCACCTGTTCAACGATTCACCAGTTCAATGATTTACCTGTTCAGTGACTCACCTGTTCATCTGTTCAACAATTCACCTGTTCATCTGTTCAACGATTCACCAGTTCAATGATTCACCTGTTCGGTGATTCACCTGTTCGGTGATTCACCTGTCTGTCTAGATTAAGATCCCGGTCCATAATGACACCCAGGTCGGTGACAGCAGGTTTAGAGTACTGTGCCAGAGGTCCCAAGCCAACAGGAGAGGACCCACTGGCACCAAGAGTACAAACCACAACTTCTGTCTTCTTTCCAATAAAATGGAGAAAGCTTAAAGCCACCGGGGTTTGACTTAATCAAGACAGACTAATAGTGATTTTGTGAAATACGAGTCCTTATGTTTAATAGGCACATAGACCTGACTGTCATCAGCATAGAGATGGAAAGCACACTTGTGCTTCCTAAGACTGACCCCAGTGGAAGGAGGTACAATGAAAAGAGCAATGTCCCAAGAATGGACCTCTGGAGGACCCCACGTGACAGAGGAGCAGAGGAAGACTGGAAATGGTCAAGTTTACCACAAAAACTCCTCTCAGACAGGTAGGACCAGCCCAATGCTCCAAACATGTTAAAATACTGTGATCTACCATGTCAGAAGCAGCTGTTAAATCTCATAAAACTAGGATCACATAATCACCAGAATCTGTTGCTAATAGAACATAATTAAAAACCTTGTGCTTATCCATCTGTTCACTAGTTCAACAATTCACTTGTTCATCGATTCACCTGCTCACCTGTTCAACGATTCACCTGTTCATTTGTTCAACAATTTACCTGTTCATCTGTTCAAGTTTTCACCTGTTTACCTGCTAAACAATCTGTTCATCTGATCATCTATTCACCTGTTCAACTACTCATCTGTTTAACTGTTGTCCTGGTTACCTGTTCACCTGTTCAAACATTCACCTGGTTAAAACCAGTGTCTGCTGGTGAGTTTCTACATCAGCTCCTCCATCTTGATCTTTGGCAGTGTGTTCTGTTTGCAGCAGATTTCAGCTGGGACCTGACCGTGAGGTGCAGAACGTTCCGGTTCTGCTCCAAACGGCTGAATCCTCTGAATCTGTTCACACATTAGGTGTGCCGGCGTAAATACTGAACTCTGAACCCAAGACCGATAGAGTTTAAGGTTTTGCTGTTATGTGGCGGACACAAAAAACACATTAATTCTTGATACAGCGCCGTATCTGGCGGGAGGGGAATATGTTATGTAAAATGATCGGTTTGTCAGTAAAGGCCCATTTATGCTCTACACAAAAAGTCTAAGCCTTAAGTCCATCTTCTGCCTCCTTGATGGTAGTAATTGGGTCCGTTTCCGGGGCTCATGCGGATGCGTCTCCCAACGCAGCGAATAAAGTACAATCATAAATCATGGGGGCAGTATTGTGCAGTTTAGCTGACGTGTAAACAGAGTAAGGAACAAAGAAGAAGAACCTGCAATGAATTATATGCACAGACCACCCTGGTCTACCGCCCTACCTCTTTTTTTGTCTCTTTCTAAGAAAGAACATTATCACGATCTCGTCCACCATAACTGTTCGCTGATGTTAAACTGATGTTAAAAGTCGGAGGTGAACTCTAAACTCTGCACTGGCCTGTAGTAAATGCACTGGATAAAACCGGGCCAATGGAAAACAGATCAAACTATTTCATACGAAAAGTGAGCATTAACGGGCTACGTTGAAGAGTTCCGAGTTCACTCCCGCGATCCGACGTCAGTTTCAACCAGTGTGGTGGAGGTAACGCATCACTGTAAAGTTCTTTCTAACTGCCCAACACGCCCCAAACAGTCACATATAGTCTTTCTTAAAAAGCTTGTGCAGTTTCTGATACCAGTCTACATATCAGTCCGCTAGCGTATCCGTCAGTCTGCGTATCACTCCATCTGCGTATCTGTCCGTCTCCGTCTGCGTATCAGTCCGTCTACGTATCAGTCCGTCTGCGCATCCGTCCGTCTGCGCATCCGTCCGTCTGCGTATCAGTCTGTCTACGTATCTGTCCGTCTGTGCATCCGTCCGTCTGCGTATCAGTCTGTCTGGCTATCAGTTCGCCTGCGTATCACCCCATCTGCGTATCTGTCCGTCTGCGTATCAGTCTGTCTGGCTATCAGTCCGTCTGCGTATCTGTCCGTCTGCGTATCCGTCCGCCTGCGTATCAGTCTGTCTACGTATCTGTCCGTCTGTGCATCCGTCCATCTGCGTATCAGTCTGTCTGGCTATCAGTTCGCCTGCGTATCACTCCATCTGCGTATCTGTCCGTCTGCGTATCCGTCCGCCTGCGTATCAGTCTGTCTGGCTATCAGTCCGTCTGCGTATCTGTCCGTCTGCGTATCCGTCCGCCTGCGTATCAGTCTGTCTACGTATCTGTCCGTCTGTGTATCTGTCCGTCTGCGTATCTGTCCGTCTGCGTATCCGTCCACCTGCGCATCAGTCTGTCTACGTATCTGTCCGTCTGTGCATCCGTCCATCTGCGTATCAGTCTGTCTACGTATCTGTCCGTCTGTGCATCCGTCCATCTGCGTATCAGTCTGTCTGGCTATCAGTTCGCCTGCGTATCACTCCATCTGCGTATCTGTCCGCCTGCGTATCAGTCTGTCTGGCTATCAGTCCGTCTGCGTATCCGTCCGCCTGCGTATCAGTCTGTCTACGTATCTGTCCGTCTGTGTATCTGTCCGTCTACGTATCAGTCTGTCTACGTATCTGTCCGTCTGTGTATCTGTCCGTCTACGTATCAGTCTGTCTACGTATCAGTATGTCTGCGTATCTGTCCGTCTGCGTATGTCCGTCTGCGTATCTGTGTGTCCTGCTATCAGTTTGCCTGCGTATCCGTCAGTCTGCGTATCCGTCTGTCCGCGTATCCGTCCTTCTGGCTATCAGTTCGCCTGCGTATCAGTCTGTCTGCGTATCCGTCCGTCTCCGTATCCGTCCGTCCGTCTGTGTATCAGTCTGTCTGGCTATCAGTTCGCCTGCGTATCAGTCTGTCTGCGTGTCTGTCCGTCTCCGTCCGCGTATCAGTCCGTCTGCGTATTAGTCTGTCTGGCTATCAGTCTGTCTGCGTATCCGTCCGTCTGCATATTAGTCTGCCTGCGTATCCGTCTGCCTGCTCATCTGTATTTCCGACTTCTGCGTTGAGCATAAATGGTCCTTAACGCTGATGTTTGTTGTCCTGTAGACTGATTCAGAACTTTGTGGTGATTCTGGATGGAGATGCTGTCTTGTGCGGTTCTGATCAGACAAACTTAAATGTTTCCAGATGTGTTTAAGTGTATGAACCAGATTTTTTAACCTCATATGCAGCTGAGATTTAGGAAGCAGTGACTGAGAATGTTTCCAGCTCTTTTATGTTTAAACAAAATTAATTCATGTTATGCAGCATTTGATTTAATGTCATGATATAATTTTTTTATCTAGGCACCCAGAACTCCTCACTGGTGGCATCACAGATAAATGTCGACTTTTTCCTGTGAAATTACAACTTCAGTTAAACACTTTCAGCTTTCCTCAGACAGTTGCAGATAGATTCTTCAGAAATTGTCATTTCTAATATTTACAGCAGCAACTTTAGCCCAGAAGCTCTACTTCTCACTCAGAAAATTCAGACTTTGTAAAATTACATTTTTTCCACTCCATTGTTACACATCAGCTGAATTTTTTAAAAAAGAAAAAAATATCACCACAATTCTCACAAAGGAAAAGAAGAACCAAACAATCCAAGTTAGAAACAAACGTTAAAATCCTTAATTTAGTCTTAGAGTGCAGTCGGAGCGATGCAGAGGACGGTGGCAGTTGACGTGTGTGTTCAGCAGCCCAGGTTTAGAGCTCCAGGTTCCTGGGTCCGGGTTCAGCGGCCCAGGTTCAGCAGCAGGCTCGGCAGCGTCTTTAGGTCCATCTGTGGCAGCAGCCAGAAGGAATAAAGCAACAACCACAGCAGCAGCAGCAGATACAGCTCCGGGTTCTCCCTGCAAACACAGACGGGTCCATCAGTTTCCAGCTGGACTTGAACCAGTAAACCTTTTAGGTCCTCGTCTCTGTGGCATTTTAAAAAGTCTTCAGGACTTTAACTAACCAGGACTTTTACTAACTAGCAGTAATGAAACTCTTGAATGATGCAGACACTGACATCCATGTGTCCTGAAGTCCCATCAACATCATCATCATGCATTTTTCTCTGTTCAGTCTGACAGACCCGAACTAGTAAAAATGGATCCATTCTTGATCAGAGAAAGAAATCTCCTCCTTCTGTCATGAACTCCTGCTCACACACCTGTCACTGGGAACTGGTCACATGGCCAGCTGGTCTACAAGTAGATTTAAAAACCTGCTACCAGGTCCAGGTTCTTACCAGAAGTCAGAGTCCTCCTTGTGAGCTCTTCTGGGTGCAGCTCTCTGATGGGTCTGAGGGTTTAAGCGAACACACACTTATCACACAGCATCGCAGCATCAAGCACACACAACAGGAAGTGGAGCGTCAAACCCACCGTGGATTCCGTGAGGTGAGCCCCCTTCCTGTGACGGAGAACCGGGGGGATCTGGATCTCTTCTGGTCTGCTGGAACTTCCTGCATCCCTCCTGACAAGATAAAATCCATCAGTTCAGGTCTGAACAGCAGAAGAAAGACCATGTTGTGATGTGAACAGTTTTAGGTTTTAATGAAACCATCCACCAGGTGGCGCACTAGAGCAGGAGACCATTGGCAAACCCGCAGTTAAACCTTCAGCAACTCAGATCTGTGTCAGGAGAACCGGTTCAGTCTAGTTTTATTGCTTCGTGTGAATTCATCCAACTGTTTATGACCCGTGACTGTCCAACATAATGAAAGCTCCAACACGTGGAGAAGATCACGGAACATCCACTAAGAGAACCCATGTCAGGAAGTCTGAAGGATTATGAATTTAATTCCAACATGAACTGAGCTGTGATGTAATAATTATCTGAGGACATTAATATGTATTAATCTTCGTCCTTCAGCCTCCACTGAAACCTGAGATCAGGGAATTTCTGGACATCTCTGAGCAGCTGGGTCACAGCACTGACTCGCTACCGTCCCCTGGGACCGGACCATTTCTCAAGAGAACCAGAATAAAAGACCTACCTCACTGACTCCGTTCTTTCTCCATCAGAATCTCTGAGATCTTCACCATCTGCTGGAATATCTCCACCCTGCAGCCCCCCAATCGTCACCCCACACAGCATGCACTGCTCCAGGGATGCAGACGGGTCAGAGGACTCCTCACTTGTCTGACAGATCACCTGAGGCAGAAAGAGGAGGAGTCAGACAACAACATCCAATCAGCACATTCAACCCTGATGATGATGATCGAGACAAAGATTATACATACAGCCCCTGTAGATGTGAAGATATACTTCTTTATTTTCATTGTATAATTTCAGACAGGAGGCAAGAAGATGGAGAGAATAGAATAGAATATATAGGAATTTGTTCTTTATTCCTCTCCATCACTCTGAGGAAGAACATGTTTTCTGTTTAGTTCAAGTCAGAATTCAGAAAACCATGTTCTCTGTGGTCAGTGAATGCAGCATCAGATCCAGCAGATCTTACTGACACGTTCAATCTGCCACATCCAGATCATTCAGAACCGTCCTCACATGGACATCACAGACTAACAGAGAAATCCAGACCCAGAAAGACCAGAACTTTTACCTTAACATCTTCCTGATCCTCCATAAGGTCCGGTCTGTGGTCCTCCAGGTCAGCATCTGAAACCGGCGCTGGCTGGAGAGCAGAGACGCTCAGAACAGAAGGCCACCTCTGCATGTCGGTGTCAGGAGGTTCTGGAAAGCCCAGATCCTCTTTGTCAGGGTAAAACAGATCCATGGGTTCTACCAGGTCACCAACCAGGTCCTCTGAGGGAGATCTCTGATCAAAGTTCGAGTTAAACAGGTCCATGTTGACCGGTTCCAAACCCAATGTCACTATCTGACCATTTGGCTTTAAGGTACCTGGATCCAGCAAATTCTGTCGGGTGTCAGTTGGATCCAGAAGTTTCTGCCAGTGGTAATCTAGATCCAGCAGGTTCTGCTCGGCGTCAGCTGGATCCTCAAGGTTTTGTTGGGTGTTATCTAGATCCCGAAGGTTCTGCGGGGTGTCGACTGGATCCCGAAGGTTCTGCGGGGTGTTGACTGGATCCCGAAGGTTCTGCGGGGTGTTGACTGGATCCCGAAGGTTCTGCGGGGTGCCGACTGGATCCAGAAGGTTCTGCGGGGTGTTTTCAGTCTCACTTTGATGCAAGTCGTAAGTAGCTCGGTCCTGATGTCGGTCAGATTTATGGTTTGGTCCTCGGTCCTGGTCAGGAATTTCAGCCTTGGAAGCTGTGACATCACTTGTTTGAGAACCGTTGTGACCAGAATCGGTCTCTTGTCTGGCTCCTGTGGAGGGGATCCAATAGCTGCCCTTGTGTTTATCGGTCCCGTCCACATGCTGGGTCTCTGTGCCTCTTACCAGTTCTGAAGGTTCTGGTTCTGTGTTCTCCGATACTGGACAGGAAGTTTCCTCAGATCTGACTCTGTCACCACCTTCCCTGCAGATTCGGTTCTGGTCATCTGAACTGCTGAGACCTTTATCCTCTCCGTCAGACTCCTGATTCTGGTCGTCAGGCTCAGTCGAGATGGAGATCAGAGGAATATTGAGACTGGGCCGTTGTTTTAGTTTCTGTTTGGCTAAATCTGAGATATGGTCCTGGAAACTTCCGGTTCCTTCGTCACCTCGTTTATCTCCTTCCTCTAAAGTTTCTGACCCGGTTCTCCCATCTTGAGGAGGTCCAGGTTCAGACTGACTCTCAGTCTGATAGGTTGTTGCTCCATCCGGTTCTTCTCCATCTGGTTCCTCTCTGTGAGAGATCTCTGCCATGGGGGAGAGGACCAGCTGGATATGATTTACCTGATGAGGATCCAGGTCTTCAGTACTGGTTCTGAGCCAACCTTCGGCCTCACTTTTTGTTGGAGCAGGTTCTGCTGGTACTCTGTCTTGTTGAACTGAATCTGCTTCCATCTCTTCAGAGTCAGTTTCTCTCACATCCAGTGTCAGGTCTGTTACCTGATCCTGGTTTTGGTTCTGGTGTGTGTCCTTCTGATTCAGTGGTTCCACCTGGTTCTGGTCCAGTGAGGACATGTCTTCCTCCATGTAGGAACCGCTCATGGACTCGTCAGGAATTCTGTCCTCCAGGGACGACATGAATCCTTCATCAAGGGGGGTGACCTCCACCGGTGTGGCCCGGTACAGATCTGCTCTGGCGTCCCACAAAGACTCGTCGCTACGAGTCTCGAGAGTCGGCTCGCTGTCGACCCACGAGTCCGGCGAATTGATGGCCGAGTCACCGATCAATGACTCCGAGTTTCCAGACTCGGGTGAGCGAGCAATTGCCTGCTGAGAGGAATCACAGGCCGAGTCCAGAATTTGGGGGTTTCCATGGATACTGGAAACATGTTCCGTGTCAGGGGGGTCAGATAGGAAGTCCTCGCTAGACCAGTAGCGAGCGGTGGCCACCCGTTGGCGTGGCGACAGGACGCTTCGGTCTTCTGACATGGAGGAGATGAGGATCTTGGGAGGCGGTTGGTCCTTTTGGAACATTAAGGCCCGCCCCCTCACTCGGCCGCGAGGAGCGCCAATCCGGGCGTGGTCCCAGTCACCGTCATGGAAGTTGAGTCGGCCCGTAGAGACGCTCCGTTCAATCAGCTGGCACGAGTCCTCTGGCTTCAGAGAGACACAGATACACATTATATATACATATGCACACACACACACACATGTATATATATATATATATTTATATACACACACAGCGTTCCCGCCTACCTCCTCAATCCCAGGGAAGTGCTCCAGGAACTGGGACACGTACATGATGATGGACTGCTCGTCCGGGACGTTAACGGCCACATCTGCACGGAAACGTAGAGAGGTTCAGCTGTGAGGAGAGATCTCACCATCACATTACATCACAGGTTTCCTTGGTACCATTATTGTCAGAAATAATGACCACATGGACGAATCTTTACGCTCGATTATCGTGGTGTGTAAAACCGCCATCAGTGGCGACATTACATAATCATATCATCCCAGCTGTGAGTCGGTTCCGATTCTGCACACCAAACCACCAACTTCCTGTTCCCTGAACCAGCTCCTCCTCTTCCTCACTCTGCCCTGTGATGTCTTATAAAGATTTAAACTCAGATGGGAATAAGTTCTGGTCCTGGCGTGGTTATTGTTAAAACAGCTCATCAGATCAGTGGTACCGGCAGGTTAGAGGAACCAGAACCATGTTGTTACCCTCAGGCTCCAGCAGCCGCGGTATTCCCAGACTGTAGTGAGCGATGCGGAAGGCGTCCTCCAGATTCTCTCTGGGACTCCTCAGCAGAGCCTTCCTCATGTCTACCAGACTGGTGTCGATGGACTTGATGACAGCTAGGAAGGCCAGTCCGCTGGTCCAGCTCTTCCCGAAGTCCTGGACTGCCACGCTGTACCTGAAAGAGGAGGAGAGAAAGTCAGAACTGTTCTCACTCCCAAATCAGTATTTTCACTTCAGGCGCTCACCTCCGAGTTCTCTTCTGGATCCACTGCAGCAGTTTCTTGATGGCCCTGCTGTTCTCCTTCATGGCGGCAGCTGCAGACGGTCTCTCCTCAGACGGCGGGCCGCTGTAGGACGCATCGGAGTCGGAGCTGGTTGGGATGGACGACAGGCTGGAGGAAGACGGGAACTGACTCCGGATGTTTCCAGTCAGTTCTTTAATCTAGGCGGAGAAGAAGAGTCGGATTATTTTCCCTTCGGTCCTGTTGAGTATCAGACCCAACCCGGAGGAGCGGCTCCAGTCAGATGACTGGTCCGCCCCTGTGTCAGGTCTTCAGGTTTGTCTGACTTTACCTGGAAGAAGAGGATTATGTTCCAGATGAGTCCGAGGATGATGGAGGAGTTTCCATCGGCAACATCAGCTGCATCAATACTCACCAGCTTCACCTGGAGACACACACACACACACACACACTCTGTCAGGATGGTCCGGACATCCGTTACCAGAACAGCAGCTGACTGTTTAACTTACGTTTCTCTCCTCCAGGAAGGACAGGACCTTTGCGATGTTGTTGAGTCTGAAAATACGATGCGACGACTTCTTGAAGCCGTGGAGCTGCGAGGTCGTCCAGGAGACAAAGGAAAGGTTATAAACTGTGCGAAGAAGAACAACAACCACAACAACAATATGTCACCGAGAAATGTTTGCTCAGTCTAACCAGTTTGCAGCTGGAAAGTTCCTCCAGCAGAGACATGAGGACGTGTCCATCCTGGATGTCCTGGAAAAGGTCATGGACCTGCAGGGGGGGGTCACACTGAGGAAGGAGAGAAGGAAGGAAGGAAGGACAGGTGGATGAAGAAATATATGAAGGGAGAGAATGGGAAAGGAAGAATGGAAGGAAAGAAGGGAATGAAGGTAGAAAGGAAAGGAAGATGGAAATAAGGGAGGGAACGTGGAAGAAGGGATGGAAGGAAGGATGAAGAGAAGGGGTTTAGAAGAAAAATGGGAAAAAAGGAAGGAGGACATTAAGGGAGGGAGTTAAAGGAGGAAAGAGTGAAGAAGGAAGGAAGGAAGGAAGGAAAGACAGAGTTTCAGTGTTCAGTGCAAAATTCACCACCAGAACAAAAAAAACACAAACTGATCAGCTGTTTGAGACATTCTTCCTCTGCTCGATGCCATTGTGACCATGGCACCTGACAGCTCCCTGAACTTTAGTCTCAGTTGGCAAACTTCTGCTAACTTCTGGCAAACTGGTAACCTCTGATAAACTTCTGGCAAACTTCTGCTAACTTCTGGCAAACTGGTAACCTCTGATAAACTTCTGGCAAACTTCTGCTAACTTCTGGCAAACTGGTAACCTCTGATAAACTTCTGGCAAACTTCTGGTAACTTCTGGCAAACTTCTGGTAACCTCTGATAAACCTCTGGTAACTTCTGGTAACCCCTGGTAACCTCTGATAAACCTCTGGTAACCCCTGGTAACTTCTGGCAAACTTCTGGTAACCCCTGGTAACTTTTGGCAAACTTCTGGTAACCTCTGATAAACCTCTGGTAACTTCTGGCAAACGTCTGGTAACTTCTGGCAAACTTCTGGTAACCTCTGATAAACCTCTGGTAACCCCTGGTAACTTCTGGCAAACTTCTGGTAACCTCTGATAAACCTCTGGTAACTTCTGGTAACCCCTGGTAACTTCTGGCAAACTTCTGGTAACCCCTGGTAACTTCTGGCAAACTTCTGGTAACTTCTGGCAAACTTCTGGTAACCTCTGCTAACTTCTGGTAACTTCTGGCAAACTTCTGGTAACTTCTGGCAAACATCTGGCAACTTCTGGCAAACTTCTGGTAACCTCTAGTAACTTTTTGCAAACTTCTGGTAACTTCTGGCAAACATCTGGTAATCTCTAGTAACTTACTGCAAACTTCTGGTAAACCTCTGGCAAACGTCTGGTAACCTCTAGTAACTTCTGGCAAACGTCTGGTAACCTCTGGTAACTTCTGGCAACTTCTGGTAGCTTCTGGTAACCCCTGGTAACTTCTGGCAAACCTCTGGTAACTTCTGGTAACCCCTGGTAACTTCTGGCAAACTTCTGGTAACTTCTGGCAAACATCTGACAACTTCTGGTAACTTATTGCAAACTTCTGGTAACCTCTGGTAACTTCTAGTAAACTTCTGGTAACTTCTGGTAAACCTCTGGCAAACGTCTGGTAACCTCTAGTAACTTCTGGCAAACGTCTGGCAACCACTGGTAGCTTCTGGTAACCTCTGGTAACTTCTGGTAGCTTCTGGTAACATCTGGCAACTTCTGGCAAACTTCTGGTAACTTCTGGCAAACATCTGGTAACTTCTGGCAAACGTCTGGTAACTTCTCGTAAGCTTCTAGCAAACATTTGGTGACTTCTGGTAAACTTCTGGTTAAGTTTTGGATTTGAATCATGTTCTACAGAACCTCAGACCGTCCCGCCATCCTTCATCCGGACCACACACGGAGTGCGGAGATCGACTTAGAAGAACTCAGGATCTAGGTTCTACTCTAGGTTGATCCAGTCTGACCCTCTGGACCAACATCTCTGAGTGGAAGCAGTTCTGTTCTGAGTCAGTGGGAGACTCAGGTGGACTCCATGGTTACCACATGTTGCATCATGTTCTGTTGCATCAGACATGTTCCAGCTTCAGATCCAGCAGCAGGTTAGCACTCTAAGTAAGAAACATCCAGATGTTCCTAATCACCTTCATTTCAGCCTACTGGAGTGTTTCCTGTTTTGCTCCAACATCTGCACCAGCCTGGTGTTCGGAGTCCAACAGCTGGAGGGTTTCCTTTGTCTTTCTGCTCTGCCTCATCTGAACACAACTTCCTGAAGTTTGTCTCAGATTTATGACACAAACCAGGAAACTGTAGTTCTGATGTACAAACTGTAGAGGGAGACCAGAGACCTGAGCTGGAGACCTGATGAAGGCTGACCTCACCTCCACACAGGAAGTATCTTTACAAACAAGAAGAGAATATTCAGTAGTTCTGATGGAGGAGGCGGAGCTCCGATCAGATCTGCTGTGTGTAAACAAGACAAATGTATTGCCACATTCAGCCATCTTATCAGAACAAGTCATCTGGAACTCTTTGGACCTGTTGGGACAGCTGCTGCAGGAGGCGGGTCCGAGGGAACTTTCCAAGAAGACTGAAAACAAATGTCTGATTGTGTAATTAGTGGGTCAGAGATTTGAAACAATGCCAGACGGAGACAGAAAAGAGGCTCATTGTCTGAGAGAAGACAAAAAGTCCATCAGTCGCTCAACTCAGAGCTCAGGCCGAACCCGAAGATCGGACTGAGCCTGCAGACGGTCCTCAGGTGAGCCTGCAGCAGGTCTCACCTGTAGTTTCACAGTAGATCCCTGCTTCATCGTTCCAGGTTGGGTCAACACTTCCTGGTTTCAGTCTCTCCACTCTGATTGGTTGTTTAATCACAGCTTTTATTTTCACCTCAGACTGAACTCCTGACTGACAGGTTCTAGCACTGAACCCTAAACCCTCACGTTTTCTGGTTCTGACACCGGTCCGTTGACCCCACCATTGTTAACCTGACGTTTACATCATTTTTACCTAATGTTATCCAACATTAACATAGCATGAAGAAGACATAAGCTGTTCGAGATCACAGACCGTGCTGGTGCTGCCAGTCTACTCTCCGCCTGTTGTGCTTACAGGTGCATACAAACACAGTTTGCATACTCTCAGATCCAACCATGAAACACAAATGAGGTGTAGAGTTACATGTGGCCCATCTTACAGCATGAAGGGATCAATGTGGTGACAGCAGGAGTTTTTATGGAACTCTAGGTCCCATCTAGCTGACCACAGCAGCACAGAATCGACAGTCTCTGAACAAACCTTTTCTAGGTGGAGGTTCATCCATCGGGTGAAGGTCCTCTTCTGCACCGCTTCTCTTTCCACTAAAACACAGAATCAAAGAGAACATGAATCTGCAGAAACTGGAGCTCATTCAGAGGAAACAGATCTGGTTTTTACCTCTCACTGGTTTATTTTCCTTTAGTTTGCAGATTTTAGAGCCTGATTAAACAAAAAACGGAGCAATCCATACAAACTTTGTTTGCTACATATTATCAGAATAATGGGATGTTTTATAGATGGAAAGGATGCAGCACGCTTCCTGTTATCTCATTAATGTCTGTAACCCCGAGGAGCCTGAGGTGAACCAGGGAGAGGATGGGAGGAGCTCTGCAGGGGTTACCATGGCAGCAGAGTCAGCTGTTTTTCATTTTTATGTCCAGAACTCACTGGGTAATAAGAGCTGCTGTGATATTGATTGTGTGGCCTGTGGAAGGCCTGAGACAAAGCTGATGCTGCCTTGTATTCAGGAGGCAAAGGCGAGGTGTGATGCATGAATCTGTCAGGGTGGAGGAAAAGGAGAATGGGAGGAGGTGATGAAGGAGTGAGAGACGGAGCCTGGGGCCAGATGACAAAGATGACAGATCAAATCAGGAGGATGCTCAAGAGACAAAAGCTGCTTCCAGCTTTCTGTCAAACACACAGAGCCCGAATCAGGAATCAGGAAAACATTCATCTTCTCAGCATCATGTACACGTTTCCTGAAGCAGCAGAAGCCAGAGAGTCTGTTCTCCACGTTTCCCTCTTGTGTCGAAATAGTCTGATCAGCCAGTATATAGTTTCCCTTGTGTCAGTTTGTGAGGTCACTTGGTTTTCAGTTTCTTATGTTGATGTCTTCATCATCATGTTTGACCTCTTTCATGGGCCCACAACCTTTACTTTGAAATTTCTATTTTTTTTGTAAATAAAGGTCAAAAAACTTAAATAAATAAATAAATAAATAAAAAACTGTGCACTCTTCATCCTTGGCCACGGTCCCTCACAAGTTAGAAGCCTTTATTATCCCATGATTCATGGGTCAAAAGTAAGTGACTCGGGTAAAAGAACTGGACTGAAAATAAGGGAATTGAATTTAGCTTTATTTGTATAGCGCCACTTCACAACAATGTCATCTCAGGGCACTTTACAGACAAATCAATGCGAACCAGTCCATAATAAACAGCCTAGTTAAGGATGGGAATGTTTAAAGAGAACTATTGATCAAGACCAGATTAGAAGATTACAACAAAGTAAGAGCTGAAGAAATGAGGACATGGGCAGGACTGTTAGGAGCTTTAACATCCTTCTGTGGAAGCACGGAGAAGTTTTGGTCTTTTTAATTGAAATATTAAAGTTTCTCCAGTTTCAAGATGTTTGAAGGTTTTCTCACATGTTCTGTCTGTTTCAGTCCAACATCTCTGTGGTGTTTGAATCTTTAAATCTGTGGTTCATTAAGCCTCCACGTGTTTCGCTCTACGTCTCTCGTGCCTGAGGAGACTTTGTCAGGCACAGAGACATTAAATTGCAGATACATGAACTAAAAAACACAACTGGCTGGTTAGCTCAATTGGTAGAGCATTAGTGTCCCATGTGGGAGACCAGGGTTTAAATCCCCCGGGGATCGAAGGTTAACACCTTCCAGTTGGGTCCTTTGGCAAGAGACGTGGCAGGCAGACGCTACTGCCTAACCATTGTAAGTCGCTTTGGATAAAAGCGTCAGCTAAATGACTGTAATGTAATGAAATGAAATCAACTAAAATATTTTTAAATTAGTGAACTGAAATAAACTGAAATGACCTGAAATGAACGGAAATAGTTTAAATGAACTGAATTGAATTTTATGGTGCATTTTTTTCTTCTGCTGAACTTTATTATTGCTTATTATTATTATAAGAATTTCAGTTTTTACTGTTGACTTGTGGTTATCTTCAGAGTTTTGTCTGAGAGTTCACAGCTGTTCAGTTCCTGAAGCAGTAAAAGAACCCAAACTATGACACTTCCACCTTCGTGCTTCACATAACTCTTTGTGTCTGTCAGTCTCAGAACCTCCATATGAGAACATCTGGTCTGTAAACATGGTTCTGGGAAGAACAACTAGACCAAGTCCAGTTTTATGGCCTAGAGTGCATCACCCTTAGTGAGCATTAATGGTAACCTGGATGTTATGTTCCCATCGGTGCTGATCAGAACCGAAGCCAATAAAAACCTGAACGGAATGAAGACTGAATCCTCAGAATTAGCAGGGTTCATATTTTAAAGCGCTTTAATCTGTTTGATTTATCCAGAACTTTTAACTTTAAGAATCAGCTCAGAGTTATGTTTGATCAGAAGCTGTATCAGCATCAGTTTGGATCTGGTTCAGATCTGGTTCTTTGGGTTTTGACAGCCAAAGACACGGCTCTCAGCAGGTACACAAGTTCCAGATCAGCACAAGTTCTTTGAGGGTCTAGAACCGAGAACTTCTTCGATCAGGGTCTGCGGACCTTCTGGTTCTGGACGTGGTTCAGACCAAAGTTTCTGACCGTGTTAAAGGAACCAGAACCAGTTCATTCTGATCCAAAGAAGAAGAAATAAAAACAGGCCCAGTGTGACTACGTGGAGAACAGATGGCTCACCTGTCCGTTCTTTGCACAGGTGACGTGAGCAGGACAGGTGAGTCGAGAAAACACACAACCTGCAGTTTGTTTATGCAAATGAGGTCGTTTACAGGAAAAGACCTGCTGCTGCCTCCATGTTCGCTCCAGGTGAAGCAGCTGCAGAGGCAGGTTTGTCTCCAGGTCAGCCACCGATCAGTGCGTATTTTCTGCCTGTACATCCAGTAAATGCCGCTTTTATAGACTTCAGTCTGCTAGGAATCTATCCAACAACCTTCTGAGAGTGGATGCCCGCTCTACCTGCTGCTAGATGTTCAGTCTGCTTTTATTTGGTTAAGTACAATTACTAAGAATAAGTGGAGAATTAATAAAAGTAAAAGATGAAAATTAAACACAAAAATCACAAATTAAGTCTTTAAAATAAATATTTGAATAAATTACAAATACTTGATGTCAAGATATTTTCTATTTTTCTTTATTTTTTAAAAAATAACTTTATTTTGTATTCTTCTGTTTACATTCTAGCTGATTTATTTTCTGATTATTTTGCACGTTCAGCATGTTTGTGGTCCTCCTATCATTCTATAAAGTGTGAGTGTCAAAAATTAAAGACGTCCTGTAGCTCCTCTTACGTTTATTTCTATAAATATCTCTTTATCTTCAGATTTTTTAACACTATTCTATTCTATTCTATTCTACAGTCATGTGGCAGACGCTTTTATCCAAAGCGACTTGCATCTGAGAGGAAGAACAACACAAGCAGGAATTCAAACAGGATGTGACATCATAATTAAGTAGTCAGACTGCTGCGAGTCCAGTTGGACCCAGCTGTTGTCATGTAGTGCTAGAGGCAGTTTTTCTTTATTGTGTTTAAATACAAGATCGAGATTTCATCACACAGCTTGGGCATAAGTGCAGCAGCTTCTTCAGTACTGAGTTGAGCCAAAGATCTGGACCAATCTTTCTAACTCATTCCGACGAGTAGA
>JBAMHW010000022.1:1925435-1940030 GCA_037177495.1 Rhadinocentrus ornatus
CCGCGGTCCTTCGGGTGTTCTGCTGGTTCGTCCTCTGCCGCGGTCCTTCGGGTGTTCTGCTGGTTTGTCCTCTGCCGCGATCTAAACAAAAGAAATGTGATTTTCTTTAAACAGCCGGTGGCACCTAAAAAGATCAAAAGGTGTCAGAGGTGGTTGGAACGTATGAAAATCCTGCGACCAATTAGCTTTCATCACGTTTGTGTTTGCTTTGGTTTACAGCCGGAACACGTACAACCTTCCTCGGTTAATAGCAAAAAAATCGAATTAACATAAAGGGTAAGAAAAAGGAAGAAAATAATTAAAGACATTGAAAAATACTTTATTAAACACAAAGGGGAAATTGCAATAATTTTATTTTTTTTTAAATTTTAATTACAAATATTATATGATTTGTAATTTATCATATTTAAATAGTAATATTCTAAGATTATTTAATACTATTTACATTAATGTTAAAATAAATTATTTAAACATTAATAATTAATATTATTTAAAAAAAGATTTTACTTATTTGACCTTTTCCATTTTTATTTGACACATCGAACCAAATGAACATACAAGCCAAACATAGGAACACATTAAAGAAACAGAACAAGAACAAGACAAAAAAATATATAATAATAATAAAGCGAAAGATTAAAGAAATTAAGATTAAAGAAAATAAAGGAAAAATTATGTTTAAAATAAAAAAGTAAAATAACTACATAAAAAAGGAAAATAGACGGCCAGCATCAGCTGACAATAAAACAACTCTTTATTATCTTCTTCCTGTTTCCAGCTTGTTGACATCTGATCTGAAATAACAACAAATTCCTTCAAACTGACGTCCACATATTTCTGTGCCCGTGGAAACCAGAACTGTTCCAGATCAGCAGGTTTGTGAGCCGCAGACGGAGGCGTTCTGCAGCTCTGAGCTGCTTGTTGATGAAAGCTGGAAGCGCCTTCAGTTCACAGGAAGCTCTGCTGGTTTGGCAGAGCTTGAGCTCCAGATTGTGGCACAGCTCGGTGGTCCTGGCCGAGAGCGAGGCGATGCACACACAAAAACACACCAACACACACACACATTCACAGTCAATATTATTTGCAGATTTTTTAATAGAAATGTTGAAAAGTTACTGATGTTTTAATGAACTCTCATCTCCTCCTCAACACTCGGTGCATCAGTGAAGGAGAAGTTTGCTAGCAGGTCTGAACTCGAGCTTTTACATATCTGAATGTGATGCTAACATTAGACCAGAAGACTCTTAGTCCTCTAATGCTGCTCCAGCTGGGATGAAGAAGCTATGATTGTGTTACATTAATGTCGAGCAGCATCAGCGACTCCGTCAACATCCAGCTACCAGGACTCGGGTGGAGACCGATGGTGGCAGAAAGCGAGATCCAACGTTTCTCTGTGAAGCCTCATCATTTCTAAACTTGCTAATATGCTAATAATATTACAAGTTAGACAGACTGTCATTCCCTCGTGATCTAGCTTTCCTTACTCCGCAACGCCTCTGGCAACTTCGAGCTCCACCTCAAACACAAAGTTTGGTCCAAACATTTACTTTTAAAAGGGACTCAGAGAGAATGTGGCTCATCTGCAGGTCAGGTGACCATTTCATGAGCTCTGTCCCTGTGAACATGATCATGTGACGCTGCCAGTCAGTCAGGTGAGCTACACCTGAAAAGTTCTATAACAGCGCCTCAGATGTTACCATGGCAACACGCAACCCTCAGTGAGGTGGAGGCTTCCTGATTCAGGTCCTCTTCCATTGTAACCCACACTGCTCCGTGTTACTATGACAATGGAGAACACAGTGCAGCGAGGAAACATAAATCCAGGATGTTGTGATAAAAATAATGTTTTCACATGTTGAATTTCACATGTTCAGACAAACACGAAAAACTGTAACTGTTTAGTGAGATTCTTCATCATGTAGGTAAAAATATGCAGTTCCATGGCATCATGCTGCCTCTTTATGATGGTGGTGGCGTCTCTGCAGACACCGCAGGGCCGTGCAGCGTTCAGGTAGAAATGCTCTATGTCTTCCACCTGCAGGTGGAGCCAAAGTGCAAAAAGCGACCAGAATCTGGTGCTGCTTTAACGAAAGCTAAATACTGTCGTCAGATTCAATAAGACCAGGGGTGCCCAAGTCCAGTCCTCTGGCTACTATCCTGCATCTCTTCTCCAAAACACCTGAATCGAATGGCTGAATTCCCTCATCCTCATGTCAGCGTTGCGAGGCTGAGAAACTGCGCTACACAGGACGAGGCAGAGGAAGAGATAAGACAAGAGTCAAGATGAGACTTTTATTGTCTGGAGATAGGAGGCGAGGACGCTTCTGAGGTAACGAGACCTCAGTAGGTGTGGTCACATGACTTCTGACATGCTGAAGCAACGTTTCAAAACGCTACTTGCATCACTTCTGCTTCATAAGCTCGATACAGAGCCGAGCAGAAGATCTCCACCTTCAGGTTCCAAACTGAAGAACAAAGTCTCAGAGACAGGATTGGTTCAGCAAGGAGCGGCGTAAACACAGCCAAGCTACCTCAGGAGCTTCAGGTGACCTTCTACAGGTGTGTCACGGAGTTCAGCAGCTGTACGAAGCAGCAGAGCAGATCCCTGCTGCTGCCTACACCCAGAGACATCTTTCACAGGGATGTGGAGGATGTCATCACAGACGCTTTGTTTGTTAGACATCAGCTCATTCAGAGACTTTTATCCAGATTCATTCAGAAGTCCGACTTCATGGTTGCACATAGTTACATGTTTTCTCTCATTTCGCTCTCTACGGGGAAATCACATCGTTCTGAGTCGAGCTTTATTTCTGCCTGAAGGCGTCTCCGTCTGATCCTCAGAAATGTTCAGAAATCCCTCCACTCCTCGCAGCACAGAGGCAGGTTTAGAAACAGCGAGAATGTGAAGAAGCTCGCCCACGCTTCCCCATCATGTTGCTCAGAGACGGGTTCAGGCCTCCACTCTGTCAGCTGTGAATCATTTCCACCTACGTTCAGAGGAAATCAGAGAGAAACCGAACCTGCAGACGTTACAGATAATGATCACACGTCTCCTGACTGGCATGAACCAAACCATGATGGACAGGATGAACCGTGGAAGGAACCAGGTCCCTGAGCATTTTCTGTTTCTAGAGTCCAGACTCGGAATAAACGGACCTCTGTCTAACAGCATCAGGACCAGGGACAGGTTATCCTGATCCTGCAGGTTTTACGTTTCCTTGCTTCAACTCACCTGATTCAAATTAAATGCATCCACCGGCTTGTTGGCCAGTTAGTTGATTAAGTAGGATTATTATTATTCCCATGACAACCAAGACTATAATTCTGTCTTGTTGTAGATGTTTGCATTATTATTATTACTTCTACTACCTTTATTTTTTATTTTATTTACCTTTTTAGTTGATCTAAAGCCTGCAGGACGGTGGCCCTCAAGGACCAGATCCAGCCCATCCCTGATGTAGACGGTCATTAACTGGTTTAAATCCAGTGATGAATCATTACTTTGCCCGGAAGATGGAAGTTTTATGTCCTGACGTTTGTCTACATCAATAACTTGGGAACATTTCGAAGGTTGGCTCCTCCAGGTCTGAAAATGAAGCTTCTCTGTGTTTCCTGAGGCCTCTGGCTGCAAAAAGAAGTCTGATCTGACAGAAACTCAGCCTGGTTTTATCCAAGCCTAAACAGTGTCTGAAGCTGTGTACAAGCCCTGGCAGTTCCCACTGACAGGTGAAGGAGTGACAAACAGTTTTTATCACTGCAGGCTTGTGTGTGCTGACAGGTTAATGATCGAGCCGGAACTGAAACTGATGGTCACATAGCAAACACAGAGAAGACAAAGCTTCCTAAGAATCGGACCCAGCAGCAACATTGTGGCACATTTCACTCACTATGTTCACCCGGTTTAAGAGCTGAATAGAAACTTCTGCTGCTTTGTTTCTCACAGGCATCTCAGTAAAGCTAATTTAACTTTTTTATGAGACACACCGGTGGCAGAAAATCAAGCATCTCTACAGTTTTCTTTATTAGACTGATTAGTGACGTCTTTGCACGACTCCCAGCCTCCACAATCACTGTAAATACAGGATGTTGTTAAAACTAACGAGAAACAAAAAGCTTTGGATCATTATTCCAGGTTCTGTTATGAATCACTGTTTCCTGCCACAATAAAAAAGCTGAATATTATTTTATTTCACATCATATTGTTCACGTCGCATATCTTAGTTAAAAACTCTCCGTTTTAAAAATATTCCATCTAAAACGGCTGTTTCTTACTATTTTTACTGTCAATCATTTAAAATTTGTTGGTTTAGGTTTTAGCTTAGTAAAGATTTCAGGATTTAATTGTAAAATAAGAATAAATCAGGAGTCCTTAAGTATTCGTCTCCCTCTGGTGGTGAAAAGATGGACTGCAGTGTGATGAAGAGAAACGAGCTCAGGTAGAAAACTGATTTCAGCTCTGAGGATTTTGTTGATGGTGTGAATAAAAACTGTATTTGTCCAGATTGCTGTTCAGTCTGCAGCAGAGCTGACAGTTACCACAGACGTTTTTTATTACATTCAATTTAGCTTATTTCTAGAATAATTCACAACATACAGATAGAATCGAAGAGAATAATTATTTTCTTATTGTTTATGAATGTTAGTGATGACTCATAATCCGCCTCATTTCTGAGTGGTTTTCAGGATTCTTAAAAAATCTAGTCTGTTTGAAACAATTCTATTACCGTCTTAAATAAAAAACAAAAATCTTTTAAAGTTCCCTTCCTGAACAGATTTTCTTACTGTATCCCACCCTGGCTGGCTAATCCGGCATCGTCTTCATCTCGTCTTCTGCCAGTAATCGTACCTTTTAGTCATTAATGATTAAGTAAACTTATTTTTCTGTATGGTGAGCTCATGAATTACAGAAGACCTCCAGATTCAGATTTATAGATCTAGTACTACTTGTAGGTCATTGTTGTCTGTAGTAAATTTCTTCGTTATTGATAACTACTTTGTTATGGTGGGATTGTTTGTAGAATGTTGCATCATAATGTGTTCTTTATTAATCATGATCACCATGTTATCTGCTGTTCTCATGTTGCACATGTTTTCAGCTGGTTTGTGATTTTCTACTTTTATACGACATCATTTTAGATTCTCACAAACTGGCTGTTTTGGTGGCGTCCAAAACGCCAAGTACCTGGTAATGATGTTTCCTACTCTCAGGCACCCGGAATTACGAGACAACTGGAACGCACTATAAAAGATGTTAGCTCTTGTCTCTTACTCTGGCCCTTTCTCTCTTTTTCCTGGCCTCCTCCAATAATGTCCTTTTGCTTCTATTTGCTGATTCAACCATTTTGTGCATTCAACCCCGCCAGTGTGGTGATATCCAGTGGCTAGTGTGTGACATGGTGACGTAAAGTGAAAAAAGAAGTGTCGTTTCCCAGCCACAGGACGCTGCAGGGCAACAACAGCTCCAGTAATGTACATATTGTGGCATCAAAAAAGGCCAGAAACACATATGTTTAAGGTCCGAATGTTACATAGAGCTACTTTAATGGCCATAACAAAGAAGACGTTACAACTGAAAACATTAACCACGTGCATCAACATATTCTTCTTCTTCCAGCTTGAGCCATTTCTTCATGCACTTTTTAAAAGTCAATAATGACATTTTTTTACTCTCTTCTGAACCTTGAATCATTATGAAATGTTTGAAATATAAACCACAGTTAAATGTGTTTAAACCATGAACTTGATTTCCATCTCCCTTTAAATTATGAACCAAAAAAAAAATTCTCATGCATGAACTGAGAGCATTGAGATGTCGTGTTTCATCTTTTAAATGCACTTTTAAAGGTCGCCAGTTCAATGTAAACCTGATGAAGGGCCAAACACTGACTCCTCGGTGTTGCTGCTGGAATTTCAGGTAAAAAAAAAACACAATGTCTTTATTTTTTTACATTTTTGTTTTTGGGGGCACCACAGTTGATTTTTGCCTAAGGCTTCACATGACCTTCGACCGGCACTGCATCCATCTATGTGATAAACACACCCAGAGACAATTCTGATGCTAACCACACCAACCAAAGACTCTTACCAGATCTACACCAAACGTTGCCCCCAGCCAAACCCGACTACACACTGGGTTTTGTTTTCACCCACAACAAAGCAGCATTGTTGTCAACACAAACAAAGAGGCTCCCCCCTCCCCCTCCTTGTCTGATATTACAGTTATGCTAAAGGACAAATAAGGATGTGACCAAACCGGTTTAGAGCATTTATATCTTACTGAGATCTCACAGAGGTGGTAGACTTGAGCCCCGATAGATTCTTTTCTTTTCAGACTAATGGATGTTATTACTAAAACACAGCCATAACTGTGTAATAAAGTCAGCGTGAATGTACGTGTTTTAGGTATCATGACCACTAGATGGCAGGGATGATGACATGTTTTTCTGTAACTGTCTAGTTTCATCCACTTAAACATGCAGCATTAATATTTTTTGTTGAACATGTCGCAATATGCTTTTTTTACCTGCCTAGCACCTACGGCTGAAAATGAGCTTGACAGCTATAATCCAGCATGTTTACACCTGTTGCTATAGATGTTCATTAATATGCACTGTCCCTACCAAATAAACTAATAAATTAAGCTATTGAAAGTTAGTAGCAGTTATTACTACATTTATAATAATTGTTTAAACTCTTCCCAGCGCATCAGGTCATTTGTTATTAAACTGAAATCATGCATTTCATCTATTCACCACCAGAGGGAGACAAATCTCCATCAATGAAAAGTCCACTTTCTTTAGGTGAAATTAGTCATAAAGTCAGCTGGATGTGTGAAACACACTGATGTGGGGTCCTTGCTGTGGCTCAGAGGCACGTCGTCAGTGAAAACAAAAACACATGTTCTACAGAGACAGACAGCAGCTTACAGATGTAATAGTTTTATAATTGTTTTCAATCACTTACTGTAACCATCTGAGCTAATTAAGTTAATGATGCTGGCAAAGTGTTCCTGTTTAGATGAGATGGTGTTTGACTTCAACAAGCTTAAAAGATAATGATGGGCTGCTGTACAAAAGACTGTGCTATTTTATCTGTTTAGGCCTCCTTAATACTTTATCTTTCGTTTATTGTGTTCGCATGTAGTTCCTATGTTCCGCCACTAGGTTGCCACCCGAATGCACTAATGCATAATCTCCTGCACACAACGTGGTTTAGAGAGGTTTCGGCATGACACCGCCATCATTTAATCAGTCTCAATAATAGTGTGCGTCCATTAAAAGTGAGTAACATTATTTGTGCTTTACTCTTGTCTTGTATACGCCCAAATGCTCTATTCCTGCCAAGTTTGGTCAACGGTAATGGCCGTTTTTAAGCTCTTTTCAGAGTATTTTGGGAAGCTAACTGCTAGCCATTTAGCATTGCATAATTACAGCCTGTAGTCCTCCATTTCACGCAATTCATGTCCGTGGCTCATATTTTCTATCTGAAATGCCTTATTGTTCATGTGAGGTATACATTATGCTGAGTGAATTAATGGTAGCTTTATTATTTTATGTGCATTTATGTTGTGCATTTCATAGCTAATTAAAATCAGGTCTTAGTCTAATAGCAGCAGGGCTTAATTTGAGCTGGATTTAGCCGGAACGCGTTCCTGCACCTCCGACGTTGGATGGAAAATTTGTATAAATGTTTGTTTCGTGTTTAGAATGATTTTCTGTTTTGTTACTATATATTCCCTGTTGAGGTTACACAAAAATTCTTGTGTTTGCATAATTTAGAGGTTTTCTAAGGTGAATTTTAGGCTACAGAAACGGAGGGAGGGCGAGGATCAGGTTACACTGGCACCAGTGATTATGAGATTGCGGTTAGCTTTCACTCAGACGGAAAACCTTTATAGTCCGAAGAATACTATTGCTGTTTATAAAAAAAAAATGTTACGGTTTCGGCCTAGTTTTTATTATCTTTAATCTTTTTAAATTTGGCACCCAGTAAACGCTGATGTGGTGGTCATGTTTTTTTTTGTTGTTGTTTTTTGTGTTGTTTTTTTGTCAGGCTAGCGTTGGGAAATTAAAACAAATACAAATATTACCCTGTTATGCACACAGTGATGTTGGGATTTACTTAAAGGGGTTAGTAACTTGGCCGTGTGTGTGTGTGTGTTCCGTTACTTCGAGCCCCCCTTTTGAGTCGCCGGAACCCCCCCCCTCTGCGTTCCGGGACCTCCCGCTCTACAAATTAAGCCCTGAATAGCAGGTCTTTAGTCATATGTTCATTCCTGTGTGAACACTTTTAGTTGCTTTTACCATAGAAATTTAATTGTAGACTTGTACTCATAATTTGTACTTCTTTTATTCTTTTTTGTAGAAAAACACACACACAAACACACCCAATCGTAATCAACCACCCTCATCATGATGTTCGTGTTTAAATAAAGGACAAGTTCAAAGTTAAATCCTGGACCTGGACATTCTCTCTTTTTATCTCACTCACCTGAATATATATAATCGCTGTCCTGACCCGACACCCTGAAGTGATTCTTAATCCACATATGAAGTAGTTACAGTCCTCATTACAATTTTTGGTCCTTCGAGCCGGATACAAGCAACCACTACAGTCAATATGTCCAGGCCACATGAAAGAGATGTCAGAGAGAAAGACCGGTCGCAGAGATCATGACACATGCTGTCATATCTCCAGGATTATGAGGTCCGCTACACCCTAAGGCGCAATGGTTCTGATGATGAGCAGGCATCTTCATCTGAATTGCTCAGATTTCTCCGCATCATGAGAGAGGAAAGTGACCAACTACGCAGAGATGTCCAGCGTTTTACAGACATGATTCAGGAATATCCTGGGCAGGCCTCACAGCCTCAGTCACTGTCCAAGCACAGAAAGGAGGACACATCTACTACACCACCACTTGCAAGTATGCTGACGCCATCCAGTGGTCACAGAGGTTCACATCAGCCAGTAAGTGCCCCACTGGTGCACAGTGATGCCCCTCCCTCTCAACCAAGCTGATGACGTGACTCCATTGAGGAACTTGATTTCAGCTTGCAGGAAGCAGGATTAATCACTAAAGACAAAACTTTACCAGCAACATCCTGTGGGTCGTCTCCATGCTCTCAAGCCAAGCCTCTGGATTTAGAGCTTGATGATAGTCCAGAGACAGAGTCGTCATGCCACCAAGATGACAAAGACCATAAGCCACGCAGCAAAGCTTGTGATAAGTCAAGTGATAGCAAATGGTCACGTCCCAAAGCAGCATCCAGTCCTGATGCCAAGTATCGTCCCAAATACGGGGATGACTACGATTTCTATGACAAGCCCTATCACGATGATGACAGATATCAGCGCTCTTACAGTATTTCTCCACTTAAATCAATATTCTAAGTCCACCCAAGTCTATATTACAATAATGAATATAGTCCTACTAACCCTTATAGAACCAGTAGTCCAAGAGCTCACCCTGACAGCTGCTACTATGGGCATGGGAGGGGTTACTCTCCTGACTATTATGCATCTCGTTATAGATATGACACAGAAAGATATAAGGGAGGCAGATACTCACCTGACCAGTATTATTATTCCCCACGCCACGATTCGCCCTATGGCAATCCCCCAGCTCTAGACTCTTACCCTGATCCCAAGCCAACTATCCCTGACTTTAAGTTTGAGGACCCACGTGAGTTTGTCAGATTGAAATTAGCCCTGGACAACTTACTCGCGTTTGATGCTTCAGAGCGCTTTAAGTTTCAAATACTCACAGATAATCTCAAGTGTGAAGAGGCGCAACTTTTAGCCGACTAATAAACTAACAGTCCACTCCCATTTACGGACACTACAAGGGAGCTCACAGAGATGTACGGTCAAGCACAGCAGCTGGCTAGAAACCTATGCTATATTGGACGAGGGGTCATAGCGCACAGTACTCCTACATGATGCTGCCGTTCGCCTCACAACCTAGCAAGTCATACCAGATCAAGAAATCCTTCATGGCCAAAGAGCTAAACCTAGCCTGCCACACCTACCCAGTCGAAGCTCTGCAGCAGAAGTATCGCCATCTCAGAGACATTCCACTGCCAACCATTAAAGGTGCCCAACCACTACTGCTGATTGGGTCAGATTACCCACATATGGTTACGCCAGTGGAGCCAGAGTACGTCCTCTGGGTGGACCTGCAGCAGTTCATACCAGACTAGGGTGGCTTTACAAGGCCCCATAAGTCTCTTACGCCATCAACCCCACAGCAATGTCTTTTCACCTCCTGCAACCCTCCCGAAGCTAAGCACCTAAGCCATGTGGAGAAGCTGTGGCAGTTAGATACGCTGCCATACAGGAGTGAGCGGTTGATTACCAGGTCGAGACAAGATGCAGAAGTGGTCTGCACATTAGAGGAGAAGACCACCAGAGTTATGGTCGATGGTGTGAACAGGTACGCAATTCCATTCCTGTGGAAACGGAACCTCCCCCCTCTTCTTGCAGCTAAAGAAGCAGCCCTGCCTCAGCTACGGGGGATGGAGGATGGCTAGTTAGACGCCCAGAGAAAGCCGCCATCTACGCCAAAGAAATCCAAAAGCTCATTGACGTTGGTTATGTCAAAGTCATATCCCCAGCCAAGGCTAAACAGAGCAGCTATTCCTGGTTTATTCCACACCACAGTGTCCAGCACAATGGGAAGTACCAAATAGTCTTTAATTGCCCTTCAACCTCAATGGACAGAGCCTCAATGACCACCTTCTTCTTGGACCCACGCTTGGAGCCAGCCTTTTGGGGGTCCTCCTCAGGTACCGAGAACACTATGCGCAACATTTATCGTCTTCTTGCCCAACAATACGATCCTCTGGGACATATTGCTCCATATACAACCAGAGCCAAGATTATTGTGCAGCGTCTCTGGGACAAGAAGAGAGGTTGGGACGACCCCAATCTCCCTGAAGATCTGCTCCAAGCTTGGAAGTCATGGGAAGAAGAACTTCCTCAGTTATCCCATATCATCTTACCTAGATGCTACACTGAGCGCAATACAGACGCATCACCCAGACCATCCATGTTTTCTGTGATGCATGTGAACAGGATTTCGGATTTGTAGCATTTCATTTAGTGACAGTGGTGATGGACAAGTTCAAGTGGCATTCCTAGCTGCCAAATCCAGAGTTGCACCAAGGAAGCAACTATCCATACCCCGGCTCGAGTTGTGTGGAGCTTTAACTGGAGGACAGTTAGCTTCAGTGCTGCTCAAAGAACTCACAATCCAGATCCGAGAGGTGGTATAATGGACAGATTCTACCACAGTACTCAACTGGTTCCAATCCGACTCCTTCAGATATGAAGTGTTTGTAGGCACAAGAGTCGCAGAGATACAGGAGTTATCAGACATCGGAGCCTGGAGCTACATTGATTCAGCCACTAACCCAGCAGATGACATCACGAGAAGGAAAGCACTATCTCAGCTCACTGGAGTGAGTCGCTGGAGTCATGGGCCCTATTTCTTCTACAACCATCTGATCAGTGGCCTGAGGCACCAGCTGGCCATGTCACCGAAGAAACAGAAGAGCTGACGAGCACAGTGTTTCGTGGCTTGACAACAAGCTCAACAGGTCCAGCTATACCTGATGTTCAGCAGTTTAACACCTTTCAAGAGCTTCTCGAAGCTACTACACAAGCGCTACACAGGGCGGCTAGTGTTACGTCTTCCACAGCTGATGACTATCGCGTTAGTGCTCCTCAGACATGCACAGATGGAGAATTTCCCTGAATAAGTGACACTAGTCAAATCTGGTAAAGCTCTCCCATCTACCAGCAGAGTGCTCGCAATAGCCCCTGAATGTGATCAGACTTCCGGCCTAATCTGTGTTGAAGGTAGGCTCCGCAGATGTGATAGTCTAAGCCCAGATGTGCTGCACGCCCTATTCTTCTCCTCTTCTCACCCAGTCTCCAAGCTGCTATTCAGCATTATGACAACCAGCTGCATCACCCAGTATCAGAGCGGTTTTTTTGCAGAGCTGCGCAAGAAATACTGGCTACTAAGAGGCAGAGAGACATGGAGAGGCAGCCCCCCCAAGTCCCAAGAATGGCCGATTTACCCGCCTCCAGTTTGCGGCTTTTCCGACCAGCCTTCCATTCGACAAGCGTCGACTGTTTTGGCCCTATGCTTTTCAAGGTGGGTCGACTCACTGAAAAGAGATGGGGCATTCTGTACAAGTTTCTCATTATGCGAGCCATTCATCTAGACCTACCAAACATGGACACTGACTAATGTCACTCAGACGCTTCATAGCTCGCAGAGGAAAGCCCCAGGAGATCCTCTCAGATCAGGGCACTAATTGTAAAGGAAGAAGCAAGGAGCTGCATGAAGCCTTCAGTGCTCTGGAACCTGCTGTTAGGACCAGCTCACTGCTCAACAGATCCGCTTTCGTTTCAATCCCCCCAACGCTGCACATTTTGGTGGGTCATGGTAGCGAAAGGTGAGATCTGTAAAGAACCCTCTCCGCACCAAACAAGGAGCTCAGACAGTACCGGAAGAGGTGTTAAGGACAGTCCTCATTGAAATAGAGGGATTTCTCAACTCTAGGCCTCTGGGCTATGTTTCCTCTGACCTCGCTGATCCAGACCCAGTCACGCCCAACGTTGATGGGGCGGCTATGGGAGTATTCATTTTCATATGTTTCATTGGGATGTACGAAGCCTCCAACAACTTTGGTCACATGATCAGTGGTTTGATCCGAACTGCGACGCAGGCTCAAACCAGCCTGCTTCAACAGAATGAAAGAGGCTTCAGTCTCAGTGTCAAATGTTCCATCTTTAACACTGAAGTCTCACAATAACACAGAGGATGAGCTGTTCTTAAAACCGGAGTTGGCAGCAGCTTGGATTTATGGGCGTGTCCTCCATGTGGAAAAGACGTTCTCATGTTGGACTCCTACAGAAAGGACGGGTAGACGTGTGGATGGATGAAACGTTAGAAAACCCCACTGAAGATCACAGGGAAGGAGACAATATGATTTTCTATGTTTTCTATTTTTGTTCTTTAGTATCGTGCTTATACTTTTAATATTTGTGGTACTGCAACCAAATGTTTTCTTCTGCCAATGTTGTGTTAAAAAGACAGAAAGATTAAACTTGTTTGTTCATTGCAGATATCGTACTATCTGAAAAGATTCTGGGTGACAGGACCTGCCCTGTTGACGTCTCTGGTGTGTTTTGCTTTTTTTTTTTTACCACAGTGGTGTTAAGGCAACTTTATTTGTACAGCACATTTCATGTACAAGACAATTCAAAGTGCTTTACACAAAACATAAAAACATTACAGAAGGTGCAGAAAAGAAATACAAGTGTATTAGAAAAACAAAGAAATATAGATAAAGATAGATAGATGAATAAAGATAAAGAAGTAAGTTAAGATTTCAGCGTAAAAGAAGCAGATGCAGATCTGGACTCCTTGTAAGAACCAGTGAACTGCAGCAGAGACCAGGTGGGTCTTCAACCTGGATCTAAATAAACTGAATGTTTCAGCTGCTCTGAGGCTTTCTGGGAGTTTGTTCCAGACATGTGGAGCATAGAAGCTGAATGCAGCTTCTCCAGGTCTAGTTCTGACTCTGGGAACTGATAGGAAACTGGATCCAGATGACCTGAGGGTTCTGGTAGGATCATACTGGGTTAAGAGGTCTTGGATGTATGTTGGTCCTAAACCATTCAGACCAGCATCAGTTTTTATAGACCAGCAGCAGAACTTTAAAGTCTATCCTCTGGCGAACAGGCAGCCAGTGTAAAGACCTCAGAACTGGACTGATGTGGTCCACTTTCTTGGTCTTAGTGAGGACTGGAGCAGCTGAGTTCTAAATTAGCTGCAGGTGCCTGATTGAGTTTTTAGGTAGAACCTGTGAAAACACTGTTATAATAATCAAGCCGACTAAAGATGAAAGCCTGGACTAGTTTTTCCAAGTCTTGCTGAGTCATCAGATCTTTTACCCTTGATATATTTTTAAGGTGATAGTAGCTGATTTTGTAATTCCCTTAATGTGTTTCGCAAAGTTAAGGTCTGAGTCCATCACTACACCCAGATTTCTGGCCTGGTTGGTGGTTTTTAGTTGTATAGACTGAAGCTCTTTGGTGACACTTGATCGTTTCTCTCTGGCTCCAAAGACCATAACCTCAGTTTTGTTTTTGTTTAACTGGAGAAAGTTCATGCACATCCAGTCGTTAATCTCCTCAATGCATTTCCCAAGAGCCTCTACAGGGCCTCGATCTCCTGGTGACATTGTAAAATATATCTGTGTGTCATCTGCGTAGCTATGGTAACTAGTTTTATTGCTATTTATGATCTGTGCCAGAGGGAGCATGTAGACGTTAAACAGAAGAGGCCCCAGGATGGAACCCTGGGGAACTCCACGTATAATTCTTGTCTGCTCAGATGTAAAATTACCTAGAGACACAAAGTACTTACTGTTCTCTAAATAAGATTTAAACCAGTGTAGTGCAATGCCAGAGAGGCCCACCCAGTTTTCCAGTTGTTTAAGTCAGCGATTCCCAACCCTGGTCCTCAAGGACCACTATCCTGCAGGTCTTAGATGTCTCCCTGCTACAACACACCTG
>JBAMHW010000022.1:1940130-1961782 GCA_037177495.1 Rhadinocentrus ornatus
CCTGCAGGTCTTAGATGTCTCCCTGCTACAACACACCTGATTCAAATTAAATGGTTCTCTGACAAGCTCTGCACAAGAGTGCTAATGAGTCAAGTGTGTTGTAGCAGGGAGACGTCTAAGACCTGCAGGATAGGGGTCCTTGAGGACCAGGGTTGGGAATCACTGCTTTAAGTAATATATTGTGATCAACTGTGTCTAATGCAGCACTGAGGTCCAGCAAGACTAAGACTGACATTTTTCCATCATCTGTATTCAAACACGTCATTAATGACTTTGTCAGAGCATCTCAGTGCTGTGGTGCCGTCTAAAACCTGGCTGGAAGACATCATAGCAGCTGTTTTCTGTTAAAAAGTAATTTAGCTGATGAAAAACTACTTTTTCAATAATCTTACTTAGAAGAGGAAGATGTGGCGTCGGTCTGTAGCTGCTCATTTGTGTCTAGATTGTCCCTTTTTAGCAGGAGCTGGATTACAGCTGTTTTTAGAAGTTCTGGGAAGACGGCAGAAATTAAAGATACGTTAACAATCTGTAACAGATCTGGCTCCAGAGATCTTGAGACCTTTTAGAAAAGCCTGTGGGCAGGATCTCCAAGCAGCAAGAGGAGGAGTTCAACTTACATAAGAAGTCGCCCAGATCTTTGCTGTTAATTGGATTAAACTGTGTCATGGTGTTTAACTAGTTTTCAATGGACGCAGTATATTTCCTGAACCTGCTGCTGATGAACCAACTGTTTGTCTGATTTTCTGGATTTTTTCTGTGAAGAATTTGGCGAACGCATTGCAGCCTTGGTGGAACGAAGTTCAGATGCTACTGACACACGAGGGTTTGTTAGTCTAATAGTCCTAATAATGTCAGAGAAATAGGACTTCCTTGTGTTCCTCAGTTGTAGATTATAAGAGTTAGGTTTCTCTTTATACATGTTATAATGTACCTGTAGAGGTTTTTCTCCATCTGCGCTCGGCTTTCGTAAACTCTCTTTACATCCCCAAACAGCAGGGGGCGCCAAACAACAAAAAACTGCCAGACTGGTGCTGCTTTAAACAACATTTAATGTTGCAGCGTGAGAGCATTTGGACAAAATGACTTGAGTTCAGAAAGTTTCCTGTTAAAAACGTGGAGTGTTTTCATTTACTTATTAGTGATAATTAAAGCCACAGTGTGAAACAATAAGAACAATCCATGACAAAAAAACTGATCAAAAAAAAAGATTCTTTGGTTTCTAATATTTTTTTGCTAAATGCATTATATCAGAATAAGCATTTAAGCTGTTGCTGCAGCAGGTCCTTCTACAAAGAGAGGCCATGAAAGACATGAAGAAGAGTTCTGATGGTGGACGGCTGCTGACATGGTCTCATCTCCATCCAGATGGCAGTAACTATTACACACAGTTACTTTATACACAAACGAATAAAAAAACAAAACAAAGCAATCACCTGCAGCCAGGTGAGCCGTGGTTGAGGTAAGCATCCAAATGTATGTTGCTACGGGCAGTTTCCATGGTAACGGAGGAAGACGATCACTGAAAAGCATCAGCACTGAAACTGGTTGTAGACGAAAGTTCCGTAACAGTCTGAAGCTGCACAAACTTCATGCTAACTGAAGGTAAAGAGGTCCAGCTTGAGCTTCATTAGGTTTTACAGGCCTGCCCCGCCCTGTCTTGGTTCTGGTTCCTATGTGGGAGGCGGCCCGTCGTAGCGCAGCATGATGCTGAAGGACCAGGCTAAGTTGTTGGAGAGCGAGCAGCTGCTGCCTTCGTCCATGAAGGGCAGCAAGAAGGCGAAGAACAGCAGAGCGAGGAGGAGGAGCCACAGAAGAAGAGCCAGCCGACACGCCCTCTGCAGCAGGCCACACCTCTGCATCAACACACAGTATAAAGAGGTTAAAGACACAGAAAGGCCCGATCCCAGTTCTCCATTAAAACCTCCATGAGCTGAGGTCAGATCAGGTCTGAGATGAATACCTCTTCCCTCACTGATCCTGATCTGCAGAGCAGAAAATGATCTGTTCAACAAGCAGAACTTGAACCAGCACAGAACTGTTTCAGGATCTTGGACCCGGTACCAAACCTTTATCCTTTAACTGCTCTGATACGCTATCAAGGTTTTTCTTGGTTCTCATCAGGCTAAAGTTGCTGCAGCAAACAGACCATCACCGTGTCACACTTTATATAAAAATCACGGCTGTGACGGGAAGACGGGGAGAACCAGAACCAGAACCGATCTGGGTCGAAGATGTAAAGACCATAAACCTTCTGCTGATCAATAAACTGACCCACAGTGCCATCTGGGTCATTAAAAAAAGAGTGGAAATCCTCCGTTTGCAACACACTCATGTCGTGTTTTATCACCTGTGGAGAGGTGTGTTACCATGGTAACGTTACCTTCTGGAGCTTTGCTTTGGTGGGCGGCTCCTCCTGATTGGCTGCGACTCTCTGCAGAGACACAAACCAAACCAAAACTAAACATGGCAGCTAGCAGGAAGAGAAGCACAAGTCGTCAGGTAATTGGATCTGCTTCGGTTTGCAACAAAGCCAAGACTTGTTTTGACTAATTCGGTCGTATTTAGCTGGTTTTAAAGCTGCATCACTCCTCTCACCTTGGCACTGCCTCTGGCTCTGGTTCTATTTCTGGCCCTGATGTCGCCCACATCCTTCATCTTGGACTTGTAGAGCATCCATCGGTACCGAAGCTCCTCCAGAGCCACATCTTCTGCTGGATCTGGACCGGTCTGTCTGCGGTTCTGCTCCTGCAGCAGCAGCTGGAACTGCTCCTGACCCCCGGACACTCTGGACCGGAGCGCCTGCAACAGAACACAGATCCCTGCTACACATCTGTTCAACAGCTGGCCTGTATCTGAATGATGCAGGAAGATGTTGAAGACTTTTGGATACTTGATACTTGATAAAACCCAAATTCTTTAGGTTTCCTTCTTTGGTCCATTTTTTGCTTAATTTGAAAATCAGAGCAAACATGTCTCAGCCAGCCGACTCCAGCAGGTAGTTCACCTTCTTTGTCGAGGTCTATTTTTTATGCCTCCTGTTTGAAATGACATACCTAAATACAACTACAGGGGCTGTGTGTATAATTCAGCCCAATTCATCCAGGAATGAGTAAAGTAATATCCGATCAGAAACTGTGCTACAGTAGGAGGTAAAAGGGAACCTGAGCAGGTTTCCAAGTGTTTAATACAGGTGTTATGCAGGTAAATATCTCAGGAAGCCTTCGGCCGATGATGATGATGGACACCTCTATCAATGGTCAGAGTGGATCCTTCACTATAAAACCTCCTTCATCTCCATGGAAACCAGCAGGACCTTCATGGTTCATTTCAAACAAAGGCAGAGTCATAGGAGAAACATAAGCAGAGATTCTACAGCTGGAATCAACAAAAGCAAGACCTGGTTTCTGGTTCTGGCTGCTAGCTCCAGAGTTTCTGTCCCACAGTGATGAGACAGACGTCTCTGGAACCAGCAGAGTTTCTGCTTTCATACGACTCCTGGTTTGTGTGGAGAAATTAGCAGAAGCTCTAAAGTGGACCGAGACGTTCTCATGGTTTTATTACATTCTGTTTGGGGTTTGAGCTGGATTTGGTTGGATGCCGATGTTTGGTAGAGTCTTTAAGCTGAGTTTCTCCCGCCATGTTGCTATGCTACATGCTAGCATTGCTACATGTTAGCATTGCTGCTTCCTGGCGTCTGCTAACATCTTCTGAACTGTAGGATGTCATGCTACCCCCTGTACAGGGGGTCTGATGAGGAAGAGGTTAATGAAGGATGTCCCTGCAGAACTGACCAACATCTGATCCATCATGTGACTTGTTACCTGCAGTGTTTCCTTCCTGGTCTGGACCTCTGCTGCGCTGAGTCCGGCCTCTTTGGAGCTGAGGATCTCTGTCAGGAGTTTATTCTCTCTGGACAGCCAGGCCTCAAACTGGTTCCATCTGGATCTGTCTGGTACACTGGTGCCCTGCAAAAACCAAATATTCCTGTTCAAAGTCCCAGCAGCTGGACGATGATCAGTATCACACAAAAAGTCCATCAACCACCCTGACTGAAGAGCCAAACCCGGGTCCATACCAGAACCAGCTGGAGCTGCAGCTTCCTGTTACCGAAATCAGACTCAAACATATATATATATATATTATAATAAAACTGATGTGTTGTTGGAGTTCACTTTCTATGCCCCCAACAGACTTTAAAAAAACTGCGTTAACACAATGAAATAATAAAGTTAATTGAGTAGTGGGTTAACGTGCTCAGCACTAATTCACTTCCACCTCGCTGAAAGTGGGTCCACTACGATGTTCTGAGCTGGACCTGTTGCCCATTAAATCATTACTTAAATCATCATCCCAGCAGTGTTTCTAGAAACTGAATCAGTAACATCTGGTACTGGATCAGGACCGTCATCATCATCATCTTTCTTCAGAACTGTACCGTGCAGGACTGGTCTGCTGCTGAGTCTTTTTGACACCAAGCCGTCGATCCTGCTGTGTCCACTCTGTCTACTCCTCTTCCTCCTACAGTACAGCTGGACCGGTCGGACCCTGCTGCTTCCTGTCCATCGCCACCCAGCTTGATACAGACCCGTCCTGCTGATCCCCTCTCTCTCCTAAGACCAGAACCGCCTGCTTCATCTCCTCTAGAGTCAGCTTCTCTAACAGGTTGGTTCTGGGTCACTGGTTCCTGCTGTTCCCCTGTCTGTCCTGGTGTCTCAGTGGACCCGTCCAGCATCCTGACAGACAGACAGACACAGAGTCTGACGAACACTTCCTGTTTGCATCATCATGGCTGACTACAACACTTCCTGTTTGCATCCCCGTGCATTTTTCAGGTACTTGTGCAGGTGCAGGCTGGTGGAGAACAGCCCGGTCCAGAGCTGTCTGAGGCGCTGGAGATCTCCCAGAATGTGGACCTGCCCATCCTCTGAAGTCCTGTGGAGGACCTCTTGACCCTGGACCTCCACCTGCTGCAGCTGGACCTCCTTCTCTGGGAACTCTGCCAGTGCTCGCTGTGGACACAGACATCTTTACTGGTTCTGATGGTATGGAAGGTTCTGCTGCTGATTATCAGAACACGGACCTGAGCCTCATGGTGCCGACCCTCCAAGCTCCACACTCCTGACGGGCTGCAGAACGAGTCCAGTTTCTGCTTCATGATCATCATCCAGTTCTGGATGCTCAGCAGGCCGCTGTGGAAGTTCTGATGGTCCAAGATGTTCTCCTCACTCTGCTCCACCTTGACCTGAACACACGAGAAGAACAAGACCCGGTTGGACCAACCCACGACCTGACAGCAGAACAGAACTTTGGACTTGAGTCTAACGCAGCAGCAGCAGGACCAGATTCTGACCCAATGCAGCGGCACCTGGTCCAGATTCTGGCCTGACTCACCCTGACTCTCCTCTGCAGCTCCCTCCAGTCACCACACAGCTTCTCATACTGAGTTCTGTTGCTCTGACTGCCAGAAACCAGCTCCAAAGCTGACAAGTGGGCCTCATAGTCCTCCAGGTCCTTCTGTAGAACCTGCACACACAGACTCTGGTTTTAGAAATCCGCTGATTCTAACAGGGTTACAGAAGGAAAAGTTCTGATACAAACTTGAACGTGGAACTTTAGGTCAGGTGTCAACCCACCTGCAGAGAGGTCTCACCCGATTCGGGACTGTGGAGACATCTTGTGTGACCTGGTTCTGGTTGTGACTTACCAGAAACTGGTCCAACTGGCTTTTCTTGGTGAGGATATCGGGCTGCAGGACGTCAGCTGCCAGCAGCCTGTCCCTGAAAGCCTCCAGCTTGGACCGGATCAGCTCGTGGGCCTCACTGAAGTCTTTGGTTCTGGAAATTAAACCCTGACAGAGACAGAACACGAGGCCGGGTCGGGTTTTTATTTCTACTCTGCAGACGCTCTTCCTTCATTCAGATGAACTTCTGCTTTCATTAAGATTAATATTTCAGGACTCTGGACCAGGACTCTGGACCAGGACTCTGGACCAGGGGCATTATTTGTCAAACTGTGCGTAGCGAATCAAACTATGGGTGGCATCTGTGACGCAAAAAGGAAATGCTGCGCACTTCTACTTTCAGATTTACTTTCAAAGAAGAGTGCGCACACCCATCCTACGCCTGTTTCCATTTATAAAATCAGAATCAGCTCTAAAGTGGGCGCACGTGAGGGAACGCCGTCCCACGCCCACGTGGTGGCTATGAATGGTCAGGTGGACGCCTGTAATACATATTCATCACATCATTTCCATGATGGCTCGGAAGGGAAAAAGAGGGAAGAAGTGGAATATTTGGGGGTGTGAGACCGAGATCCTGATGGACCACGTTGGAAAAGGTAAAAATGTGTAACTGGTGGGCACGGCGTGGGCGTTACTGGTGGCAGCAGAATAGTGGCAGCAGGTGGAGATGCTGTCATCACAGTGTCAGAAGGGAAGACACGCCAGAGGCATCGGAACGTGCAGCTGGAAATCTCAGTCGGTAGAACATCCGTCTGTCATGTAGGAGATGGAAGTACAAATCCCACAGAGGGGATTTGCTTTGGAGAAAAGCTAAATGACACTGATGCTAGTAACTTGTTTAAATTTATAAAAAAAATGTGTAAATCTGAGATTGGTAGCAGTTTTAGTGTTAAATAATATTTCGTTCTAGTTGCTGGTGCTCTGGTGGGCGGGGCTCCAGATGGGTGGGTGGTGCAGAAGGACACAATCACCGCTACCAACCAGGTGGAGTTGCGGGAAATAAAGACAGTCTAGACAGAAACCGGGACAATTAAAAAAAACATTGTGTCAGAATAAATAAAAAAAGGAAATCCTCCGCTTGTGTGTTTCATCAGCGTTGCATCACTTCTAGACCTCCAGTCTGCGTCCCCTCTGCTGAATGAAGGACCAAAGCTACTTTCCTACTGATGCTGCATGCTGGCAGCAGACTGGCCACCTGGTTTATCTGGATGGATTTTATAACATGGAAGTTTAGTTTCACGATGACAGAACGTATTTTAGAGGTTAATATCATCTCCCTTTTTCTTTTTATTCTGGACCGGTGTTGTCGCCGTTTCCCGTTTCTCTAGATTATGTGTGTACGGGAGGGTCAGAGTAGCCGTGAAGGTAGGAACATTTTCCCGTCAAGTTTGTTTTTCATAAATCCCAAAAGGTGCCTATAATTGGTGTACACCTGTTTTTGTTCCTACGCCAGCTTGATAAATGAGGCCCCAGGACTCTAGACCAGCACTCTGGAATACCTGCAGCCTGTTCTTCCTCTGCACCAGCTGGGTATGCAGCAGCGCTCTGTTCCTGACGGCCTTGTTCAGATCCTCCTGCAAACCTTCCGCCCTCTCAGGACCGAACACAGAGTCCAGCAGGTCCCCCTTCACCTGCAGCTGGCTAAGACGCTCCTGCAGCTGGACGCTGTCCTTCAGCAGACTCTGAGACAGAGGACAGGCAGACACTCAGCGTCTCTGCGATGGGATGAAGAAGAGATGAGTTCTTATTCACAGTGGAGGTACAGAAGAGTTCAGAGGGAATGTGTGATTCTCCTGCAGAGCCGGAGAGAGGATGAAACCCTTACAGCAGCTTCGGTTGCCACAGCAACCAGAAGAGCTGGAAACAGAAATCTGAAAGTGTTGCAGCGACGCTGTTAGCCTCTAATCTGACGGGAACCTGAGGAGGTCTCTGGATGTGGCCTGCAGGTAAACCTCGGACCGTAAAGTTTCATTACATCACCTGGTTACAGCTTTTCCTTTGTCGCGTATGAGCACAGACCTGTCCCAGGTCCTGGTTCTGGACCTGAAACTCCACACCAGGACCCTCCTTCATCCGCCGCTCCTACACAGATGTGTGGATTTGGGGAGTAAGAGCTAAGGATGGGCATGTCAGGTGAATTTTCCACTAGTTGGACCAATTAAAATCGATTAGTGGTGACATCATCATGACGTCGTCAATAATGAAATAAAAAATATTTCTCTCCAAACGGTCTGCATAGTGTGTGTTCCTGAAATAGATGTTTTTACACTGTTACGTATTTAACCAGCAGGCAGACGAGCCGTGGGGATCGAACCTGGTCTTTATGTGGCGCCCGCGATGCTCCGCGAACAAAACCAGGTATTTTCCTGGTCTTTCCGCTCCTGAAGCAGGTTTAGTAACCGAGCTGCTCTGGTCCACCGACAGAAACGGCTGCTAAACGTTCCTGCTTCCACCTCCACGCCGAGGTCGGGAGGCGGAGGAGAATGGCGGCGGGATGCTGGGAATGTTGCAAGTTACGTGAACTCGGGTCTCCTGCATCTGTACAGAACCGTCCAGGTTAAACTTCACAGAGGAAGGAAGTTCGGTGGTTTACACCCTCCAGCTGCGGCTACGTCTCATCTGTGTAACATCCACTTTCTTTCCGTCCTTTTCCTGTTTGATTTCAGACGACTGAACAATCTCTTTTCTTTTAAATCTCTCCTCTGGGTCATTTCCTGCAGCATTGTTTCCGACGGTTCTTGAATAATATTTATCTTCAGCTCTTAAACATGGTCCCTGAACCTGAATGAGGACCTACACGGAGATGTCTTTCTGCGTGACTTCTAGATGGACGTGTTGCCGACAGATCAGGTAAAGGAGGTTGTTTGAGTGAACAGCTGGACGGAGGCCGGAGTTCAAGGCAGCTTCTTCCTCGCCTGGCGTCCACACGGGTGACCTACAGACACTTCAGGGCGAAGTTATCAGAATTTCTTCTGCTCCGTTTCTGATCCACAGAGTAGAAGACCGTCCGGATTCTGACGCGGACCGACAGTTTCTCCGTGTGTGTGTGTGTGTGTGCTACCTCTATTTTCTGGACCAGCATCGCGATGTGGGAGAAGTTGGAGACGTCAGATGAGGCTTCCAGAACCTGACAGACCATCCGGCTCCACTGGTTGTAGACCATCAGCGGGTCCTGGAGGATGTTCCTTAGACCCTGCTCGGATTCTGAACACAGCCGGTTCGCTCTGCACTTCACACTGCAACACACACACACGTTTGTTTACTTGTAAACACGCTGTGTTTGCAGGCTCTGATGACGATGGTGAGGGATCTGTACGATGAGTTATTACTGCGATTAATGATGAAATCAAAACGCTGATTCTTTGACTGTCTCATCACGTCTGGATGACCGAACCTCCATCATGGTGACTCACCTCGTCTCGTCTGTTCTCCAGATACTCAACCTGGTTTGGATCAAACCTCTTCATTTCAGTTTTATTAGTATTATTGATAATTTAGTTTATTGTTATGATGTACTTTGGGATTATGTTTTCTTTTTCATGACGTGTGCTCGTCTCCTCTTGGCCAGGCGACCTTTGCCATAGATCTTCATCTCAGCAGAATTTTAATCGGGTTAAATAAAGGTTTATTTAACACTGCATAAAAGACGATGAGGAGGTTCAGTTTAGATGAAGGTGGTGTTACTTCATGTGGAAATCTCCCTCTCAGGTACAGGTCTTTGTTAATAAAAACCTCTCCAAGGTGATTCTGAGGCTTTTATTGTTTCTGGAAGTGATCCAACAGGTTCAGGTCTGGACTCATGGGTTCTGATGGCAGCAGGATAACAGATTTTCCAGATGGAAACATAATCCAGACTCCGAACGCTGTGGATTTATGAGGCTGGTTGTGTTTGTTAATCTGGTTCTTTGAGTATTTTCCCCGTTTGTGTTTAAGCTGGAATCCTCCCAGGAGGAGGAAGAGGAGCGCAGACCGACCAGGGACCTCCACAGAACCATAAAACCCTGTGTTGCTGCGAGGCGAACAGGGTTAGCAGACGTCATGATGGGAATCCTCGCAGAGCAACTTTACAACAAAGGGAAACGCCTCTGAGCTTTAAATATCTGCACCACCTAAAGGTCAGCAGGGAAACCTGCAGCCACAGGGAGAACGTTAACCTCTTCCTGTCCGGACAGAGCTGGACCACCCTAACCATCAGTCTGGCTGTGGAGCTGCAGCTAAAACCAGGAGCTCCTGGACTCACCTGACGGTTCTGTGAGTCTCACCTGTTCGGTGTGTCTCTCTGAATTCGGGTTCCACACAGACCCGATCACTGGGCCACGTGGATTGTCTGAGAAGAACCGACTACTGCATCATCATCATCATCATCATCATGTGACAGAGGAGCATTAGGAACGGATCAATAAACTAAACGTTAACAGGAGCTGAGAAGTTTGCATCACCTGCTGTTGCCAACAGGCGACGCTGTGACTGGAAGCATCTTCAGGATGGGACGGTAACTGCACCTCATGTACTTTCAGTTAATCCTCACATGTGCTTGTAGGTGTGTTTACATGTAGAAGGGAATGTTTTATAGCATTTTATCTGCTTTCGCTTTGACTGACAGAGTAAAGCCATGTATTCTGAGACGTCTGAAGTAGATTTTATATAGAAAGTTTTGAGCTGATTGATTAGTCTGTGTAGGTTGCAGTACCACTCTCCAGCAGCAGGGGGCAGTGTTCGGTTTCCATAATGGGTTTTTTTTCTATCTTACTTTACCATAGACTGTGTATGACAGCAGGTTTCACTATGGAGGATCTGGACTGAACGCTCTGGTTTATCTCTCTAGTGTCATACTTGATAATAACCCCCGCAATGTGCAGCCACATTACACAAATAGAGTCAGCCTATAAACTACCACATATGACAAAATACACATCAAGAGCAATGCCGGCTAACCGAGAGGTTCGGGAGGATTCCCAGAGGGCCGCAGTACTTCTGGGCCGGTGTCCCGGCAGATGTGGAAAAGCGTCGCGACGCAGCAGCGGTTCGTAGATCAGTCTGACACGCAGGGATGAGGGAGATGTTTCAGCTTCACTAACCATGCGCAGTAGATTTATTTCTAGTTTTTTATTAATACAACGGTACTAACTGGCAGTTTTGCCGGTTTTTCCTGTCTGAGCCTCATGTTTATCATCTTTTTAATATATTCTTTGAAGTGCAATTTTGTTTACAGAACAAAGACTTTATTATCCATCATACTTATTGTTTTTGGTTGTTTGGCTTTCATTCATTGTTAATGAGACTGAGTCTGTTCTATTTATTGTTTTTGTTTTATTTAAAATTTCTTCTACTTCCAGTGTAAAATGTTCTTTAGAAATTAAAGCTTATTGATCTTTGAAAGGGTGTACTTGCATTATTATGGCATTATCATTATATTAGTTAAAAATGGTCTCAAAATGACAATATTATCGCTTATCGAGATCATTTCTGAGAAAACATTTCTGAGCGACAGGCCTAGTTATGAGGCAGAAAAGTAACCGTAGCCATGTCAGTAATCTTACACACGCACACACAATATAAAGCTAAAAACAGGTTTAATGATCCACACACACCTCTGGTGGTCTTTGATGAGAGCCAGCACATCATTGGACAGCTGACTTGAGTCTCCAGAGAACCTGAAAAGTTCCTTCAGCTGAGCCCTGAGATGCTCCACCTGAGTCTCCTCCCCCACCAGAGTGTTCCTCACCCCCTGCAACACACACATGAACAGGTTAACACGGAAGCACAGCGTGGAAACTCTCCATCATCTGGGAGAAAAGACTTTCTGTGGTCCTGCTTGGTAACTCGGGGGGCATCACCTCGGAGACAGAGACCATTCTGGTTCATGAAGGTTTTCTGTAACGACGTGTACGGGTAAACATGGAAACAAAGCAGGCATTTCCAGGTTATTCACTTTCCCAAAGTGCGGCCTCCACGTGGACGAAACATCTAAAACAGTGGTGTCAAATGCACGGCTTGAGGGTCAAAGCCTGGCCACCAGAGGGTCCAATCTGGCCCGCAGGACAAGTTTGGTAAATTTGAAATAACATGAAAGACATTAATGGAACTTTTCAACCAAAGTAACTAAGTCCTCATTTTTCCACATGAGGTGTCATTTATTACGTCTAAACTTAAACATTTCCAAGGCAGGGCCATAACTTCGTCCATTTTTTATATCTTCCGTAATCTACGTGAGTTTGTATGATGAGGCGAGTCAGTTCAGGTGGTCAGGACTGCTACACACATGTGGAAAAGTACACGTATGTACAGATAAAATATCTTCTATATCAGATTTTTTCAGTTCTAATGAATGTGAACGAGTAAAAATGTCAATAAATATAGCATTAAAACATATATAATAATAAAAATAAAATATCTATATTACATTAAAATTTATTATAAATTAAAATTACAAAAAAAAATAACATTTAAAATAATTTTTTTAATTTATATACATTTATAAATATATACACATTTTTTCAGAAACATTTTATATATGAAATATATACAATAAAATATCAAATAAATAAAAATAAAATCTATCAGTGATAAACTTTCATGTTCATGACGTTTTCTAAAAGGAAAGTTTGTTAATCGCAAACAAAGGCAAACATTTTTAGTTTTGACTATTTGTGGGTTATTATGTTTTTATTCTACCAGTCCGGCTCTGTATGTGGTCCCTGAACTAAACGAGTTTCAGGTCTGCAGGCGACCCGGCGGAGCGCTCAGATGATTCAGGCTTCATGTCAACCAGCAGAGGGCGCTGTGGTAACACCTCTAAAACAAATCCATCAATAAACATCTTGTGACTGCGAGCATGGCGGTGCTGGCGTACCGTGCATTTCCTCCACTGGCCCACCATCTGCTCCTCGTCCTGGTCCAAGCAGCTCATGGACTCCAGGGTCCCCCCCAGCTCCTGGTCCAGCCCCTGCAGCAGCTCCCTCAGGTGGCTAATGCCGTCCCCCAGCCGGCGGCACCGGGACACGTACTGGCTGTGCGAGTCCAGCTTGCAGCGTAGACCATCCTTAGCCTCACACAGACCCTGTCTCAGACGCTGCCAGCCCAGCCTCAGCTCCTCAGCCTCCTCCTGGACCGACTCCGCCCCCGCAGGAGACGTGCTGGCCCTGACGGCGTCCGCGAGGCCTTCGATGTGCTGCAGGGTCTTCTCCTCACAGGCCACGCTGTCGTCCAGAACCTGAGACACAGCGACAGCATGATGGCGGGACCAGGAGGAGGAGGAGAAAGACACCTGATTAATGTCGAGGAAAGGACTGGAGATGAGTAGGAGAGGGAGTAGGGGGAGGAGAGAAGAGAAGAACAGCAACAGAAAAATGCAGAAGGAGAAGGGGAAAAAAAGGAAAATGAGAAGGAGGAGAAAAAGAATAAGAGAAAGAAGAGAAGAATCGGAAGAAGAAAAAGGAAAAGTAAGAGGAGAAGAAAACTAGAGGTAGGAGTAGAAGAAGGAGGGAGCGGGGAAAAGAGGAAGAAAAAAGGAGGAGGAGAGAAGTGGAAAAGAAGACCCAATGAGGAGAAGAAGAAGAAGAGAAGGATGAGGAAGAGGAAGAAAGAAAAAAAAGAAAAATAGAAGTAGACGAGGGAACCAAAAAACATCTTGTTTCCAGGGAGATAAATCGTCTTCACCTTCCAGCAGTTTACACAGACAGCAGCCCGCCTCACCTGTTCTGTGCGTCTCACCTGTTCTGTGCGTCTCACCTGTTCTGTGCGTCTCACCTGTTCTGTGCGTCTCACCTGTTCTGTGAGTCTCACCTGTTCGGTGAGTCTCACCTGTTCGGTGAGTCTCACCTGTTCGGTGCGTCTCACCTGTTTGGTGCGTCACACCTGTTAGGTGCGTCACACCTGTTCGGTGCGTCTCACCTGTTCTGTCAGTCTCACCTGTTCGGTGAGTCTCACCTGTTCGGTGCCTCTCACCTGCAGGGCTTTCAGCTTGTCGTCGGCCGTCTCGTCCCTCTCCATCAGCTCCGTCAGCTCCTTGGTTTTGGACACTAACCAGGTCTGGAACCTGTAAGCGCAGCTCTGGAACATCTGGTGCTCGTCGCTGATCCTCTGAAGCAGCGCCAGGCGCTCCTAACAGAGAGGGACACACACCTGCTGCTCAGAGAACACACACAGCAGATTCAGTTTTAGTGTATAAGCTGTTGCTGCAGCTCCGTGCGCCACCATGTGGTTGACCTCTGAACTGCAGCCCTCAGTGTTTCTCACCTCTGCTCGGTCTTTGACGTCGGTGTAGGCATCCTGCAGCCTCTGCTGGACCTGTGGATCCACACTGGTGTCCTGGGTTCTGCTGTGAAGCGCCGCTGCCTCCTCCAGCAGCCTGTTCAGAAGCTCCCGCTGGCCGTGGATGTTGCTAACCACCACTCGCTGCTGGTCCAGCTGCCACAGCTTCTCCTTCAGGCCCAGCTGCAACTCTACCCCCACATCCAGGCTGCAGCGCTGCTTCGTCAGCCACAGCTCAAACTCCTCGTAGGCCTTCAGGTATTCACTCCAGTGGAGCCACACCCACTCGATGCGACTGCAGATGTAGGTGTCAGAGTTCAGAATACTCAGCAGTAACTACACCCATCAGTTACATCAGAACCACCAACATGCTCATCATGCTATTCTGACCCAAAAAGATCTGGACCCTGGAGTTCAGGAGGTTGAGGAGCTGCGACTAACAACTGCAGGGGGGCTAACAGGGACACTATAGTGCCAAACGTATTCAGTCACCCATCCAAATAACTGAAATCAGGTGTTCCAATCACTTCCATGGCCACAGGTGTATAAAAATCCAGCAGCGAGGCATGCAGACTGTTTCTACAGACATTTGTGAAGAAATGAGTCACTCTCAGGAGCTCAGTGAATTCCAGCGTGGTTCTGTGATAAGATGCCACCTTTGCAAAGTCCAGCTCCTCACTCCTAAACATTCCAGTCAGCTGTCAGTGGTACCATAACAAAGTGGAAGTGATTAGGAACGACAGCAACTCAGCCACAAAGTGGTCAGCACTGTAAAATTACTGAGCGAGGTCAGCTGATGCTGAGGTGCATAGTGCTCAAAGGTTGACAACTTTCTGCAGAGTCCATTGATACAGACCTCCAAACTTTATGTGGCCTTCAGATCAGCTCTAGAACAGGAGAGCTTTAGGGATCGGGATTCCATGGCAGCAGCTGCATCCAGGCCGAACATCACCAGAAGCAATGCAGAGCGTCGGATGCAGTGGTGTAGAGAACGCCACCACCGGACTCTGGATTAGGGAAGATGTGTTCACTGGAGGGACGAATCACACTTCACCATCTGGCGATCTGATGGAAGAGTCTGGGTATGGCGGTTGCCAGGACAACGGTTCTTGTCTGACTGCATTGTGCTAAGTGGAAAGTTTGGTGGAGGCCTTTCATCTTTCAAACATGTGGCTTTATGTCATTTCTTGAATTTAATAAGGCCTTTGATTCTTCTAACATGCAGCTTTATGTCATTTTTTCACTTTAATAAAGCCTTTGATCTATCTAACATGTAGCTTTATGTTGTTTCTTGACTTTAATAAAGCCTTTGATCTATCTAACATGTAGCTTTATGTTGTTTCTTGACTTTAATAAAGCCTTTGATCAATCTATCATGTAGGGTTTATGTAATTTCTTGACTTTAATAAAGCCTTTGATCTTTCTAACATGTGGCTTTATGTCATTTCTTGACTTTAATAAAGCCTTTGATATTTCTAAAATGTAGCTTTATGTTATTTTGTGACTTTAGAAAAAGCTTTTGATCTTTCTAACAAGTGTCTTTATGTCATTTCTTGACTTTAATTAAGCCTTTGATTCTTCTAACGTGTGGCTTTATGTTATTTCTTGACTTTAATTAAGCCTTTTATCTTTCTAACATGTAGCTTTATGTCATTTCTTGACGGGATTATGGTTTGGGGTTGTTTTCCCGGAGCTGAGCTTGGCCCCTTAGTTCCAGTGAAAGGAACTCTGAATGCTTCAGCATACCAAGAGACTTTGGACAATTCCATGCTCCCAACTTTGTGGGAACAGTTTAGGGATGGCCCTTTCCTGTTCCAACATGACTGTGCACTAGTGCACAAAGCAGGTCCATTAGGACCTGGATGAAGAGATTGGTGGATGAACTTGATTGGCCTGCACAGAGTCTTGACCTCAACCCGATAGAACACCTTTGGGATGAATTAGAGTGGAGGCTGAGAGCCAGGCCTTCTCCTCCAGCATCAGTGTCTGACCTTACAAATGTAATTCTGGAGGAATGGTCAAACATTCTTATAAACACATTCCTAAACCTTGTGGAAAGGTTTTTCAGAAGAGTTGAAGCTGTTTTAGCTGCAAAGGGAGGGTAAATGTGATATTAAATTAATTTGATTAAGAAAGAGATGTCTAAGGTCATACGAGAGTCAAGGCAAGTGAGCCAATACTGCTGGCAATAAATATAATATACACTATAATAGTGTATGTGATCGATGTTATGTTACATTAGAGTCATTTCGAGTCACTTTTATCCAAAGTGACTTACAGTGGTTAGGCAGTAGTGTTAAGGGTCTTGACTAAGGGCCCAACTGGAAGGTGTTAATAATGTCACCCTGGGGGATTCAAATCCTGGTCTTCCACATGGGAGACAGATGCTAAACCAACTGAGCTAACCAGCCACTTACTGTTAAACGTGGCTAACAGGTCTAGGCATAGCTAACCAGGAAGTGTGACCAGCGTGGCCAACAGGTCTAGGCATAGCTAACCAGGACGTGTGACCAGCGTAGCTAACAAGTGCAGGCGTAGCTAACTGGGACATGTGTGGCTAGTCGACACATTCGTGACCGTTATGGCCAACAAGAACAAACCCTGGCAGCAATGGATCACCTGTGGCAGTGGATGATGTAGGTGCATGTCTCCTCCCATTGGTTTTTCAGGTCTTTGAGGTGAGCATTGGTGGTGTTCCTCAGCTCTTCATCGCTGCTCTGCACAAGGTTCTCTGCAGCCACCTGCGCCAAGTCTATCATCATGCGACCTTCGTGCTCTGAATGATGGATTTTCTACACAGCAGGTAGGAGAACCAGATGTAAACACACCAAACACCTCTAAAATGTTCATGATTCAGATCCATGAAACAGGGAAAGCCGCGTCTTCCCCGGCCTTCTTATGATGGAGAATAAATGGATTTCTGTGTTCCATCTGTTGAAATGTAAAGTAGCGGGTCAGAAGTGTCTCACCTCAGTCTCCCGGAGTCTGGCTTGCAGGACATCACGGGGCCCCTGGGTGTTGTCATTGGCCCTCAGCCTCTCCTGCACAGCCTGCATCCACGAGAGGGCTGCCGCCAGGCTCTCCGTGAACTCCTGCTCCTCCTGCTGGGTCATGGTCTGATGACTGACTTCTGCCCCCTGGTGGATATCTGTTGCATTACAATAATTTCAACATAAAGTGTTCTATTATGTATTTTTATTATTTTTTGTTTCAAGCGGCAACCTCTGGCGGTGAAATGTGAAACCTATACGGAGGTAAGAAAAATTGCAGTTCCCCCCTCATCCACTAGGGGCTGGCTGCAAAACAGAGTCAAATCCCCATTGACTCCCATGTTAAAAAGACCAACTTCTCAGCAGGATTAAACATGTTTAAAGGCTGGTATAAAAATCCACTTCAGGATTAATAGGTCACGTTTACCTTCATGACAACTGTGAGGGTGGTGAATTTCTTTCGAACTCATCCGTTTGAATGTTATTTAATCTTGAAATTTGGCATAATTAGGGGCTTTTCCTTTTGATTGACATGTATCCAAAATCCGCGGCAAGAAGGGAGAGTGTAGCACAACCACGTTTTTTACCCGGCTAACAGTGCATCTTAGCTTTAGCCCGCCTACCTCCGTTAGCCGGTTAGCTCACATTAGATCTGAGTTGGCTCAGTTAGCTCTTAGCTACAGGCAGCTCGGCGTTTGATAGACGTCGATCATCCACCCCCAAGCATCCCAAAAGCTCTGAATAATGTCTTCCTATTCAGAAGTATTAAAGGATTTCATAATATCCTGATTTTAGCACTGCCAAGAGTTCCCCAATTATGCCTCTTTTTATTCATTTTTGCAAATAAATTTAATATGTGAGGTGAAAAATATTTGATTTTGCACAAATGTCTCACATTCAGTTGGTTTCTTTGTGTGTTTAGAAAAACAACATCTAGAGAAACAATTTCCTGTCTTTTGTGCGTACACCAGCTTCATAAATGAGGCCTTCCTCACTTTTCCTTCAGAGTTGAAACCTGAATTATTTTCACTCCGGTCTGGATTTTTCTTATTTAAAAAGTGCTGCATTTCTCTTCCTTCTGTTTAGATGAAAACTTGGTAATTTGCCTTCAGTCTGTTCACATGAAATGAAAAATACCAGGAATTCCAGGATCGGCAGCATCGTGCAGGAACTCGGCGTGCCTCTGGGAACTCTGCAGTAAAACGTGGTTCTGCTGAATGACTCATTTCATCCACCACAACATTCCTTCCACCAACAACTGCTCCTTTCCTCTGCAGAGCTTCTCTGTTCTCAGTTTCAGCTGCTCCTCAGGCCTGAATACCATTTCTTTTTCTACTTTTTTCATTATTCCATCATTACATGCAGCTGTCAATCAGAAAAAGTTGGGAATCTTATCATTTCCTAACAGAACATCTCTGAGTTTAGGAACTTAAACTCATTCAAACGAACATGAACTCTTTAAAACTTCCATAAAAGAAATTATAAAGGATGTCGCCCCCTGCTGGACATCGGACAGAACACAGGCTGACAGTTGACCTCCACCTTTCTCCAGCGGTGTCCTCGCCACCTGTGTCCCCCCGAGGGGACAGACAGCTGGTGGACAGAAGACATGAGGGGTTTCTATCTATCAGAAGTTCATTTTAAAGAAACTTCTTATTTCCGGCAGCAACGAACCGGAAGTACAGGAAGAAATTCAACCGGAGTTTCAGCAGTTACCTGATGGAGCAGGTGTATGTGCGCGCAGCTGCGTGGCTCAACTGACGTGATTGTGTTTTGATCTGACGCAGAGACGTAAATCCACCTTTACATGCTAAGCTAGTTCTCCGGTGCAGAGCCGTTTTACGGTCAAACCTGATGGAGCGGTACCGGGATTTATCCGGGTCACAGCTGCAGGCAGAACTCACAAACCGGTTCCGCTTCAGGAAAAGCACAAACACTTACGGTTCAGTGTGTTCGGGCCAACAGAACCGCGCGACTGGTCTCCGTCCTGAAAAGTTACTGCAAACAGGAAGTGCAGCCCCCGTGCTGCCTTCAAGAACTGCTCGGAAACGAGCGAACGACACAAACTTCACGGACAGAAATTATTAAGCAGGTTTACTGTAACGGAAGGAAAATAGACTCATATCAACCATGTAAAATTACAGGAAAGAAACAAAAAAAACCCTCCACCCTACTCTTTTACAGTGTTTAGTTAATGTTTTAATAGATTTTTTTTAAATACTGAAACACAACAAACCAGCACCTCTAATGGAACCTGAGCGGTTTCAGACTGTGAACCTATTTACAGATTCTTTAACAACTTTATTCATTAAAATGTTTCATGATTATTCAACCTTCACGAAACAGCTTATGTTCCTGGTCCAGACTTCTGATCCACATGGCAGATCTGGTCTTCATTTATTTAGCTCTGACTTTTTTGTAATGGTTTTACGTGGCCTTAATCAGCTATTCTCCAGCTTTCTGAAGGTCTTTCAAAGTTTTTTCTGTGGACATTTTCAGTCCAGTTTTACTAAACATGGATTGTGACAGAAAAAAAAAGGTTCCTAACTCAAGGGATGAGCCAGCGTTGTTTTGACACACTCTGTTCTTAGTAGTCTGTCACAAAGAAACTTTTTTCCCCTCATTTCTTTAGTTTCATGTGTGAAAAACAGCAAAGAACAGACAGTTTGACAGATAGAAAATAGGATTTTAGCAACAAGAAGATCCCCAAAGAGCTGGAAACGTTGCATATGTCAGCATGCTGGCAGAAACAAAGAAGGGGAGTCAGGACTTGAACAACAAATAAACAGGTGAACAGGATAAATGGATCAAACTATGCTTTTATCCAGACTGTATTCTTTTTTCCTAATATTTTGTTTTTCTATTTGTTCCACATGTAACAGTTTGTTTATGTAGAACTTTTCACTGCAGAGCATCTTTCTGACTAAACCGACCGGAAGCCTTCTCACTCCTTTTTGAATATGCGTTTGTATGACTTATACATTTGATTTGTTTATTTCAAAGCTTCAGAGTCAGAGAGGATTTTCTCAGGATTTCTGTGAAACAGTTTGCTGCCTGGATCTGATGAAACCTGTCAAACCGACCACACTTCGCAGAGAAACAACATGGAATCTGGTTCAATAATCCAGGTGTGGGCCTTTGTTCGCGCAGCAGAAATAATGGATGTTGATTATCTGGAGACAGACTGACGAGAAGCGGATAAGCAACCCTGGACAGGTGAGCCTGAGATGTGTCGTCCTCCATCACTGTTACGCTTGGACCCTTCCGAGACAGGTGGAAGGTTTAACCAGACTTTATTGTACAATCAGGGAGCAGATGAATGAGCATGACAGGAACCGGTGGAACAGGAATCACGGCGTTACACTGGGGAAGAGGTTAAGTCCGACCAGGAGTGAGCGTGGAGCTGGTCTATAAATGGAGGGACAGGTGAATGGGAAACAGATGTGAGCTATTGGGCTTGAGTGAGGATCAGGGACCGGTGTGGAGGCTGAGTGATCCAGGGTGTTGTTGCTGTGGTAACTGGTCCAGCAAGGTGAGGGCGTGACAATCAGCTGCGGCGAGTTAAGCTTTCAGCAGCTCAGTTTATCAGGTAAAACCACTGGAACCTTCATTCATGTGAGTTTAAACAGCTTCATGTTTAATAAGTGTGTGTACAATGAACTTACAGCTGCAGGTGTAACATCACATGCTAACAAACGCCACTCTGCAGTTTGCGCCATCGTTTTACGTCTACAGATCATCACACGTTTAAAAATCAATCCTGAAAATGGCAGCAGGACATTCTTCAACAGACAGTTTCCCAAAAAAATCAATACATTCAGAACATGATCAGAACAGTGTACAGAAACATTTATTGACCCCTCGGACAGCAGAGCGCTTGGCCCAAACACGGCCCACATCCTGTCTGAATGATGGCTGAAACAGCAGAACCAAATCTGTGTTTCGGGTTTTTCAGTGGTAGAACTGAATTAATCTTTAAACACAGAAATCTCTCACAGTTTAACACAAAATGCATTTACAGAAATATTTCATATTACACTCAGACTTACGGGTCAAACTAGAACCATTCAGTTCAGCCGCCCACACAAACGAGAGAAAGAAATGTGTCCTAATGTGTGCAGGAATCCTCAGAACCCGAACAGAACCAGGTTATTGGCAGTCTTCAGGTTCTGTGCAAATAAAAGAGACAGAACATGATCCAATCATCTGACACGGAGCTGAGAACAGCAGGGGTTCTGCTGATATTTGACAAAACAGTCAGAAAACTGTTAAATCAGTGAAGCTGCTCATCACGGATCAGAAATGTAAAACCGAAGAAAGTTCTGACCCGTTTAATTTGAGCGGTTCTGCCTCTGCTGTTGTGTTGGTTCTGCTAAACAGACCAAAAATCTTTTGCTACATTTTTTTGCATCACCAGCTAAATGCATGTTACCATGGCAACATGCAGTTTAGGGTGGACCAGAAGCCTGAGAAGACCTCTGCTGTAAGCTGGTGTCAGACGGATGAAACTGATTCACCAACTTTCAAAATCTGTTCCCCTCAAAACTGGTTCCCTTACACAGAATCTGTTCCCCTCAAAACTGGTTCCCTTACACAGAATCTGTTCCCCTCAAAACTGGTTCCCTTTCACAGAATCTGTTCCCTTAGAACCTGTTCCCTAAGATAGAAC
>JBAMHW010000022.1:2034842-2046016 GCA_037177495.1 Rhadinocentrus ornatus
TTCTGTAAAGTCCTCTGAGACAACTTTGTTGTGATATAGGGCTATACAAATAAACTTGATTTGATTTGATTTGAATCTTGATAAAACAGAGTTTACAAGCCGCTGAAATGTGGCAGGCATGTTGCACATACCAAAAGTCATTACTGTATATTGTAAAAAGTGGTCTGGGGTGACAAACGCAGATATTTCTGATGCACAGTCAGGAAGCAGTACTTGCCAATACCCTTTTAGTAGGTCTAGCTTACTGACGTACCGAGCTGTACCAATGGTATCCATGCAGCCTTCTTTTCGCCGCAGAGGGCAGGAGTCCATGGTCATAACAGTGTTGACCTTGCGGAAGTCATGAGCCATCTGGTTTTGTTTCTGGAAGACATTGGGAATTCCAAGGACTAGAACTGGGTTTTGCAAACCCATGTTCCACCATGTATTCAGCTTTGCTTTTCATCAAAGCCCTCTTCACAGGGTTTACTCGATATGCGTGTTGTTTAATGGGTCTGGCGTCACTGACGTCAGTATCATTTTTAATGGCAGTAGTACGGGTTGGAATATCATTGAACAAAGCAGGGTAATCATTTATTAAGGACACCACATCATTCCTTTGTTCGTTGGATAAATGACTAAGCGTGGCTGGTAGCAGTTTTATCATTTCTGAGTTATTTAAGAAAGTAGTTTGTCAGGAATCGGATCTTGTCAAACCGTCATCTACAATGGTATCAGGACTACTTGCTATATGGGCAGAGCTGCCAGTATGAGCTATGACAAGTTTGGGCACATTGGAATTTTTGGGAGGAAGGATCTTGGGTATAATATGGTTTCAACATATTAATATGGCAAACACGAGTTTTCCTTTGTCTCTCAGGTGTGCCAGTTACGTAGTCGGTCTCACTTAGACATTCACAAACCTCATAAGGACCCAAAAACTTAGCGTTTAACGCTGCACCAGGACCTGGTTACAAAGCCAAAACTTTATCACCAACTTGGAAACGGCAAAAAACAGCACACTGGTCATAACGGTGTTTCATGGCGTTTTATGAACCCTGAAGAAACTCTCTTGCAAATGCACGCGTTCGGTGCAAATGCTCGCGGAACCGAGAAACATAATCCAACACATTCTTTTCCAGAGATGTGTGGGATTCCAAAAGCTTTTCTTTTAATATTTTCAGTGGACCACGGAGTTCATGTCCAAACACGAGTTCAGCCGGACTAAATCCCAGTGATTCTTGAATGGACTCACGAGCAGCAAATAGAACGAAAGGGATTCCTTCATCCCAATCTTGCTTCCTCTAAGCAGTATTTACGTAGCATGGACTTTGCCGTCTGGTGCCAGCGTTCTAAAGCACCTTGGGATTCTGGATGGTATGCACTGGAAATGGCATGCTGCATTTTTAGTTCTTTCAGAACCTGCTAAAAGAGTTTGGAGAGAAAGTTAGTGCCTTGATCAGTTTGAACTACTTGAGGGAGGCTAAATGTGGAGAAAAACTTTGTCAGACTCTTAATGATTATACTTGATAAGATTTTTATGTAATGGAATGGCTTCAGGATAACGAGTGGCAGCACACATTAGTGTAAGTAGATATTGGTTACCATTTTTAGTGCGGGGAAGCGGACCAACACAGTCGATAATTACTCGCTCAGATGGTTAACCCACTGCAGGAATGGGATGGAGAGGAGCACTAAGGACAAGTTGGTTCGGCTTACCAACAATCTGGCAGGTGTGACAGCCACAACAGTACCTTGTGACGTCAGCTTTTAATCCTGGCCAGTAAAAATGTTTGAGAATACGCTGATAGGTTTTTGTGACACAGAATCTGTTGTCGGTAGAAAGATGGTACCACAATTTACTGTATTCCAATCAGAAATTACCAGAGGACACCACTTGCGCATGAGAACACCATTGTTTTTATAGAAGGCTATGGTCCCCGCTCTAGCTTTGTCAGCACTCACTATTCTTGCAAAACACTTCTGAAGTGCCGGGTCTGCATCCTGCACTGCACCCAGGTGGTCGCGGGAAACCGGAAGAGGGAGGGCAACAGAGGGCTGCAGTGCATTCTGGTCTTTTACGTCAGGGACTGCAGTGGTCTCTGCTGTCTTCCCTGAGTCCGTCCTACCTGAAAAAGTTGAGATAAGTAAGCTATCAGCCAAGTCATAATCAGATGTTGGACACTTCTGTCTAAGTGCCAGGGCACGAGTAAGAACACATGCAGGGGATTTGGCTGGAAGAACAGTTACAGACCTTGGTTCAACGCTCTGAGGAACATCTAATACCGCTAGGGCAAGAGTGACTTTACCGGCAGCTATACCATTGCCTAACAAAACAGAAATACCTTGAATAGGTAGAGCTGCACATACGTCCATGGGAAAAACTTCAGAGACCAGCTTCGACTGTATATGTACCATGTGGACTGGTCTAGGTGCGTAACCCATCCTGGAGTATTGCACTATAACCACATGAGGATTCTTTTGAGAATGGTAAGGTATTTGCAATAATAACTGTTTGTGACCCACCTGTGTCACACAGAATACGCATCTATTGTTGGTCTTCTGGTTTTCCAGTGAGAGTAACTGTCCCCTCAAACACAAAAGGATTATAACACGGGTCAAGGGTGCAACCAACCTCAGTTACCGTTCCCTAACATTGCTTGGTTTTAATTAACCACCTTTTGGCTGGGTTTGGGAATCTTTCTTTTGCGCTGGTTTGTCATTTGGAACAGTGTAGACAGGTAATGTTGCTCCCGACTGATACACAGACTTGTGGGTAAGCACATAGTCATCAGCCGAGATGACCTTTTGTTCATTCACATGCATAACAAGACATTATGGCAAACAGTTTTTGAATTCCTCAAACAGAATTAATTCACATAGGAAATCAAAATCTGTTGCTTTACAAGCAGTACACCATCTGTCAAACAAGGTCCCCTTTTCTCTAGTGAACTCTATGTGGGTTTGCTTGGGGTTTTTCCTATGAGACCTGAATTTTTGTCTTTAAGCTTTAGGAACAAGTTCATGTGCTTTGAAAATTGTTGACTTCACAATGTCATAGTTTAGACTATCACTAAGAGGGAGCACTGCTGCAACCTCTTGTGCTTTGCCATGGATTTTACACTGTAGCAACAGGGACCATACATCTGTAGGCCATTTTAAAGCTAGCGCTATGGATGGATGGATGGATGGATGGATCGATCGATGGACACTTGGATGAATTGGTGAATGGATGGATGGATGGATGGACGGAAGGACGGACGGATTGGTGGATGATAGATAGATGGATGGATGGATGGATGGATGGATGTATGGACGGATGGACAGATGGATGGATGGATGAACAGATTGATTGGTGGATGGATGGATGGATGGACTGTGAGATTGTTTCCTTATGAATAGTGTTTGTTTAAATTCATTTTTATTTTTTTCAGTATAATAATGGCTTAATGTCATAGGTTAAGGGCTGAGTAGCAGATAAAACAAGAAAGTCCGTTCATGGTCACACACACACACACACACACACTTTGGGACAGCTGCTTACACTCTGGTAGACTAAAACAGAGTAAAGGTAAATGTAGAACCAGTTTAAACCGGGTTTTGTGGGTGCGGGATAAGAGTATAAGAATCATAGTTTCAGGAAAATAGAATCAGACTCTTACTGATTTTAACAGCACTTCCTTTCTGATTAGTGAAGTCTCCAGATATACTGTATATATCTGCGGGGAATTGCTCGTGTAATCTCTTTGCTTCTAAATAAATACTTTTGTACTCGGAATTGATCTCAAGCGTTTTTTCTCCATCAACGGACTTGGGGGAATCAGGGACTTCCAACAATTTTGGGGGCTCGTCCAGGATAGAGAAAATCCCACTTATTTAAATCTGGATCAAATAGAAAGCAGGGACCAATGCACTCTCTCGCCGGCTACAACTAAAAAGTAAGCAGAAACCTCTTGACATTTGGAATTCTGCGTATTGAATATTTTAAACTGAAGGAGAGTTGTAGTGTTGGTCCCACTTTCTGGAAATTTACATAGAGCAATTCCAGAAATATTAAAAACAATTTAAATAATTCTTGGTAACATCAGCAGTGTCACAGTGAGGATGGACGTGGTGACTTAATTCTGGGAAGTGTGTTGGAAACCTAACGTTGACAACAATACACACTGAAAGGAGTTAACTAAACTTGGTACTCTGGTGTTATGCCATACAATCTGGGTGGTCACTGAAAACCTCACTGATTGAGCTTGTTGCTTGGGTGTTATGCCATTCAAGCCTGAGGGGACATTGGGATAAACTGTGTGGGGATTAAAACTAAGATAAATTAAAAGGTTTTGGAGCTTAGAAAATCTCCCCGGATTCTTCCGGTAAGGTTTTGGAGGATAAAAAATCTCACCGGTTTCTTCCGGTAAATTAAAAGGACTTGGAGGTTTGAAAATCTCCCAGGATTATTTCGGTAAATTTAAAGGACTTGGAGGTTTGAAAATCTCCCAGGATTATTCCGGTAAATTTAAAGGTTTGTGTATTAGAAAACACTCGATCTAAGTTTGGCAACCCCACTAGCTCTCACCGAGGAGCTATGCACGCTCGGTTTGAGTAACGGAAAATTAAGACACCCCGAATTCTTCTAAATTAACAGGTTTTGGAGGTTAGAAAATCTCCCCAGTGTGTTAGAAAACACTCGGTCTAGGTTTGGCAACCCTCACCGAGGAGCTAGACACGCTGGGTTTGAGTCCCAAGGAAATTGAGACACCCCGAATTCTGCTAAATTATAAGGTTTTGGAGGTTAGAAAATCTCCTCGGATTATTCCCCTCTTTAGAAAGACAGAGAGAGAAAAAACCAAGTTCCTCTAAAAAATGTACACTTTGTTTGCAATGAAGAACACTTTTTGCTCACACACACATACCCACCCCTACCTGCTCCACCTGATGCTCCATATGATTCAAGAGAAAAAACAAGGACTCCAGCGATAACCACCAGAGTTCCTTTGCTCTGAGTTTCAAAGAGACTGAAACCAGATGTTTGATGGACGTGTTTACGTCTGTGCTGGATGGTAAGACACCATCCTCCAGAATCCTGATCATGCGTTTCATTCAGAAGACAAGACCAAAGCTCAATGACAAAACGAAACAAGAAACCAAGTGTGTTAGCCCTGCAGCCAGCTCTGTGGTGGCAGTGGCCGCTGGTCTCTGCAGGGGTGAACAGAGAGGTGGGTGCTGGGGGCCTGAGGTTGGAAAACTATCCAGTTCTACTGACCAGGGAGAACATCCATTTGGTGAAAGGTCATTGAGCATAAAATCAAAAACGCGGTTTGCCATCTGAGTGATCCACGGCAGAGCTTACTGGAAGCAGTCATGTGACCAGTCGACATTCCCAGTGACATTCAGTCATTTAATACCATAAATAATTAATGATTTGATGCACAACCCTGTTAATACACTGAAGTTAAACAGATCTACGTCTTTTATGGAAAGAAAGTGATAAAGAGTAAACAGTAGAAAGCTTCATTCCTAGACGTTTCATGCACATAAGACTAGTTCAGTTCTTTAAAAAGAGACACATATATACATGAACACACGTACGCTTCACTGCAATGAAGCATCTGCTTGCTACTGATCCACATGATGTGTTTACTAACACGTTTACCCGGTGTTGTTTTCACAATTTAGAAAGAGAACATGTTTAGTGAGCTGGTGACAACAACCTTTCCTCAGATATCCAACACTGATTGACACACCTTTGACAAAAAAATAGATACATGAATACATGAAAACAAGATGGGAAATAATATTTTATTTGAGCCCTTTGAAACATTGTTATGGTGACTCATTGACAAGTGAATTTATATTTTCTCCAGATTGCCCCGTCTCGCTCCAGGATCTGATAAGATGGTATTTCTCTCATTTTAAGTGCGAGTGAGTAAATCCTTTACTGCCAGAGGTGTACTGATTCTTATGTGCATTTATGTAAATACCAACGGCAGTTTTCCCTGGTTGGTTCTGTGTGGTGATGCAGGATGCAAGTCCCCTGATTTCCTGAGAACTTAAGTGTGTTTGCACTAAAATAGCTCGTGTGTCTCTGGGTCCCAATTATTATTATTTTTTTTTTGCTCACAATCAGTTTAAGTTAAGGTTTTGATAATCTTGGTTTCTGTAATTTAAAAGGCTGCATAATAACTCATGCATGAACCATAACCCGCCCTATCTAGGGATTATTTGCAGTCACATCCACATAAAATGGAAAAATTTTATTTGGTATTGCTCATGACTCATTGGTAAATTAAAATGGATAACATGGCTCTTTGAGATCAAGGTCTCAAACATGCAGGACACATATAAAAGAAGATAAATACATTTTACTCTTAAGAATAAACACTGAAGGCCTGATCTATATTTCAAGTAATTCCAGGCAAAATAAGGATCCAAAATCTGTCTAGAAAAAAAAAAAGGAAAAACGGAAAAAAGTGGTATGGATCAATAAATAATTTGCTTAGAGGAAAATAAATCCTTGGAAATTTAAATGGTGATTAACAAATGGTAAAAATTAATGCAAAGTAATTGAGCTCCTCTTTTAACTACTAGCAAACCCGGGAAGGTGCACTATTAAAAAAATTAATACAGAGAAAAAATACAAACTATTTCATTATGATCTGATATCCATGGATATTTAAAAAAAAAGAGAAAAAAAAGAATAAAAGACAAAAAGATGCTCGAGCAAATTTGGCTGATGATGGACGAATTATTAAAAGATATTCAATTGATTGATTGGTGGATGGATGGACAGACAGATTAACGGACGGAAGGATGGATGGGTGATTCGACAGATGGATGGATGAAGTGCTGCACGGATGGATGGATGGATGGATGGTTTGATGGATGGATGGCTGAATGGATGTATTGTTTGGTGGATGGATGGATGGATTGATTGGTAGATGGATGGATGAACGGATGGATGGATTGATTGCTGCACGGATGGATGGATGGATGGATGGATGGATGCACCCCCCCAAAGTAATAATTGAGAATAATTAAAATATGTCAGACTTACACCGTCGCTCCAAAAAATATCGGATGAGACACATTAAGAGCTTCATTTTCATTTTTTATGAACTCTAATTAATCTCTGATGGATTTTTGTACAGAGAAAATTCTTCCTAAGGAAGGGGTTGATACTGGAAACCACTCAGGTATTTAAACCTGGTTTGATGTCCAACAGGTCAAAACAGGTCAACTCTTCTCAGAAAGGAGTTGGAAGTTGCTTTAACTATGATTTTATATTTGGGCAGTTGTGGACAGACCTCCTGCAAACCCACAAATATGGCATTGAGATGATAAACTATCATGTCAACCATACTAATGTTTACCTGTTCCAGATGTATGTCCAGAACTGATGACCAGGAATGCCTTCCTGGAACTCTTTGGGTTCCTTTAACTTATAAGCTAAAATTCACCGCAAGTGTTATCTTCCATTATGACACAGTCCAAAACATCATCTGCAGATCTTATAACAAGGACTTTGTTTAACAATCATTCCAGATGGGTCCTAAAACTCTGAAAAGAGGTTTCTACAATTCATCAGAAGTGCCCTGATGAGACTGGAAAATGGCTTTCTTTATCTGAATAATAAGAAAGAACGAAGGTCTTGCTTTCCCATTAAATAATGTCCACTACATTTATGCTATTGATAAGCTATTTATATTTGTACGCAGGAGCAGACCATTCACCTCCGACCCAGCAGCGTCTCGGGATGAGACTGAATGAGAGGGAGAACCCTGCAGACCCAAAACCTGCGGACCACCATGAGTGACGGGCCTTTGGCCTTCAAAGGAAGCTCAACCACCAGCCAGGCTTCCTCTGTGCGCCGGAGTTGTTCACCAGAAACAAAGTTAGATAGTGGGTTGATCCAGTCCAAATGGGAAACGATGAGCTTCTGGCTTAAACAGACTATGCCTCTTAGCTCCATGGGCCAGTTGTTTAAAAAATTTATTCTGGATAAAAGCTATCTGGATTTGGGAATCCCATTTTTCAGGATCAGCTTACTTTTATCCGGGTTTTTTAAAGCAACATTGGATTGGATCACCCTGAACCAGAATCCTGTTTTTCAGGATCACCGAATCCAGATTACCAGCATTTAAAACAATGTGGGCTTCCGGCTATGTGAAGAACAACAGGTAGAAGAGCCCGTATGGGACAACACGCAGCAATCATGAACATGTATAATTGTTTGATTTCCCATTGGAGCTATGACAAATATAAAACTAATCCGTTAACAACTACATTGTGGATATTCTGGAAACGTCTTCATGAAGGTGCCATGTCCCTCTCTGTGACAATAATAATGGTGCAGCGGAGGAATCGGGCGGTTCATCATAACCCACCTGCCAGATACTGCGTGCCATGATCTCCACAAGTTATGTTAGTTTAGTGACAGTGTTTGTGTTTCTTGTCTATTGGTGACTGAAACTGGATTTATACTTGCATAGCTTCTGCATAAGACCGGTTACGGCATCACTGCTATAAGCTCTGCGGAGGCTTGATGTGCACCTCTTCCAGGCCTGACGTGCACCCATACTTTCACTGGATTCACATGGAACTAGTCTCTTGTGATTGCTTGGTTTGTGATTACGTGCTTCTGGATTTCTGCAGCTTCTTGCTGAATTTGTGTGATTACAGCGGAAGAGGAACTGCAACATAATGCCGTAACCAAACGCTTGAGTGCCCGAGCACATTTCACCAGCAACAGCTGGCCGACCCTACTGTACACAGAGTATAAAGCCAGCTTTAAATGTCCCATATTATACATTTTTTCAACTATTTCATATGGGTGTCAGAGAACCAACAACATTGTTTTCAAAATGTTTTACACCAAATTCACCCTTGGTCTTTCATTTCAGCCATTCCAGATGTGGCTCTAGTGACCTCTACTGAGAACGGGCTGTTTCTGTCTGAACCTTTAAATGTTCATGAGTGGTGCCTGTCCGCGCCCTTCTCTGGGAAAGGATCTAGATTATGCTGGCGCCCGCTCTGTGATTTTAGAGCTAGCAGGGGGGACAAATAAAAGACAGTATCCACTACCGGGGAAAGTGGTTACTTCCCTTTGTGATGTCACAAAGAGAAAGATCTAAGATTCACCCTTTGACCACATATTTGCTAAAAAGTGAAGCAAGTGAAGGAGGAGACAGAATTTTCTCATTCTGGGGCCTCATATTGAGGCTATGAGGACACATATGACTGTTAGAAAACCTTTAGAAAGTGAATTTAGCATAATATGGGACCTTAAATGTAATTTAAACTGAGGAGCGCAGGGAGCAGTGAAGGAGGCCACTTCAATGAAGGAAAAGAAACAAGAACTCCATCAGAACCAGAATCAGGAAGGACTGACGTCGTCCTGGACTGCTTGGGGTGGAGAGAACAGAAAAGAGGGGTCAACAAGCAGCATCACTCTTAGCCAGAGAGACCTGCTGAGAAAGAAGAAGTTATGGCATCAGTCATGTCATGAAGAGCTCTGTATCGAAAATCTGAAACTTAAATTCTGTTCTGGATTTAACAGGAAGCCGATGAAGAGAAGGTAAAACTGGGGAAACATGATCTCTGATTATAGTTCTCACCAGAACCCTGGCTGCAGCGTTTTGGATCAGATGGAGACTTTTCAGGACATTTCTGGGACAGAACATTAATCAGCAATTACAGCCGTCTAATCTGGAAGTAACAAATCCATGGACCAGTTGTCCTGCATTACTCTGAGACATGTGCAGTCAGGCCTATGGCATCACCAGCTTACAAAAACACCACAAATAACTCCACCAAACTGGAAAAACTGGTGCAGACATGTGGTCTGTAGTCTCTGGTGACTGCAGAAGTGGTTCATATTTGACCGTATTTGACCATCCGAGAAGTGTCCTTGGATAGCTGTCATGAACAGATGGGTCATCATTTATCAGACACTAAATCAGAGGATCTGCTATAAATCTAGTCTTCCTTTCACTGATATTTAGCAGATGTCGCACAAACTGAACAAATACCTTAGCCCCTCAGTCCCTGACCCTGCTTTCCGGGTTTGGAGCAAACCCTGTGAATACAGCTCCTGGTAAACCTCAAACAAGTGCTGTACACTGCAAGTTTGCAGGGGAAAAACTGCTGCCTGAAGACAGTTCAAGTCTCAGTTGAATTATAGATGCCGTCGTGGGTTCCTTTCCCCAGTCTGGAAGCATCAGCGATGGGGACTGACATATCAACAAGCCAATTATGTGACAGGCCAGCTGACACCGGCTTTATTAACAGAATCTCCGCTGTCATCACTGTCTCTCACTCCGAAGCTTCAGAGAGCCAGAAAACACGAGTGACAGGGGACCACACAAATCCACAGCGCCACCACCACAATGCAGTTGAGAGGGAATATTCGATGAGCGGGGTAGATGCACTCCAGCAGAGTAGTGGCTTAACTTTGTGTGTGTGTGTCCAGATCTAAGAGAAACAAATGATGGTGCTGTAATCAGGCCAGGCCTCTGGAGGCTGGACAGCAGTGCTGACAGTAAATTATTACCCATCTTCATTGCTGGTTTCTGGGCCACGGACCCTCCGTTTGGCTTTTAGAAAATAGCAGAATTTGGGGGAGTTGATCCAAATTTCTCTTTCTTTCTTCCTTTCTTCCCTCACCCCCACAGGCGCTGAGAGAATCTAAAAACTTAGCTTGCTTCTGAATAAATTACACAGCGTAACTGAAGCCTGTGAACTAATGAATGTGGATGACCGTGTAAAGAGCAGTAAGCACACAGACTGGATGCATAATTCATAACACTTTTAGACTAAGTATTAATGCATGGATTCACTATCATATATACACTGTTATGGGGCAGATTAATCCATATTTATGTTTTATTTCTGACATTCAGAGAATCCTACTGACAGGGAAGAAAATATATTTTTACACTCGAACATGTTTCTGAAATGTAAATAATTTCAAATATAAACTTAGAAAGCTGTTTGTTTTTATCTAACAATACTTACTAGTATTAATACAGGTGTTCGTGTTGGCTAACACCATGTTGCTAGTATTGTAGCATGGTCATGTACATTTGCAGAACAGCTCTGTGTGTTTTCCTGTTCACGACATTACACAATGGTTACATAAGACTCTTCATGAATCTGTGGTGACCTTCTCACTCTGTGTTACTCTTTCTAACTCAACTAACTGG
>JBAMHW010000022.1:2076078-2087417 GCA_037177495.1 Rhadinocentrus ornatus
ACAGACCGAGCAGTCGTTCATCGTCCCGATGTTTACAGACCGAACAGTCGTTCATCGTCCCGATGTTTACAGACCGAGCAGTCGTTCATCGTCCCGATGTTTACAGACCGAGCAGTCGTTCATCGTCCCGATGTTTACAGACCGAACAGTCGTTCATCGTCCCGATGTTTACAGACCGAACAGTCGTTCATCGTCCCGATGTTTACAGACTGAGCAGTCGTTCATCATCCCGATGTTTACGGACCAAACAGTCGTTCATCTTCCCGGAGTTTACAGACCGAGCAGTCGATCATCTTGCCGATGTTTACGGGCCGAACAGTCATTCATCTTCCCGATGTTTACGGACCGTGCAGTCGTTCATCTTCCAGGAGTTTACAGACTGAACAGTCGCTTATCATCACGAGATTTACGGTTCCTGACTGTTTCAACAGTTAAAGAGCGAGCAGTAGCTCGTCACCCTGATGGTTCATGACTGAACAATCGCCCATCGACCCAATGTTTCCGGACCAAACATTTGCTCACCGTTCCGTTTACGGATCGGACAATTACTTACCGTCCCCATGGTTACAAACTAAAGACGCAATCACCCTTCCAATGGTTACAGACCAAAGAGCATTTATTCGCTTTTTTGAATGTTTCTGATGCTGATGCAGAAACTGCTGAAGGAGGGTGGAGTTTTGTTTCTTTTTTGGAGTTTTTTGTGTGGACGTGGAGCTGTTTCTACACGTTTCAATGAGATCACACCCTCAACTGAGATGGGCCATTTTGCGTTTTTCAGCATGAAAACGTTTTGACACTTTTCCAACAGACTGGGCCCAAATAAGTACCTAATTGCAAATAAAACTTTAGTAAAATAAATAAAAAAAAATATTTGCTCTTTATTTGTTCTTCCTGCATTAGGCTCAGAGAAACGTTAAGAAATGAGTATTTAAGGAAAAGATGGAGACCATGAGTCAACATGCTGTGATCTTCAGCCTGAACCACCTCAAATCAGACACAGTCGGACCTTGTGTGAACAAAACCATGTTTTATTCGGAAATGATCAGATTTAACTCCACGTTAGAAAAAGTAAACAGTAAACATGCTCACAAGTTCAAACTTTACAACAGGTAAATAAAAAGAATAAAAATCCGACAGTAACAAACCAAGTGTATAAAAACCAACAGGAAACCAGTTCTCCAGCCTCCAGTTCACAGAGCGAAGGGTGAAGATGATGCTGGAGCTTCATCAGTGGCGGGACACGTTGCAGCGGGAAGCTGACTGAGCAGCACTCACCACCGCCACGTGACGCTCCATCGACTTTTCAGCACATGAATTTGGCGTCTCCCGGATCAATAATGTGGCGAGTTTATTTGGAGCTTCAAACAGACAAACAGATGAGAGAAAATTAATCAGCGTTTCAAGCGATTTGGTCCTGGTCTCAGGTGAAGCGACAACCCAGCAGGTCTGCAGAACCCAACCCGACAGCCAGAACTGGGCTCTGGTTGAAGACTTCAGCTTCCACAGGGCTTTATCACCTCTGTCGCGTGATCTCATCAGAAGCGAGCACGTTGCGTCAGAACCCTGACCCGAGTCAGATCTGAGGCTTCTAGCAGGTCCAGAGCTGCAGGTGGTTCTGATGTGATCCAGTTCTGCTTCTTCATTTCAGAATAAAACATGAACAAACTGAGACAGCCTGCTGGTGTCAGACCTTCCAGAACCACCTAACTGGACCTCTCTTAACACGGAGGATGATCATGATATTTACCAGAACTAACTGGACCCATCCTGATTTGTTTCAGCCGTTTTCTTCAGTTCTGGTACCGACGCAGTGAAACTCCGTTGTCCTGCATTAACAGTCACGTTGTTAAGAGGAACTCTCCGGTTTCCAGGAAGTCTGGCTGCAACCCGCCTGGTGCAGATATTGATTTTCATACTAACAGAGTTCTGGCAGCTGTTCCGCAGTCTGAGTGACAGGTGGGTTCGGACTGCACATGCTCGGTGACGGTGTGGGAACTGACAGCAGAGCAATCGAGAACCAGAATGAAGCGACGTGGAAACATGAGGAGAATCTGAATCTTTCTGTTCAGACTGCAGGAAGTTTTCTGCGATTTAATAGTTGATTTTTACCAGCTTTGCTCCTTCTGCTGTTTCCAACACTTCTTGCAGGGAACTGCAGCCGGAACGTGAAGTTCTGTCCAGGAAGGCAAGATGTCGGCCAACCGGTCGGTGGTTTTAATGTTATGGCAGAATCACCGTCTTCAGATTTTCACATTCCTTCACCCTGTCAGGTCAACACTGAAACTGACGCATGGATCCACTGACCCCAGTCCAGTCTGGATTTTCTCCCGTCTCACGAATAACTGTAGGGATTAAATCTGTGGATTCTATTTACCACGTTTAACAGCTGAGAGAGTCCATGTCAAAGGTCAGAGGTCAAGGGTCAGGTCTGACTTGATAAATGTGCTTTATTTGTGTTTTCTTCCAGTCACTGTATGTCTGAGTTCACGTGAGGAAAGAAGGGCGGAGCCTGCAGGGGGCGCTCTGGCCCTCCTTCAATCCAGAGCCTGAACCCTGTCCCTCTCTGTCAGGGTTAGTTATCTTCCTCATGAATGGTTGAATGGTCAAGGTTAGTTCATTTAGTCAGGGGTAATTAGGTCAGGACTAGATAATTTAGTAAAGGTTAGTTAACTTGGTCACATTATTTTATTTTAGATGTAATTTGTGAAGCACTTTGCCCAGAATGACCTGTTGGAAATGTGCTATATAAATAAGCCTGACCTGGTTAGAGTTAATTATTCAGTGAGATAAGATCATTTGGTTAGGATTAGTAATTTAAAAAAAAATTTTTTTAAACATGAGCAGAGTTAATTAATTTGATCAAGTTAAGTTAACTTGAGGGTAGTCAGTGTGGTGAGGGTTAATTATTTATTGAGGTAAGATCATTTGGTTAAGGTTGGTTGGTTAACTTGGTTAGGTTTAGTGAATTTGTTGCCAGAATTAATTAGGAAAGGGCTAGATTTTTTTTATTAAGGTTAGCAAACTTGTTTTTTTACTTGGCAAGTTTTACGTAATTTGGTAACGGTTTGTTAACTTGGTTAAGGTTAGTCAATTTGCTCAGGATTGATTAACTTGACCAGGAATAATTAGAACAAGGCCAGATAATTTGGTTAAGGTTAGTAAACTTGTGTTTTTTTTTTAAACTTGGGCATTTGCTCGGGGTTTGTGAACAGAGGGCCAGAAAGCATCTCTGTCTCAGCAGGAAATTCTTTTCTCAATATTTGACAGGAAAACGGGAAAAGTCGCAGATCAGAACAACCGGATAAATACAAACTCATTCTGTCAGGAAAAGAATCGGGTTTAATCCCATTTTTTTGTTCAAAGCTGCAGACTAAGGGTATCAGCTGTTTTCTCTGTGTAGACGAAGTTCTGGGTCATGAGGTAGAAGTTCTGAGAGGGTCTAGTTTGAGACAAGCTGATGTTTTTAAAACTTGATCCGGATTTAAAGGTAGAACTGAAATAAAATGTAAAACTGGAGGAAGGAGACGGGCCTCTGTTGACCCTCTCACCTGTTAAACACCTGCAGGTAATTTCATGAAACAGAACTTTGTGGATTAGCTTTGGTTCAGTTTCAGACGCTCGCCGATCCATAAACCCAAACCTGCTCTGTAAACACCGGTGAAATGTTGGATGTGTAAACAACGACTAAAGCTGAAGGTTTATGGAGTCCAGGATGGAGCCCTCCGGGCCCTCAGGGACCTGGATCGGGTCCAGAGCGCCTCATGTTTTGTCCAATCAGCTGCAGCGACAAGGCGGGACTGTCAGTGAAGTGCACGTTTGTGTTCACATTCTGTTTGTTCCTGAGTTGAAGGTCAAAGCTGCCGAGATGTTCCGGTCCACAAACACCTGTTCTACGGTATTGCTGCAAAGACGACCAGCGCGGTCGTTACGAACAGAACTTCAAAGTATTTACAGATCCGAACAAAGCGCCTGTCTCTAACACGAGTTCTGGTTCTGCTGCTCCTCGGTTCGGCACTTCTCCGTCATCTCCTGACAGAAATCCACCGTCACCGTTGGGCTGCACACTTCCTCTGTTGCCCCCAGAACCAGTGGACTCTCCGGGTTCTCCTGGCCCAGACCCAACACCTCCAGGTGCCCATCCTCTCGCCCCGGCCTGCAGGAGCCCTGGCCCACCTCACCTTGTTGTGATGCAGGTGAACCAGGCGGGACGACCCGGTCAGAGGAGGGAGATGGCGGGTTGGACGTGAGGTCGATGCTAGCAGAGATGGGGGGGTTCTGGCTGCCCTGGACCTCCCTGCACACCTGCTGTGACAGGAAGGACAGGTTCTGCCACAGCTCGGACATGCAGACCTGCAGCTGGTTCCGCTCGTTCAGCAGCTTCTCCTTCTCACACACCTGAATCCAGAAAAAACACCATCAGTTAAAGGTGGAGGAGCCAAGTCCAGAAACATGACAGAACCTGGATCAGATCTGAGAAAGAACCACCTTCTGAAGCTGTTTGGAGGTTCTGATAGTTTGGGTTGCCTCGTCAGTCACGTACCCCCAGCTGTGTGTGTGTGTGTGTGTGTGTGTGTGTGTTTTAAGGCTGTACCAGTTTGCGGATCTCGTTCTCCAGGTTCTGGATGCAGTCCAGTTTCCTCTTGCGGCAGCGTTGGGCAGCGATCCGGTTCTTGCTGCGGCGCCGGATGTCGTGGATGAACTCCAGCTGCTCTGAGGTCAGTTTGTGCATCTTGATGAGAATCTGGAAGTCGTTACGCGGCAGGTTGGTGATCTGGTCCACAGGGAAGGGCAGCGTCACCTGGAAGGACCACAGAGTTTATCGTCTCCATGGAAACCAACAAAGCTGTGTTCACTGACCTCAAAAGGTTTTTAAAATCCCCTTTTATAGCACTAAATGCCCCGAGTTTAGTCTTTCAGGTGTTGTAGGAGAGACTAACTCTGCAGGTTTGTACAAATAGAAAACTGACGTCATCAGAAACTAGAGGGGGACAGATCATATTTTTATTTATGAAACACAACGAGCTACAAAGAGCGCCTGAACATGATTTTCTTCGCCTCCAGATGTGGACGCTCCATCAGCTGATCGTTTCCAGAAAACGCATAACAAAAAATAAAGAAGAACCCAGTTTTATTATTTATTCGTCAGTTTATCTGGTGTCAACAAAAACGGCTAAATCAATAAGAGGTTAAAGGTTGAACAAACGTGTAACACACACAAACACACACGTATACAACTGAAGAATACAACTTCCCTTATATTCTGGATTTTATTCGCTCGTCCCTTTTTAACAGTCTGAGCAGGAGAAGGTGTGCGTGCGTTTTTCGTGGCTTTGCTGATGCAACGAGGATGAACAAAAACCAACAACAAAAACAAAATGGAGCCTCTGAAACAGACAGAAAGCTGCTGACAGCTGAGGTAGAGGAGTTTCTGCCGAGCCACAGCAGTGATCAGGTGAGTTAAACCTGGTGTCAGAGTAGAGGGAGGACGGATGACGGCATCAGCTGCCAATTTGGGTTACCATGGCAACCTTACCTATAACATCCTTTCTGACAGACTGAAAGACTGGCGAGTGTTTGTGGAATCTTTTAGACGTACTGCATCTTTGTTTCATCTCTTTTTGACGGTATTGTTCTTACCACCGTAGGTGGAAGTTAGCATTCTTTGTTTTAATCCGGCATGTTTACATCATGCTTTTTTTTGGTCCTGATGTCCATTAACCTTCTCAGTCCCATTAATTAAATAAAAATCTTTAAAAAAAATGTTTCACCATCAGCATCACGTCGGTGTGATGTCGGTTCCTGCTGTTAACATCTGTAAATACCACCAACAATAAACAAAATCTTTAGGAAATGCTGACATCTATGAACAGTATTTTAAAACTATGTGTAAACATGTGAAAACAAAAACATTGTAAATCATCTGTAAAAAATGCTAATCGCTCTAAACATTTCCAAACATCATCTGTAAACAATATCTTTTTAAGAAAAATGGCAAAGATTTGTTCAGCGGCTAACATCTGTAAACAACATCTGCAAACAATCTGTAAAAAAGATCTGTAAACAATGTCTGCAAACAACACTAACCTCTAAAAACAACATATAAACAATGCTAACATCTCTAAGCAACATTTGCAAACATCACCTTTAAACATTTGTAAAAAAAAATTGAAAGATTAGTTAACATGAGTAAACATATGTAAACAGTGTAAATACTAACATGGATAAACAGCATCTATAAAACAACTTGTATAAACCATACACTAAGACTTTGACATTGGAAACACCTGGAAACAATGCTAACTTGTGGAAACAATGCTAACACCTGGAAACAATACTAATTTATGGAAACAATGCTAACTTGTAGAAACAATGCTAACACCTGGAAACAATACTAATTTATGGAAACAATGCTAACTTGTGGAAACATTGCTAACACCTGGAAACAATACTAATTTATAGAAAAAATGCTAACTTGTGGAAACAATGCTAAAACCTGGAAAAATGCTGACGCTTGGAAATATGCTTTAACTTTATAAAGTCATAGGGAGGAGCTCCTGAATCCCTTCAGCTAGTTTTTCAGAAGCTGTTCAGAATCAGGTCTCAGATTTGTGACAGTAAAGCACTTTATAATAAAAATGTTAAAATTAAACTTTTTTGTTGTGACTTTTTTCTTTCTTTTTTCTAAACTTCCATCTGTAACGGGATCAGGTCCTGAGATCAGCTCCATGTTGACAGGTGAGCTGTAATGTGGCGGAACGTCCAGCAGGTGTCAGTAGTAGTCTGCTTTCTGTGGCCACAACTTCCTGTTTATTTCTTTTTGGATCTCAGCTGATTGGATTTGTTTGGTTGATATTTCCTTCAGGGTCCATGATTTCAGCAGATTTTTGACAGTCTGACCCCCGCAGCAGTTAATCACCCAGGTTTTTCTGTGTTTTATAATATTTGTTAAAAAACCAGGGACAATATATTGGTATTATACAGACTGAGTACCATTATAATTATCATAATTACTACTATTATTATTACAACTACCATTATTCACTGCATAGCTCCACTCTTGTGATTAAGTATTGTATATTTAATGGGTTATTAGATTAAAAAAATGTACGTGTTATATTACTATGTTGTTATTGCTATTATTATTACATAACACCATTACAAAAGTCTGCGATATCTGAAAAGTCTGAAAAGAGACATCGATTTATACGCTGATTATTGTTGTTGTTGTTTAATTATAATATAATGTCATGCCAAGTGTTTATTGTTAGTAATGAATAACTGATTGTTGTTGTTGTGTATTAGCGTATGGAGAAGGGCGGGGCTAGATTTAGTGTTGCCTACTTTGTTTGCCGTTTTTGGGTTTATTATTTTTTTTGCCTTGACTTTCCCAGTCTATCAGTTAAAATCAGTTTCTGACATTCAAGGTATATCGATTAATTCTTCTCCACAGCTAATTTTTGGTATCTTGCAAAAATTGTCTGCTAATGTAAATCTTGAGAAGTTTTCTTCCCACTTGAATACAACGCCAAATTAAGATAATAGTCCTGCTACTGAAATGCCTTCATGATTCCACGTCTATACCTCACCCTGTCCGATCTGAGTGATAGGTCAGGAATCAGCACCAGGGTCCAGACCCATCACAAAGACCACCACATGAATGAAGAACTGGACTCACCTCAGGACCAGAAACCCTGGATCCTCCTTCACTGTCGCCCTCTGAGAACGAGCTGGACTCATCGCTGGAGTTTCCACCACTGGTACCAAAGCTCTGTTCACTTTTGATTCTGGTCCGGCCCAGAGAAAACTCCACATCCCTGCTGTGGGGGTTCTTGGGCTCCACCAACCCCACCAGGCAGTGAGGTGGTGCAGAGACCAGACTGGATTGTGGGGGAGAGGAGAAGCTGCCAGACGAGCTGCCGCTGGCTGTGTCCACTGGATGTAAGAACGAGGACTGGGAAGTTTCTGGAGAGTTTGCAAAAGTCTTGATGGAGATGGGGCAGGTGGAGGTGAGGCACGTCAGTCCAGGAGAGAGAGTCTCTGCTTGGATCAGGTCTGAGACTTCGTCTCTGAGCTTCTCGTCCACGTAAGGACGAGCGGGCAGTCGGTGTTCTCCGGCTGCAGACGAGAAGATGACGCTGCGACGGTCCAGCTCCACCTCCTGCTGAGAAGAGGACGCCTTCGGCCTCTCCACGTCCCTGCTGTCAGCAATGATGTGGACTTGTCCCTCAGAGTCCCTCTTGAACTGTTGCCGGTCCTTCAGCAGCTCCCTGTAGTGGCTGAGGGACAGCTGGTTGGACAGCAGCTGCTGGATAGTGGAGCTCGGCATGCTGCTGAGATCCAGACCTCCTCGCTGGAAGTACGAGCGCAGGCAAGATGAGGGGAGCCTCCGGCTCTCCGAGTGATCCGCTGCCTCTGGAACCCCCTCCACCTCCAGCTCCATCTCCAGAACCTCCTCAGTACACAGCTCCGGGTTCCTGTCATCAATGCCATCCTCAAACATGAACGGTTCCTCTTTGATCCTGGAGGGGGTCAGAAGATCCTGGCCATCTGTCGGTGCTGAGCTCACCGGACTTTCCGAGCCGCCGTCGGCCCGCCGGGCCTCTCCGTTGTGCTTATCAAACTGGTGCTGGTACTTCCTGTATTTGGGACACTGTAGAAGCTCAGCTGGAGGCGACGCAGCGTGACCCAACTGCTGACCCGTCTCTGAACAGTCAAAGAGTACTTCCTCAGAAGACCCACTACCATCCTCCTCGTCCTCCTCGTCCTCCTCATGTTCCACCCTGCCATTGCTGGCGTGTTCTCCGTCACTCTGGAGCTGATTCTGAAGGAACCGGAAGCAGGAATCCTCCAAATGGTGCACGCCCAGGAAGTCGGCGCACAGGATGACCTCGTGGATGTTTTCCCTGCTCAGAACCAGCTTGGCCGTGTAGGCGAACTGAAGAAGAGGAGCGAAGCCTCGGGCCGTCACCTGCAGGGAACAAAAGAAAAGTTGGAAAGGATCAATAAACCCGTTTAGATCATGATTAAAATCCGATAATGTGGAGTAATCAGATTACTGTAATACTCTGATCTAACATGCCTACGTCCACGCACGGAGACATCAGAGAAATCTGGAACCCCTCTTCCATCAAGGTGTCCGGCTCGGTACAGGACAGGACGGGCCGGTACACATTTTTTTGTGTTTCCATGAGCAGAAACTGGGAAGGGTGCCAGAAGACAAGATCTGATTCCTTCTTGAGGTCTGAATCTTACTGATCCGACTCTAAAAGACGGAGCTTGACGCTGCGCTGCATTGATTATTTAATCGTCCCCCGCGTAACTTGGCAATAGGAACAAATAAGGAACAGCTTCATGTCATGTTATTACATCGCTGACGCAACTATCGCTAGCCAACTTATCCCTAACCCACCAACCAGGCATCAGGGTTTACTGAACCAAACGGTCCCGTCCTGACCCGGATCCCTTGATGGAAACATGGCTTAGGTGAGTAAATCTGATTTCTCATAATCAGATTACCATAATCTGAAAACACATAGTCAGATTATTCTGTCTACATGATCACTTGAATAATCTTGTAACTCCAGAAATCAGGAAATGATCAGATTTCCGGTGTGCTTGTAACAGACTGTTGGAGGAACACATGAAACTCCAGAATCCGGTTCTGGACTCAGACAATCTGACCTGAACCAGAACTCCCACAGAGTGGATCTCCACAGAATAAATTCTCCTCTGAGATGACAGAAGAACGTAAAGTCCAACAGAGACATCCTCATCACATCCGCCTCATAATCTTTACCCTCATCATCACCATCATCATTCTCATCACCAGTCATTGTTACCCTCATCATCATCATCTTCATTACCCTCATCCTCATCAATGTTATCATCATCATCCTCACATCATTATCCTGAGAATAATCCTCATAACTAATCATCTCCATCCTCATCATCATCTTCATCACCCTAATCCTAACTCATCATCCTCACTAATAATTCTCATCATCACCACCATTTTGCGCTGTAGAATGACTTCTTGTTGGACCTTTGAGTTCTGAACAGAACTTTGAGTCAGATTCTAAACAGCAGAGGAGCTCAGTGACGTCACAACGAGGTAAAAAATAGAAGAACCAGAACCAGAATCTATCCATCTGATGAAGGACATCTCTGAAACATGAGAAAGAGGAACAATAATATTTAAAATGAGGAAGAACTAAACATTTATAATCTGGTTCTGGCGTCCAGATGCTCCTGCAGAGTACACATTTTCTCCTGTTCTGGCCCAGGTGACCTGATCTCCCAGGTTCTCCCAGGTTTTCTCATCCAAATCTCGTAGAACCCTTCAATAATAGTTAATAATTAGTTAACTGTCAACTCATCTAAAACCAAAACAAACAAGGCCTCAAAAACTCTCAAGTTCAAAGTCCAGACAAACAAAGAACCAGACAGGACCAGGACGTAAACATGAAACCAGCCAGAACATGTCGTGTTCTGCAGCTTGGCAGTTCTGTGGATAACAGGTCAGACTCATTAAGGTTCTGAGGCAGAAAACAGCACTGGAGGAAGACATTCATCAGAACGACAGATCTGGGTCATGTGTGTGGTGGGATGAAGAGCCGCTCCCTCATCAGCCTCGGAGGAGGATGCATCAACGGTGATGTCATTAATATTCGGCCCAACAGGTGGTCAGAACTAAATCCATCTGGGTCAACGCTGCTCTCCGTCTTTCTTACCCGATTAATCAACGTCGGGCTCATTTTTGTTCTTCTTCTCCTTCTTCACTCACCTGCAGTTCAGTCCAGTCAGACTCAAACACAACCAGAAGAGTCCAGGAACCGGAGGGCCGGTTCCAGAGTGTGCGCTCTGACTCGTTGGTTCCAAGCAGACTAAAGAGGACAAACAGGAAGCTGCAGGAAGATTTGTTTCCTGTTTATGAGGACTCGACCAATCAGCAGAAAGAACTTGAATGAGCTGCTCTGACTTTTGATTGGTGAACAGGCTGCAGGTGGTCAGCGGGAAGGTGGATGGGCGGACGGACGGATGAATGGCTGGAATGATGGATGGATGGATGGCTGGGTGGATGGACAGGTGGATGGATGGATGGACTGACGGATAGGTGGGTGGACGGATGGAAGAATGTGTGGGTGGACGGACAGATGGGTGGGTGGGTGGTTGGTTGGTTGGGTGGATGGATGCACGGCTGGCTGGGTGGTTGGTTGGTTGGGTGGACAGATGGAAGGAAGGACGGACGGACGGACGGATGGCTGGGTGGTTGGTTGGTTGGGTGGATGGATGCACGGCTGGCTGGGTGGTTGGTTGGTTGGGTGGACAGATGGAAGGAA
>JBAMHW010000022.1:2126621-2137285 GCA_037177495.1 Rhadinocentrus ornatus
TGCTGGGATAGGCTCCAGCTCACCCCGCGACCCCTAATGGGAACAAGCGGTACAGAAAATGACTGACTGACTGTATTATTACCTTGGAGATCAGACAACTTGAGCTAACGGAAGATGCGCACGGAGGTTGAGGAGGAGTAAACAGGTGGAGGAGTTATGAGGAATAGGAGAAGCGGGAAGCTGAGGCGGGGGAACAGAGCACACGTCTTTGTTTCAGCAGCGTCGGCTCGGATGCTCGTATTCCAAAGATTTGTTCGTATTTCAAGGCTAAAATTTGGTCGAATCACAGCTCGTATCTTAAAAAATTTGTATGATAACGCACTCGTATCTCGAGGTATCACTGTATTTCTTATCATTTTTATGCTGATGATATCAAGCTATATATTTATTTTAAACCTCTATTTGCCTTTAAGGTACAAATCTTGCTTGGGTGTTTGGATGCTGTCAGGAGTTGGATGAATAATAACTTTTTTCAGCTGAACGATACAAAAACTGAAGTCCTTGTTTGTGCCCCTGGCAGATTGTCTCTAAGATAGTTAAGAGTCTTGGCCCACTTGCCTCATTAATTAAGCCCTCAGTCAAGAACCGTAGGGGAACTCTTAACACTACAATATCTTTGGGTGCTCGTATTAAATCACTGGTTCACTGTTGTTTTAATCATTTAAAAAATATTGCCAAGCTGTGTCCATTTGTGTCTTCAATCAATGCCTTCATTTCTTTGCGTCTTGAATAATATAACTATTATATAATAAAAACATCTCTGAAATGTTTTTGGGTTTTGGGAACGCTGCTGCACTGCTAATAACAAAATCTTTCCAAGTATTCTCGTGTCACCCCTACACTAATCCAGCTGCACTGGTTATCTGTTCATTACAGAGTGCGTTTTAAAATTCCGGTTTTAACATATAGAGCTTTAAATGACCAAGCACCAGTCAGGGTCTTCTGGTTGTGAAGCAAACATGGCTGACAACCCAAGGACTCTTGTCCCTCTGGAACTGCCTTCCTCTCAGCCTGAGATCTGCAGACCGTTAGTGTAACATGTCTAACTTTTATCATGTTTATGTGTGGGTTAGTTTAAAGTGATTAACCCTGTTTAAGTGTAGGTTAGTTGGGATAAATGGGAAAACAGCTTAGCGTCTCAGTTAAACACTCACCAGTTCTTTGGCTTCTCGGAGCGACTCCTCTACATCGGAGAAGCTGAAAGATGCTACGGTGATGAACTGACCCACCACAGGTACAAACCGATCAACTGGAAGCTGACTGGACTGAGCTTGCTGGTACTGCAGCTCCTGTAAATAAGCACATGCACACAAACTGTGCTCAGTCACATGAATAGATCCCACATGTGTACTAAGAGGTTTTAAAGCTTCTTCTGAGCTCACTCACCATCTCGATGCTTTTTAGACCAGACTTCAGATTACTGATGTCCTTCTCCAGCTCCGTCATACTGTAGACATTCACACACAGACGTTTGCCTGGTGAGTTCAACCCTTTAAAATCCTGCCATTTTCACCTAAACATGGTGAACAAAGACTTGTGATGGATAAACTATTTTATTGGACTACTTCTACTACACCCTTTTTGATATAACAGGGGCGTTTTTTGTAGCAGTATCATTCTAAAATAAATTACATTTGCGACTGGTCTGAAAAAAGTGTTTACTAAATCTACAGTAAGCCTGGAATGGTATACATCATTCCCGTCTCAAGACCCTTGTCTGTCTAATGGTATATAAAATGTGGAAGTACATGCAAGGGAGACTGAAAAAAATGCGTATTTATTTTTCACGTACCGCGGACGGGACACCTGGTATCAATGGGTTAACTCAGACTCTTCAAAAGATGATTGTAAACTTCCTGTTATAATTGCCACAGTTTTGCTTCAATGCCACTTAGCCATCAGAAACCCCCTACTGGGTCTCTACGTTATCAGAATCTAAACAAACAACACACAATAAAGATAATTTTTGCAGAAGAAGACTTAACTCCCATGTCTTCTGCTTCGCGTGGGGCAGTTCACGCCTCTGCGTCGACCATTAATTTCTGATAATGGACACCCTGTTGGACATTATCCCTTACATATACACTATGTATATATACACTGTTACTTTATGTTTATTTAGATTCAATAGGTCGATGTTAAAATCAGCACAGATGCACACAACCTGTTGTGTTGTTGCTTTTGTAAACACGTTTTCTATCCGGTCCCTAAACACTTCAATATTTGATCCAGAAAATCTATATATACAACTAATTATTATGTTTTCTATAGTATTGCACTGAAGTAAGTAGTCCACACCCACCTGCCCCCATTATTAACCCAATAATGTTAAAAACCACAGTTAAAGTGACACCAGTAAGATGTAAGCCAGCTACAAATAATGCAAATGAATGTCTGTGTTACATTTACAGTGTAAATATCTGGCACCAGAAAAAAGTTAAGCACCAGTGGTGCTGAGGTGGTCTAAGGGGGCCCCCAAATCAGATTCTGCTTGGGCCCAATAAAGGCTCAGGCCCTGTAGCCTGCCCTACATTTAGATTATTTTATGACTCTCCATCAATCATGTGACGCACAGATCGAGTTCAGTGTAGCTTCAGGTAGTTTAGTGTAACAGAGGTTTTCATGCAACACCTGCAATCAGATCAGATCCAGACTTTGTAAACCTGATCCACTCTGTTCCCTCTTACTTGACTTTAGCAGCTTCTGGAACGTTCTGCAGCTCTTCACTGACCGTTGACACTGCAGGAAATTTGGACTCCAACACAGAAATCATGTAGTGGAGCAGAGTCACGTTTCTACGAACAAACCAACAGTCAGTCATGAAAAACCGGTTCATGCTTTCACAGAGACCTGATTGTACACAGAAAACTGCTCTGAGCTGAACTTATCAGTGCTGGATCTGGTGTCTGCCATCTTGTTCAGGCTGGACACTTTGAATCCAAAAGCGTTTCCTCGTTGTCCTTTGTTCATGTAGTTCCCAAAGGCCAGAGCTACCTCCAGGAGCTGACGCAGCATCCCACTCTGGACCACCTCCTTGGATGCTAGACTCAAAGCTGATGGGACGAGCAGGAATGGATCACACAGTTAATGACAGGACATTAACGTGGAGCTCAGGTCTCCTAGACTCGACACCTACCTTGGATTTTTGGTTTGACTTCAGCCACTCTGTCAGCAAATTTCTTTTTGAAGTAAAGAGTCTGGACTCGCTGCTGGTAGTGGTTGATTCTGGAGACAGAAAGTGGACAGAACACTGACAGAACCTCTGCAAACACCAGATTAAACACGTATTTAATCAGCTGATCTGGTGGAGCAGGGTTTGGGTTGGGTCATACAGATCCTCAGCTGTCATATGTCAGGTGTGTGTGTGGTTGTGTGTTCTGTACCTGCTCATGTCGTACAGGAAGCGGTCAGCTTTAGCCATGCGGTCCAGCTCATGCTTGTGTTCTTCCAAAAGTTCAACGTCACTTTTCTCAGGAACAAACTTCAGAAGCTACACACACACACACACAGACACACACACACTGATGCATGTAAACTTATCTGAAAGCTGTTAGAGATTCATGATGTAGAAGTGGGTCACACTTCAGCTGCCAGAACTTGGACTGACCCCCCACACACCCCAACAGAACCAGTGTACTGAGAAAATGGAGGATGAGGGTTTCGTACCTGCTCCAGCATGTCTTTGGGCAGGTCTTCCTGCTCATCCATGGTTAGGATGGCGCGGCAGATCTCCTCATTGGTCAGCTTCAGTCTGACAGAAATTTTAATTTAGGAAACTCATCTCAAGAAAACTCTGCTCACATGTGGCACATCTTCACAGTCAAACTTCTCAGTTAAAAAGAAGAGTAAAAAAAAATACATTCACAGGAAAAATATGACTTCATTCAGTCCAAAAAAAACAAAGGAAGATGTCTGATGTGTCAAGTCAACATCAAACATCTGTTCTCCAGCTGTTCCCAGGCTCAACCAGCAGGAAATAAAACCAGCAGTGATGGAAATGTGAGGCAGGCTGTCCACATCAACATCTACCGTGTGATGAGTTTCCATGGTTACACACACACTAACCGTGACAGTAGGATGTTGCAGTTCTGTGCTCGACGGCCATCAATCACTGACAGCTCCTTGACTTTCTTGGCGGACGTGTGGTCTTCCTCTGTGTCTTTCTGTTGGGGGGAAAAATCTAAAGTATGATGCAAGTTGACAACATGGGAGATTTTAGTTAAATAAAGACGCTGTCAGTTTATCAGGATATTTAAGAAAAACCCGAGGAGAACCGCCCCCAGTCATTTCCTATCTCCTTTAATTTACTGTGTGTCCATCAGGTCACTCAGTCCTGCGCTGTGTGTCTGAGGGGTATTAGTGCAGCCGTTACCAGCTGTTGGCGGTAATTGTTAACAGCAAAGGATCAGTTAGCAATTGTAAGAAAATAATGATAAATAATTTTTACTTCAGTCCCACTTGGGAAATCAGGCTCTCCATTTCACCCCTCTCTAGATGATTTTACAAGAGATATGTAACATATGTTGGCCACAGGGAGCAGTTGTGGGGATTAAGACAGTGGTTCACCTTTCTTGCCACATCAGCGACTTGAACCTGGGTCTTCCAGCCCACATCTGTAACCACTAAGCAACAACTCCCCCATAACATTTGGTAATTTAGTAGTGAGCATATATTTTAAAGCTAGCCATCTTTAAAAGCTGTTAGCAGCCATTAGAAATGATTAGAAACTTTTAGCAGCTGTTAGTGACAGTTAGCAGTTGCTAGCCACCATTAGCAGCCAATTACAAACTGTTAGCAGTTGTTCACAACAGTTAATGATGATAATTTTTACTTTCTTACATCTCATTCAGTATTAAAAAGTGAAAACAATAAATTGATTAATAAATTCCAGTTATGCTCTGCATTTTACCCATCTCTGAGAGATTTACTAGAGAGCAGGATTCCATAAGCTTTTGTCTTGTGAACATTTATCTGCGCACCAGAGAGCAGTGGACATCCAGGTAGAAGTTGGGGCCTTGCCCACAGTGATTCACCTTTGTTGCCACACCGGGGACTTGAAGTTGATGACCTAAGCCCACCTCTGTAACCACCAGGCTACCATTCCCCCGTTAGCCGCTGTTAGCAGCCATTAGCAACTATCAGCAGCTGTTAGCATTGGACAGATGTTTCATGGTTGGTGTTAGTGTTTGGCGTTACTGTTGGTCTCTGGTAAGCTGAGAAAGTCTTCTGAAACTCCTCCACATCCAGAACTTTAAACACATTCAGATCATCAATCTCTTTCCAGATGGTTCCTTCAATCTTGTTCTGAAACAAACAGCAGCATGTTCTGTTTAGCTTGACATTGAACACAACTGCGTCGTCTAGTATTAGAATTCATTGTTGTGCGTCAGTATTTCATTTTCACTGATCAACACTCAATAGCAAGGATCCAAACTGAAAATATGGATACAGCAGTGGTTCAAAAAAGAGCACGAGGAATTGCATCCAGTTCTTTTTTCCAACAGCTGGTTATGGACTTGTCTTTGGACAAATTTAAAATAAATAGGACTGAGTGGACGGTGGACATGAGTCAAGTAATCATCCAGCAGCAGAACCATCAGAAGCAACCAGGTTACCTCAGGCAGTTTGCTCCAGTTGAAGGACTTCAGCGGATTAGCCGGCTGAGGAATGTTCTTCTTCCTCTGTTGTGTTCCCAAAGGAGCTCCCGGAGGAGGAGGAGGAGGTGGGGCAAATGGAGCCATGCCAAAAGGTGGAGGGCCTCCTGGAGGAGGAGGAGGGGGAGGAGGAGGAGGAGGAGGAGGTTGAGGAGTAGAGATGGATGAGATGGGAGCAGGATGAACTGAACCAGCAGAGGTCAGGGGAGGTCCTGCTGGAAGGCTGGAGGTCTAACAGCAGGAAGAGCAGATGTTAACGTTACACAAACTTACAGAAATCGCATTCATGAAATTGGACCTTGATGACATGAACGTACAGAACTGAGCTGCTGCAGACGAGCAGAAAGTTCTTCCACTTGTCGTTTAGTCTGCTTGTGCTCGTTGCTCTCTCGCTCCAGTTTGTCTTTCATCTTTTTCAGCGTCTCCATCATGTCCTTCATCTCCTTATTCTTGGCTTCACACTCCCTCTCCTTCTTCTCCAGGCGCTGCTGCAGGTTCTGATGTTCTGAGAGGAAGGTAGGTGACAAATTCCCAACAGATTTCATTTTGGGGGTTTTCTTTGTTCCAAGATTTTATTAACAGAGTCTAATATGATTAATTCAGAAGGCTGGAGGATAAAGCTGGTTTTCATTTGGAAGGTTTTCTAATATGATTCTGCATCATGACGACAGTTCACATAAATCCCAAATAGAAAAAAAAATCATTTGAGTTACAGTGTTGAGTAAGTGTGAGTGTAGCTGCCACCACATGTGGCCCATGAGGCGATAACAATAAATAGTAAATGGACTGCATTTATATAGGTCAGTTTGACCCCTCAAAGCGCTTTACAATACATATCATATTCACACCCCGATAGGCACATTGCGAGGCAACATGGGGTTAAGTGTCTTGCCCAAGGACACTTTGTCATGTAGTCAGTGGAAGCCTGGAATCGATCTAGGAAGACAACTGCTCTTCCTCCTGAGCTACAGCCGCCCCTATAAGGAAGACTTTCCATATTAGAACCACTTCTGGCCAACAAAACGCTGCCATAATCCAAGCCAGGCTGGCAACTGACATCTGGCCCATTTCTGGCCCACACAACAATTGCCAGTACCGTTACTGAGCCATAAGAGGCCAAAGTAACCCAGATTCGGTCCAAACATGTCAGCTATCTGGGATGTTTCCTCACCGCAGCATCAAGCCAGATGTTCATCATTTTTAGTATTTTATACCTACATGTCAGGTTTGGAGACAGAAATTAGAGTCATGTTTGTACAGAAGGGGTTGTGGGGGGGGGGGCTTGCTTGGTGTGAATGTATAAATGTGTGTGCGTGCAACTGTGTGAAAGATTTTATTGAGTGTTTTTGTTGACATGTAATTCTACTGATGTAATTAAAGAGCATATGCCTATGGCATATATTATAAATAAAGTTTGATTTCATTTCATTTGATGTCTGTGCGTGTGTGTGTTTACCTTTTCTCATTTCAGCAGTTTGATCTTTCCACTGTTTGACTTCGTTTTCTTTCACCAACCTGTAAACACAAACCATTTTTTATTATTCCAGCCGGTTTGCTGCTGGATTAAAGGGGACACTAGTTTAAATGAACCCTCACTCAGAAAACACTTTTCTTCTGTCATCTTTATTTGAAAACGTTTGCAGAAATATTTATCAGGAGATCAGATCTTACATGCGCACAATATTTCTAACATTGAAGTCCTCTAGAGGAGCGACGTCAGGGTCGTCTCCTTTTTCTGTCTGCAGGACCAGCTGCTGAATTATCCGGTCCAACAGCACCCAGTACTGAAGCATCATCCGGTTCTGCTTATCTACAGAGAGACAGAAGTCAACGCGCTGGAAGACGACAGCAGACGAAGTAGAAGAACAATGCCAGAAGATGATGATGAAGAAGAAGGGAAAGAAGAAGAAAAGGATGAAAGAGAAGATGATGATGAAGAAGTAGTGGTGATGTAGTAGATGGAGGGTTAAGAAGAAAAGGCTTATGAATAGGAAAAGAAGTAGAATGACGACATTTTTAATATAGCCTTTAACTGAATTGTTATTTTACCTTGTTTAGGCTGCTTCATTTTATTATTTTTATTTTACTTATTCATGTACTTATTTATTTAAAAACCACTTGTTTTGTCATTTTCTCAGTTCTGTGTTTTATGAGCTACTTCAGTTAAACTTTCATCCTCGTCATTTTCATTTGTTTCCTTTGTTTTTAGGTTTATTTAAATTTTTACTTTTAACATTTTAACCCCAGATATTCCTCATGGGGACGTCCACGCTGTGACCATTGCCTCCTTGGTCTGCAGGATTGTTGCCATGGCGATGGCTGTGGTCCGGGTGGCTAGGGGCCCTGCACCGCAGCCAGAGACCGTGGTGGAGTTGAAAAAGTACAAGAAGATAATGATGGAGAAAAAGAAGAAAAAATAGAAGAAGTGGAATAAGGAGAAGCAGAAGATGAGAAGTAAAGATAAAGTAGAGGAGGTAAAGGAAGACTGAGTTAAATTAGTTGAAGAAGGAGAGGATGATGAAGGTTAAGAAGTGGTAGAAGAAGTAGATGAAAATTCTGAAAAAAGTATTCATAGATGATGAATAAACAGAAGAAGAGATAGAAACTAATCATGAAAAAGCAGTAGAAGATTAAGATAAGATGAAGCAGACAAAGGATTAAAGAAGATGATGAAGAAAAGACGAAGAGCAGTAGTGAGGTGAGTGGTCTCACAGGGCATCATGAGGCAGTGCTGCAGAGCTGACAGAAGGTGAGGAAAAGCTTCTGTGTGGTTCAGGTTCTTCCTGATCAGCTCGAACATCTGCGTCGCACTTTTAGTGTTGATGTGGCTCTGAGACCGAGAAACATCAGACGGAGGGAAGAGAAGGTAAGTCAGGAATGAGTCTGCATCGTTTCCTGATGTTTTCTTCCTGTAAATAACTTCCAGTTGGAGATGTGTTCGATATTTGGTGTAAAGTGAAGATATTTACAACATCAAAGCGTTTGGACATCTGGAGCTCGTCTTCGTTCCTGAACATCTCGAAGAAGTCCAGATGTCTGATGGACACAAACGTCACAGGAAGTGATTTAAAGTGGAAGCAAAAACGTGTGCGAATGTTTGTGAAAGTGAATATGCGGCGTACCTGTTCAGGATGGCGTTGTCATGAGAGCGCAGTTTGTCGATGATTGGCTGAATGCCCAACATCAGAAACTCGTAGCGTAAATGGAGTCTGAACTCCAGACTGGTCTGAACAAACAGAACGGGAGAAACGGAAGTGAAACAATTATCCTTCAGTGTTTCCAGGTGGTCTTCAGGCCGTCACAGAGAGCTGGAAACATGGTGAAATGTGATGAACATTCACCTCTCCTGCTCCCTGACTGAGCACAGCATTGATGAAGGACATGATGGTGGTCTTCAGGCTGACTTCATCTCTGTAGCGACCTGTGGATCTGTCCAAGTCGGTCACCAGGTTCTGGACATGCAGACAGAAAACATGATGTTAGATGGTTCAGCTGTAAAACACAAGCTTCCTCCGGTTTTTCTATTCACTCCTAAATGTTTCACTGAAACAGACTTTCATCCAAAGCACAGATTTCATCAGAGTATTTGTCTGTAAAAATCAAACCATCCTTTGTCTGCAGCCACTAAACGCAACTCAGGGTCACGGGGGCGGAGCCTATCCCAGCCACGGTCTGGGGTTAGCACGCTGTTCAGTAAGCCCTTTTTAAACTGTGTGAACCTGTTTCATCCACATTTGTACAAAAACAAATCTAAAGCAGACCTGGAAGCGAGTTCTCTCTGAGGAAAACTTCTGGAAGTGAAGCATGGCCTCCAGGACTTTCTTATGTCCTCCTGGTATCAGACACACAGCACCCAGGATCTCCAACACCTCCACCTGAGGACACAGACGGACAAACTCAAACGCACAAACTTAGAGATGAGATTAAAGTAAATATTTAGTTTAAATGCTGAGGTCAGAAAAATCACTGTTCAGATCTTTGACACCAACTGGAGAACATCCTCTAGGTTTTATAAAAGAAGAAGATCTTCTGAGTTCTATAAAAGAAGAACTTCTATAAAAAGATCTGGTCTTCAGATCCTCCACATCAGACCAATGGTGAGCATGTGAGGCTCCCAGCATCAGTTACCATGGCGATTCATCTCAGTAACCCCCTTCATGATGCTGAAACCAGGGCCTGAAGTTACCTCACTGGTTCCAGGACCGGTCGGTATGTCTGTTTTTACCTTGACAACCCCAGAACTTCCTGTTTGGCCTGACTGGAAAACGCTGAGCTCATCACAGGTAGAACAGGAAGTTCCTCACCAGATGGCTGACACCTGTGCTGGATGTTCTTTGGCTGGTGGACTCTGGTTCATTTAATAATGACCAAATGTTTTATGGTTTTTTCAGAAGACTGTTGCGTGTTTCAGACTTCTTTGACTCTGAAACACCAAACATCTTGCAGCTGCAGTCGTTGCATCAACTCACCTTGGCTTTAATGTTCTCCGTGGCCAGACTGTGAGCGATGACGTTGATGCTCTCGCAGTGGCCAAGGACATAAGCTCTGCCCTGAGAGCTGTTCATCAGAGCTTTGATGCAGCCAATCAGAGAGCTGTGGATCTGAGACTCGGCCATCTCGTCATCCATCGACCTGAGAAAGTTTAGGATGCAGGAGAGGCCGTCCAGCTCGATGAATCGATTGACGAACCTGCAGGAGAATGAGCTGATGTTCAGATCTGTGCTGCACAGAAGACCAACCAACCATCTGGATGTGGAGGCTCACCTGATTGGCTGAGTTCGCAGCGCTGTCTTCAGATCTTCCACTACCCTCTGCCTGCTCTGATCTTCCCCAACCTCCAACGCCAGCAGAGTCTTCTTCTTTAGGAGAGAAACATTAAACATTCAATAACAATAACATTTTCTCATGAACCATAAATAATAATAATAATAATAATAATAATAATAATAATAGCACTAATCTATAGCACTTTTCTAAACAATGTTCGAAAGTATTTTATGTAAACTCTAG
>JBAMHW010000022.1:2147519-2159585 GCA_037177495.1 Rhadinocentrus ornatus
CCTGAAATCCACTAATGCAGGTTAAAGCTCCGTCATGCAGAGAAGAAGCCAGATGTGAACAGGATCCAGAACCAGCTACTTCCGTCTTCTCTGGACCAAAGCTCATTTAAAATGGTCTGAGGCCTTTTGTTGCCCTTGTTCCAACTTTTACATCTGAGAGACTCGGATGTAGAGCTGTGACGAGGGATCTATCCATCCATCTATTATCTATACCGCCTCGTCCATTAAGGGTTGTAGGGAAGCTGGAGCCTAACCCAGTATTTAGCAGGTGAGAGGCAGGATACACCCAGAACAGGTCCCAGTCCATCTCAGGGCCGACGAGGCACCCATATGTTGAAAATCAGCTTCTCTCTCCAAGATAAGGCGAAATTCTGAGTATTAGTATGGCATGATTAATAACTTTGTTGTTTATGCATTAAAACATTAACACATTAATTCCACATATCAAACTCTTTACATTAACATGTTAATCTTTACAGCTTGAATAAAATCCCAAACTGATAAATGTAGCCCTGAAATTATCTTGGACCTCAGAGATCTAAATGTTTGGCCCAAATTTGTCCTTCACTTACGGCTAAACGTGAGTGTGGCTGCCAAAACTCAGCCACATGAACACCACATGTGGCCCACAACGAGATTGCCATAAGGAAGGCCTCCTGTATCAGGACCACTTCTGGTCCACAAAATACTATCTGTAATCTATGTCCAGGCCAGAAACTGACATCTGGCCCACACAACACTTGCTGGTGCCGTAACTGGGCCATAAGTGCCAAAAAGCTGGCCCAAACATGTCTGCTATCTGCTGAAATCCTTTCCAAGCTGAGACTGAGTCTAAAATTAAACTTCAGCTCGTTTTCAGCATTAAACCAACAGATGAAGTCAGATGTTCGAGGATCAGCATTTCACATGGTTCTACACGGGAAATATACAAAAACTCCTTAAGACAGGACAGGATTCCAGTCTGGACAGAAGTCCTGATTCCGATGTCATACTGGGAGTCAACCAGAGTGGGAAAGATCTGGAACAGATCAGATGGAAAGGTCTCACAGGCTGGTGTCGGCCGTCTTCATCTTCGGAGTGCCGGCAGCGTCGGGAAGCGCCGTGGTGTCGTGTTGGGTGTCTCTGCAGAAGAACACTGCAGGGTTTTTACAGGCCCACATCGCCACCTCTCCCCCCGTTTTCCCAGGACTTGAGCTCGACAGCTGGCTGTTGTTCACCGCCGCTCGACTGGCGTAACGGTCCCTGATCCTCTCTGCCTGATTCAGACGGGTCTCCCGGTTCTGGCCCTGGCTGGAGAGGTAGGCAGTGATGTTTCTGGTCCGATAGCCCTCCTCTCTGCTGCGGCCCAGTAACATGGATATGTTTGGGTTCCTCAGGACATAGATCAGAGGGTTGATGGCTCCGTTCGCCCAGGCCAGCCAGATCGCCACCGTGTCCATGGCGGGGTTGAACGTGTAGTTTCCTATCGCGGTGACCAAACCCATCAGACAATACGGCCCCCAACAAAAGATGATGAACACAATCATGATCAGCACCGTGGTGGCTGTTCGCATTTCGCTGTAAAACCGAAGCAAGTATGCGTATGTGGTCACGGGCCGGACTCGTATCTCAGAGAGCCGGACAGTCTTACAGATGTTGTAATGGCAGAAACACATGAGGGAGAAGGGCAGCAGGTAACACACGACGATCAGGGAGATGCTGTACGCTGTCCCCATGCTGGACGTCCCAGAGTGGAACACGTACATGCAGTGGTAGAAACCTCGCTTATGGATATCTGTCGGCATCTGAATCAACAGATACCACGGCAAAGAAAAAAACACTGCTGTTAGCCAAACAGCGACCAACAGCTGACTCGCTTTCTGACGGCCTATTTTAGCCTGAGGCTGCCTGACGATGGCGTAGTACCTGTCGAAGGAGATCAGCGTCATCGTAAGGGTGGAGACAATACCAAAGCAGGTGTTGAAGAAGCCGTTGGCAACACAGAAAGCATCTCCAAACAACCAGACCCCGTCCTTACTGAAGAGCATGACGAAGGAGAAGGGCAGACATAAAACGGCCGTGAGGAAGTCCGACAGGGACAGCGACATGATGAAAGCGTTGGTCACCGTCCTCAGCTGTCTGTGTTTGATGATGACGATGACCACGGCTGAGTTACCCAGACTGGACAGGAGGAAGATGGAGAGCAGCACCAGGGCCTGAGCTGCCACCGCCACACCCTGCAGGACAGAGTCGCTTTGGGCGACGCTCGGAACCGGCACCGTTGAAGCCTGATGGATTTCACTCTGCTCGCTCCCTCTCTGATCCCGCAGCGCTGAAAGGTTTCCTGTGGTTCGTAACGTGGCCTTCGTGGTGGCAATCACCAGGCTGGTTACTATAGAAACAACCCTGAAGACACCCCCAAAAAAAGGTAAAAACGGTTTTATTCCAAAGTTTAGATAAAAATTATTTTCACTGTTACTGAGGACAACAAGTGACTAACCCTGAGACAGTGAGGACAACAAGTGACTAACCCTGAGACAGTGAGGACAACAAGTGACTAACCCTGAGACAGTGAGGAGAATCTCTTCATTTGCTTTTATAATTTTTTTTCTTCACCCCTGGTAATATTAATGTAGTTTTGTTCATGTTGTATACTTCATACGTTCTTGTAATGTATACTTGTTATTGTTGTTTTTGTTAAGTAAAAATAAAAGAAAAAGCTGTGTCCGAATGTCCATCCTACTCCCTAACCCCTCGTTCACTACACAGGGCTGCACTATATAGCACACTACATAGTGACTCGTTCTCTTGGCGAATAGGACACAAAGCTGCCTATTTTTCCCTCGCCGCAGACCACGTGACTACCGGCCGTCACCATGACAACAACAATGCGCGTCAAGATGTCATTCCAAATCCAATCCAAAGTTGTTTTTAAATATTTTTATTTTTATTCCTTATGTTGCTTTTTATTCTTTGTTGTATATATATTCAATCAAAATTATTTTTTCGCCTCCTTGCTTCTGCTCGCAATGCATTGTGGTCTATATTGACCCGTCTAGGGACCATCTATGCTCACTACGTTTCAAGATGCATTGTGGGTAATTTTGAGTGCCCTACTTTTTTTCTCTGTGGACATTCGGACCCCCCTACAAAATGGCGTAACCCCTATATAGGGCACTATGTAGGGAGTAGGGGGACATTCGGACACAGCCACAGGGAGGACAAGTGACTAACTCTGAAACAGTGAGGACAACAAGTGACTAACCCTGAGACGGTGAGGACAACAAGTGACTAACCCTGAGAGAGTCAGGAATGAAGGAACTATTGAACATTTGCTTTATCATTGTTTGTTTGCTCGTTTTTCTGGATCAATGTACAGGACTTTATCCAAAAGAAAACAGATCACTCCTTTAATCTGCAAGAAAAGCACATTTTTCTTTATTTTGTGGACAGCAAAGTGGATAAGCACTTGGATTTTTTTGTTCAGCGGATATAGTCTTAGGAAAATACCACATTCATAAAAGGAAACGGTCTGATGGCAAGACTTGCTTCACACTTTTTTTTACAGGAACTTTCCCCATTCGGCGCCATTATTAGAGATCTTGAATTGTCTAAAGCTTTGAAAACTATTTTTTGGGGGAAAAGTTCTTATTTGCAGATTATTTCTTCACTTTTACTCTTTCATTTACATGTATATGTTTGTATGTATGTATACTTTGTACATATCAACTACTTTTATGTACCAGTTGTCTTAAATTTAATTTATTGCCTACCCCCCTGGCACACGGTTGTTGTTTTGTATATATTTGTTTAATTGTTAATAAAGTTCTTAAAAAAAAGACAACAAGTAACTAACCCTGATTTCTGAGCTGAACACAGAGGGTGGTGGAGGATGTTACCTGGGGACCACAGGTGAGGCGGTGCTGAGCTCTCTGATGATGCTCGGGTCCGAGGAGTCGGCCGTGTAGTTGGTGCCCCCCCACAGGGCCGTGCTAACTGGTGAATCCATGGATGAAGCACGACGACGGGATGCTGAGACTCATTGCTTGTGTCTCACAGCAGAATCAGTCTGTGTTCGGGATCTGGACTCGGTCTGTGTTGGGGTTCCGGATTCTCCACATCCATCAGCAGCAGCAGAAAAAGACGAAAGGAAGCAGAATCTGTTCTCACAGGGAAAACCAAGAACTGGATCTACAGGGCGAAGTGCACCGACTTACCGAGGCTGTGAAGATCTGAACCCGGTGACGGTCCATAATCCTCGCTGTGACCTTCTTCTACTCAAGCCTCCGGGATGAAGAGGTCACTGATTGATCTGCAGATGCCATAAAAAATGCATGAACCCAGATTTAGATGTGATCCATGTAGATCCTGGTGTGATCCCTGAAGCTTCAGAACCACCTGTTGTCAGCTGACATTTATCTGTTTGGACCTTCTGCTCTGGAAAATCTGCTCCCATCTCCTTCTTTTATATCATGTTAACAAACTTCTAACTTCATGTAAACCTAAACATGTCCAAAATGTTTACATAGTAACTCACCTGCCTGCAGGTTAGAACTGATCCTGGTCCAGTTTAGGGTCCAGAGTCTAAATAAATCCACTCCTGGTTCTGGCTCCATTTTCCTCACATGAAAACTGGATCCTCAGTCTGAACTCCGACTAAAACCGTGATGCTCCCTCTGCTCACAACGGTTCCGAGTCCAGCACAGACCCGAACGTCCTCCGTGTCCGTGCCGTTCACGTGCACTCAGACTGTGGCCTGCGGAGTGTCGCGAGGACAGAGGAGCGGAACTTAGCGCAGCTGGAGGAGCAGAAGGAGGACGTGAAAAGAAGGATCTCTGCATCTTCTTATCTTCATCATCACAGCGACGGAACCACACGAGACCTGCCTCAAAAGTCCGGGCGGACGGATCCTGCACGCGCTTCTTCTTTAAAGATGTCTGCTGAAATCTGTCGAAGCCACGCCCTCCACAGTTTTGTGACGTTTTCCATGGTAACCAGTGATGATGATGATGATATCTGTGGCATAAATAAATAAATTAATTAATCAATTTTAAGTTGATGTGTTTCTTATTAAATAGAATTTTGCACATTTATTCAACTATTATTTTATCCATGTTTTACTCATTTAATTATATGTACTTATTACTTATTTTAAACACATTGATTCAGCTTTTATTATTCAGATTTGATTGTTTTGTTCTTAACTCTTACATATACTTTTATACAAGCTGCTCCTATTTATTATTATTATTACCATATTTATTAATAAAACACTTTAAAAACAACAACGTGGCTGACCAAAGGGCTGTACAATGAAAAAGAAATAAAATAAGATAAAAATAAAAATAGAACAAATTAAAAACAAATTTATAAAAAGGAAACAGACACATTATTTATTAATTTTTTTTTATTTTTTTATTTTACTTGCCATAACTGATTTTGGCTTTTTTACTGTTTTTAAGTTGTTGTTTTTTTTTTATTTTATTTTATTTAATTTTTTTTTTATTATTATTTTTGTTTTGTTTTTGGTCTTTACTGGTTATAACTGGACTTTGCTGTTTGTGTTGTTGTTTTTTTCTTTTTTTCTTTAGTGGTCTGTACTATGTTTTATGGTCTTTACTGGATTTATTTGTTTTTTTAAAGGCTATTTCTTTCGGAATTCTACTGATCTTTTATTATTTTAACTTTTTTTAACTCCCCATTTTTGTTGGTTTATACTGGACTTTACTGCTTTTACTCATTTAAACCATTTTTTAAAAACTGGTCCTAGCTGGGTTTTTTTTTTTACCAATCGCTTCTGGTTTTTATTTATTTATTTATTTTTGTCAATTCCATTTTAACCATTAAATTTATTATATTTACTCTTTTTTTTATTTTAAACGAAAATAAAAACGTCTTTTTTTCTAATACTCAAAATGACCAGTTAGGAAAATTGACTAACCAGCCGGTACGAAAGGTGGCGCTGTGCATCTGCTATGTGTCAGGAATCCCGTAGAAGAAGAAGAATTCCATCGAAGAAGAGGAGGAGGACGGAGGAGAAGCAGCAGGCTTGTGGACAGAAACACATTTTTACGAGTTTTTATTATGGGTGAGTTAATCTTCGTCTTCATCAGAAACAGTCTGAGCCATTTAATCGGCAACGGCGCCATCTTTAATTTTAAAAACCGCCTGTCACCAAGCTAACTGAGCTAACTAGCTAATAACTCATCAGCTGTAACCGAAATTTACTGACTTTCGTCATCAAATCTGCTGTAGCTACGAAATGTCTTTTTATTTGTGCGTTTGTGTTTAATTGTCATCTTTCTGATTAATCTGTGATCAGAAGGAAATGCTTATGTACTCCAAAACAAAGTAAAATTAAGCCAAAGATCATATTAAAACAAAGGAAAGAGAAACATCTTTTAAAGAACAGAAATGTTAAAACTAGAACATTCTTGATAATCGAAGTGAGGACAGAGATCCAAACGATGGATGGTCCAGATGCTGACGGGTTTAGTTAAAGCAGATAACCTGGACATGTTCTGGATGTCCGATCTGAAGCCTTGGGTCTGAACTATTCTAGACCAGAACATTTGTTTAACCAGTCAGGGCTGTGGTTGTTACACAGAATCTGTTCTGACTTGGATTTTTCTTTTTCTACAAATAAATGTGACATAAATCTGAATCTTGGACATCTTCACGATGCAGGTTTTCCTCGAATCCACTTTGTTTCTGTTGTTGATGCTGATGTTTACTGGTGTGTCTTTCAGCTGTGGCCGTGAGTTCCACGTGTCCGGGTCTGTACTGTGGTCGGGTTCTGGTGAACGGTTCTGTGGAGGGAGAGTGTGGCGTGAGTACTAACCATCTGTCTGACCTCTGGTTGAGGGTTGTCCTCTGTACAGGACTCTGAGCCTTGCTTTATAACAGATTAATCAATGCTGCGTCCTCGTCGCTGCAACACACAAGCCGGTCCTGAATAGTTCTCAGGTTATAATCTGAGGGGAGAACTTAAAACATCAGCGTTCACGTACAACACTAGAAGCTTTTGTGTTTCCGGTTGTGTGTGGAGCTCAAGCGTGATCCAGTGCCAACACGTGGCTCTTACAGGGAGGAAGAAGGGCCTAACAGACAATGTTCAAATAAATGGGAAATGGTCTTTTAGCCAAAGTGCTTTACAATAGGCATCACATTCACGCGCTGATGGCGGAAGCTGCAAACATGGGCGTTTCCACATTACATAGAAAAAGGTGTTCTTGGAGTGAGCCACACGTTAGGAAGCCCAGAGGGACATGGTCCATAATCAGCCCGTGCCGTCCAGAAAGTGTGGGCTTTTCCCACTGAGTCAGCTTTCTGTGGGATGAACGAGACGAAGGAGAAGGGACGCTGGTTCAAACTCCAAGTCAGTTCTTAATATGAACTGAATTTCATGCAGTACTGCCTCCAATATGCTGTTAGAACAAGGAAGGACCATGAGCAGTGTGCCAGACATTCGTACGTGAACTCTGATGACCCCCATCAACTGCGAATTGTCCTCCCTCGTCTTCTGAGATCAGTCCAAGTGCCCTCTCCCAAGTCCGTCCCAACCCATCCACATCAGAGACACAAGTGACCTGCTGCCAGAAACCTTCCAGTTTCCTGACAGGGTGGAGTTTTTATGTCACGCCTGTTTAATTTAAATAGAAAAAATTAGTGAGCAGGATAAAGCGGGAGGAAAGTGGGTTTTTAGGCCATCATCTTCTGACCATGATGGTTTTTCTACATTAGGTTTGTCCTCGAGGAGAACGAGCCAACATCCAGAAGGTGTGTGAACGCTGTGTGGAGTCTCCCGAGCTTTATGACTGGCTTTATCTGGGTTTCATGGCCATGCTGCCTCTGGTTCTGCACTGGTTCTTCATTGAGTGGTACTCTGGAAAGAAGAGGTGAGGCAGGATCACACACTGCTGCTGCACATGGATGTCCGGTTGTGGTCCTGCAGGTTTTACATGTTCCGGTGAAATGATCTCACCAACAGTCTGTCAAGTTCTGCAAGTCAGTTAAAATCAAAAAAGTTCCGTCATTTCACACAAAATCTTGACTAAATAATTCATTCTCCAATCCAATCCAACTTTATTTATAAAGCTACTTAAAACAACAAAGTTGAATAAAGTGCTGGACTCAGCTTTGGGTTTAAAAACAATATGAATAACATATACCTGGTCCTCAAGGTCCACCATCCTGAAGGAATAAGATGTTTCCCTGCTGCAACACACCTGATTCCAATTAAATGGCTCTTTGAGGAACTCAGCACAGATCTGCTGTTTTAGTCGCGTGTTTAAGCAGGGAAACATTGAAAGTCTGCAGGACTGTGGACCTTGAGTTGGCGATCCCTGCTTTACAGGGTCCGGGTCCAGACTCTGCAGGGTCCAGGTCCAAGCCTATACTCTGTAGGGTCCAGGTCCAAGCCTATACTCTGTAGGGTCCAGGTCCAGACTCTGCAGGGTCCTGGTCCAAGCCTATACTCTGTAGGGTCCAGGTCCAGACTCTACAGGGTCCAGGTCCAAGCGTATACTCTGTAGGGTCTAGGTCCAGACTCTGCAGGGTCCAGGTCCAAGCCTATACTCTACAGGGTCCAGGTCCAAGCCTATACTCTGTAGGGTCCAGGTCCAGACTCTGCAGGGTCCAGGTCTAGACTCTGTGTGAAGCTGCTGTTTTTACTTTGACGCACCATCACCTGCGGAACCATGGACAGGTGTAAATGGGTGAATCCAGTCAGTCCAGGTTGACTGAAGTCAAACGAGTGTGTAGTTGTTGCTCTGATCATTGAACTGTGTGTGTGTGTGTGTGTGTAGCTCCAGCGCTGTGCTGCAGCATGTGACGGCCATGTTGGAATGCAGCGTGTCGGCTGTGGTCACCCTGCTGCTCACAGACCCGGTGGGACAGTTCAGCATCCGGTCCTGCCGGGTCCAGACGCTGTCCGACTGGTACACCATGCTGTACAACCCGAGTCCGGACTACATCAACACGCTACACTGCACGCAGGAAGCCGTGTACCCGCTGTGAGTACCAGCCGTCTGCGGTTAACAGCAGCATCACGTGACCTTGGTCGTCCTTCAGTTGTGCATCTGTGCGTTCGCCATCAGGTACACCATCGTGTTGATCTACTACGCTTTCTGCCTGGTGATGATGATGATGCTGCGTCCCCTGCTGGTGAAGAAGATTGCGTGCGGTCTGGGGAAGTCTGACCGCTTCCGGAGCATCTACGCCGCTCTGTACTTCTTTCCCATCCTGACGGTGCTGCAGGCCATCGGAGGCGGTCTGCTGTGTGAGTTTCTGCTCCAAGTTGCCACGTTTGCACCATCACGTGTTGTTTCTGCCTCAGGAACCGTGTGCAACTGTGTTTCAGACTACGCCTTCCCCTACATCATTCTGGCCCTGTCGCTGGTCACACTGGCCATCTACATGTCTGCCTCGGAGATACAGGTAAACCCGCCGCACGGCGTGGAGGACACATCATTTAATCAGAATTATTAAGACAGTTCTCACCATGAAACTTTCTTGGTTTATTCCTGAAAGTTTATGTTAAAACAAGCAAACTAGGTATTAATTACCCAAAATGGGCCAATTTGCATCCCTGGACTAAAAGCAGGTTCAAGGTCCTTGTTTCGTTTTGTTGACCTATCAGAGTCATTTCAGCAAATACTGTAAACACCTGGAGAACATGTTATTGGGATGAAGTGTTCTATAAATCAGGTTGTGGGTGAGACAAACCTGAGACAGACTGGTACATAACCGGAACGTTTGGCGTCTCTAAGTGCTGCTGAAGCGGGAATCTTAACCCAGACCACGAGAAAGCATCTTAAGACTTTTAATTTGTAAAGTTACACATTTTTTCCATAAAGCACTATTTACAGATCTGATCCAATCAAAGTCGTAGAAATAAGAAGCAACAACTAGTTTTAACACCTGAATTTATTTAGTTATTTTAGTGGAATTATCGTAGTTATTGCACCTGCACTTTTCCCCGGGATTAATTATTTTAAATTTTATGATGGAAAAACTAAATATAGTAAAAAATAAAGTGACTGGAATAAATCCCAATAATTAAAATAAATCACCTAAAATTAATGTATAAAAATGGTAAATAAATCAAATACGATATAAGCTAAAAAAAAAGAGCATCTGTGACGTTAGAAGTCGACTTGCTGAGGAAGGAAAATTAACAAGGTGATGAGAACATTTTGTTTCATCGAGCGCTAACGAGAATAAAATCAGTGACGAGCGGCGCTGCAGGGACCCGGTTAAGTTTGAGCCGCGCTGCTCCGTCACCCCTGGATCCTCCAAAGTGAAGATCTCACGTCGCCGCAACGATTTCTGCTCCAAACTCTTAATATTCAGTCGTTTGTGAAGCTTTTTAGAGTCGATGAGAATATTTGTCTTCAGACATGATGAATGGTTTTCCTCTGTCCTCCTCACAGTCCTTCAAGACTCTGTTTGCCAAGAAGAAGCGTTTGGTGGTCCTGCTCAGCCACTGGCTGCTGCATGCGTACGGCATCGTCTCCATCTCGCTGCTGGACAAGCTGGAGGTGGCCCTGCCGCTGCTGGCCCTGGTTCCAGGACCGACCCTGTTCTACATCGCCACGGCCAAGTTCACCGAGCCGAGCCGGATCCTGGCTGAGGGCGGCAGCGGACACTGATCAGGAATGTTGTGGACTTGCATTTTGGACCGAGAACTTTTGTTCACGTCCGGTTTTGGAGGATCAGATTCTAGTTTCCTCTCGTTTTATTTTATATTTATGATCCAAGGATTTGAAAAAAATTCCATCCTTCCTGTTATATAATAAAGTGAAGTAGCTCAGTAAGTCTGGTTTGTCCTGCTCACCCAGCAGAGCATTTATGACTGACAGGAAAACTGAGCGCTGACTAAACTGATCAGAAACCATCTTGTCTGTAAGTCCAGAGGATAGTTCACTACCTTTGACCTGCATCTTCTCATTCTCACACATATGAAAGCATGTTTGGGTTATATAGACCTGTAAATACAAACTTTTTTCAATCAGATTAAATGTGTTAAAGCACCTGCTGATTTGTGCTGCTGTTACATTTCCTTCTGAGGGTAAAAACTGTCATTCTCCCTCAGGTTTGCTGCTAGTGTTTATCTGTAGACTGTAAATATAAATGCTTGTAAATGTGTTTGTGTCCAGTGGCTGCAATTTCCACATCACACAGCAGCGAGGATTAAATCGTTGTGCCTATTTCATCTCACGTGGTTCAAATATGATTGAGTCATATAAACACACATTTTACCAACATTAGCTCATTTTGAATTTGATGGCATCAAAAGTTGGAACTGGGCAACAAAAGGCTGGAACAATCATTGGTGTCTCTACAAAACTGAAGGAGAATTTAACAACTAATTAGAAACTAATTGGAAACGTCTCAGTAAAATGCCCGGGTATAAAAGGAGCATTTCAGAGGCAGAGTCTCTGATATAATGCACATCTACATGTCAAGCCTATAGGGAAAAAATGTTTTAACAGGTGAACATTTATAAACATTGATGGTTTAGTAGCACATCTGGCTACCATTCTGCTAACATTCAGTCAACATCCAGCTAACATCTGGCTACCATTCTGCTAACATCTGGCTACCATTCTTCTAACATTCAGTCAACATCTGGCTAACATTCAGTCAACATCCAGCTAACATCTGGCTACCATTCTGCTAACATTCAATTAACATCTGGCTAACATTCAGTCAACATCCAGCTAACATCTGGCTACCATTCTGCTAACATCCGGCTAACATTCTTCTAACATTCAGTCAACATCTGGCTAACATTCAGTCAACATCCAGGTAACATCTGGCTACCATTCTGCTAACATTCAGTCAACATCCAGCTAACATCTGGCTACCATTCAATTAACATCTGGCTAACATTCAGTCAACATCCAGCTAACATTCAGTCAACATCCAACAAACATCTGGCTACTATTCTGCTAAAATTCAGTCAACATCCGGCTAACATTCAGTCATCATCCAGCTAACATCCAGCTAACATCTGGCTACCATTCTGCTAACATTCAGTCAACATCCAGCTAACATCTGGCTACCATTCAATTAACATCTGGC
>JBAMHW010000022.1:2197725-2208249 GCA_037177495.1 Rhadinocentrus ornatus
ACAAATAACGAAAAGTTAAACAAATGAAAGCAAATGAAAAAGGGACTATATATATATATATATATATATATATATATATATATAACTATATATATTACAGAATTTCAAACACAAACTTACCTCAAGCTACGTGTCAATATGTGTTGCCAGTCGACATTCACATCACTATGAACCAATTTACAGTTCCCATTCAGATTAATCACGTCTCTATCGTATCCAAGGGTTGCATTAGCTGAGGAAAACAGACAGAATATAATATGAACTGGAATGTTTTCATTTTAATACCTCATGCAAATAAAGTGCAGTGCAGTAGCCTCACCTGTGAGTTCATATTCCAGGAAGATCATGGTGGAAGTACAGATGGAATTGAGCGAAGTTATGAGGTTAGAGTTCTTCTTCTCCATACTAGTAGATGTTGACACATTATAAATTGGGGTGGAAATATTCAGGGTGGCACTGAGGGCTCCAAAGGTTGGGATAAACACACTAGAGGGTAGGTACAGGGCTGTTTCAGGGATTTCAATCTTTTGCTCAGGGATAATAATATTGGGGAATTGGACGTTTGAAATCTGGTTTGTGATTTCATTCAGACTGATGGTGTGCTCTCCGAAGGTGAACGATGTTGGTAGAATGAAAGAGGACATCGTGATCTCATACTGTGGAATCTTGAATAACAGGAATGACATTTTACCCTGCAGGTGCTCCGTGTTAATGTCGTAACTGGGCACTGATATCACTGGTATGCCGGGAAGCATGATGTCAAAAGCCTTTGTGGTGATCACTTCAGGGATGTCAAGGTTCTTTAGATCGACTGTAAACGGCTCCACATGTAAGTTGGTAAAAGGCACCTCAAAGGCGGGGACTGAGATTTCAGGTGGAAGAGTAAGATGGCCCGGAACATCAACGTTCTCAAAACGCATATCTATACTCTTGATTGTCTGAGGAATCTCTTTTACCCAAGAAGGCATGGCAATGTTTATCTCAGGGATGCTGAAAGTGACACCATTTTTAAATAGTTGAGTTGGAATTGCGTAATCATAGCCATCCATGCTTTTTGTGTATACAACACTGGAGGAGATCTTAAAGGATTGCAAGTTGTCCATATTTGTGACCTCGTCAAATTTTAGCACATCCCACAGGGACCTCTGATAAACAGGAAGTCGGATTGACTTCAAGAATGCCAGATGACCCTCCACCGATCCAGCTAAGTCCATACGTACCTCAGATTCATCGTTGGACACGGACAAATCACAAGCTTGGATGTAAGATCCCAGTTGTTCCTTTCCACTCCAGGTTAAGGTCTGCTTCTCATAGTCGATGGCTAGGTTGATGTTGTGAATGAGCTCAGCGATACCCAAACCACTTACCTGACTAGCCTCAGTCTTCAGTGTGGTCCTAAAGGCAGTTAAAGGAGCCAAATCTAATTCTCCCTTAAAGAAGTGTTTTCCATTTGTTTCCAAAGAGGCCAAATCAACAATGTTATTGCTTTTGTAATCAAATGTTGCAAACACACGACGCAGTGAAACCTCAAGAGCCAGTTTGTTGTCCAAATCAAACAGGAAGTTGTTATCTGAGCTGCGTTTCTGTTTCTCCTGTTTGTCTATGTTTACTTTCAAGGCAGTCCTAGCTGTTGAACGCAGGCCGTTAGCATTAAGATAGAAACTTGCTCTATTCAACAGATCTCCAACAAAGTTGTTGTCCATGATTGTTATGTCTGACTTTCCTTCGGTAGACATCTCCAGGGATACATAAGACAAGAGAGTTTCCAGTTCCCAGTTCATGTCAAGGTTTCCTTTGCCTACTGACTCAATCAGAGGAATGTTAAACATGTACCTCAGGTTTTTCTTGGAGGAAACATTTGGCTTTGTCTTAGTATTTCCTGTAAGTTCTTGACTGAATTCTAGCTTGAGGAAAGGCAAATCCATTTTTGCATTGTTGGCTATAGACGCTTCCAGGCTCCTCTTGTTAAGACTAACAGCACATTCATGATTTGCTTCCACATATTTATGCTCCAAGGACACAATGGTTGCAAGTTTTAGACCCCGTGTTCTTGTCAAACTCGTGGTGCCATCGATTTTTCCATTCAAAATGTCAAACACAGACACTGAAGAGGCACCAAAGCGTGCAACAATGTCCGACTCATTGTAAAGACCTGCATTAGCACTTAGAGTGATCACTGTGGATTTGAAGGAGAAGTCACAGGTTATGTTGCCCATTGCTGGGATCACGATGTTGTCCTGAACGGCTGGTAGAGTGAAAGCAGGCAGCCTTATTTCACTTAACGTGTCAGGAACATGGATGACTGGTAACCTCAGAGAAGGCAGCACAAGGGTGTAGGATGGCACAGAGAAACCCAGCGCTGGAACTTTGAAGCTTGGTGTGCTGACCTCCTTGGGTACAAAGTAAGTAAAGGCCGGCATCTCGGCACTGAAAGAAGATACCTGTATGTTCAGAACTGGTATTGTGTATCCAGGGACTCTGAAGATCCTAGGAGGCAAGCTAGACGTGTCTATTTTGTGTTTGATGTACTGTGATTTTGCTTCATTGTATGAATCTTTTAAAAATGCAACTACTTTGTCTCTGTACACCTCAAACTGAATCTGGAATATTTTGGCATTGTCACTTATTGCATTGTAGATTGGTTCAAGGTGCAACTCGAAGCTGTGCATGTCGGGGTTCTTGCTGTATTGAAGCTTCAGGTTCATGTCAAATGATTGTTGAGGGGTAATAAGCAAGGATTTTAATCCAGTATGTTCCCACAGGGAAAAGTCTGTGACCTCAGGGGTCTTCATTTCAAGATGAGGTATGGTCATTTCTGGGATAGAGAGAGGAATGGTCAAAAAGTCCAAATTAGCCTCTCCGTTGACAGAAGTTTGGAAGAGTATGTCCATTTCATTGTTTTCAGCTGTGATGTTGTGACTGTACTTGTACTGGTTGAATCTGGCCGAACCAACCCAAAAGGCACGTTGTTTCTCAGAGTTCAGTACAGCACCGTAATCATACTGGAGATCCACCTTACCGGTGAGCTTTAGGGGGAAGAAAAGTTTGGAGTTAACTTTATTTTTAACATCCAGGATAATCTCAAACGGATGGGCTATAAATTGAAGCGAATTAGAAACAGATCCTGTCAGACTTTCAGTGAATTCAGCGCTATGAGAGGCTGTCAGCACAGCTTTCAAGTCTCCTATATAAGCCTCTCCATTCAGAACCAGAACACTCTTCTTGATGGATGGAGTTTCTGTTTCACATTTTGCATCTACAATGATGTGGCTTAAGATCACAGACTCAGCAGTCAGAGTTTGCTTCATTTTTAGAGCCTTACAGTCTGTATCTCCAACAAAAGTCAGCTTTGCAGTGTTGAAGTCAACAGTGAATTCTACATTGCTTGTGTGTGTACCTTCGTCAGAATAGTCTTTAACAGACCACTTTCCATTACTATTAGTTTGGCCATTTACAGTTATTTTACCAGATTCCTTCGAGGCTGCTATGTTATGTTTAATCGACACCTGACTAGAAGTTTCAATTGATGGGATGTCCAAGTTGTGGCTATAGGTTGTAGCTATCATTGAACGTATTCCATTCTGAAAAGAAAGAGCCATGTTGTTGGTCAGATCAGCTGTGTACATTTGGGTTGTGGCCTTGGCGGCAGTTTTGGCAGAAGCCTCAACTGAGGAGCCAGTGAATGTCAGAGATCCTTCATGATCGATGGTGAATGCCACATGTGTCGCCTTCACTGTCTCTGTGAATAGCAGCTTCTTCATTTTGGGGGCTTCCAGCTGAGCACTGGCTTCAAAAGTGAATTCCAGAGGCTGAATGGGTGATTTAGCATGGGAGGCAATGGTAACTGTGAACTGTGGGTTTTTCAGAGTGGATGTTGAGTTCTCAATTTTCCCTGTAGTTACAAGAGTGTACTGTGGGGAGGTGATGCTAAATTCTCCGTGCAGTTTACCAAAAACTGGGATGCAAATGTCACTGGGAATCTCTGGAAGCCTTATGTCTGGAATTGAAAGCGTTGTGATTTCAAAGTTCTCCATGTTTAATTTGGGAATGCTGACGGCTGGGAATTTTATTTCTGAAAGAGTTATTTCTGGAAGGGTGAGGTCTGGCAGTTTAAATAGGTAGAGGACTTTCAGGTCACCAAAGATTTCGACTGGGTCAGGAGTTTGGATCTCAAATGCTTTAATGTCATCTATGATTGCAACTATTTTAGCTTTAAGTAGTTCAAAGTCTATAGTAAAGGCAGGAATTGTATAAGAGCCTAAGACGGTAAACTCGGGAACAGATATTTGAGCTGGGATTTGTATGTCCTTCAGTCTGTTCAGGTTGATTGCAAACGCTGGTATTTCAAGGTCAGTGAGAGGGACGGTGAAAGAGGGAAATTCCACCTCAGCTCGTTGTAGTTCACCCAAAAATCCATTTACAGCTTGTTTAATCTGGTTGATGATCTCGCTGTTATTTGCCATTTCACTGATTTTTCCCAACAGCTGGCTAAACTGTGCGGAAATGTAGGCAACTATATTGCTGTAGGATTTACTCATTCTCTGCAGGTGGATGTAAATTTCATTTCTGAGATCCATGTCAAGAATTCTTTGCCTTATGTCCTCAAGGATGTCCTGCATTTTGAGTTTGATGTCATTATAAAATGCAGTGTCGATCACGTCTTTTAGTTTATTTAGCGCATCGGCCACTTTGGTGTTTTTTAGCTCATCCAGATACTTAAAGATGGAGTTTTGGACTTCTCTGAAAAACTCCCTGAGAGCCTCAATCTTTTGCACAAGCTCATACTTCTTTATCTCGTCATTGATATATTTTGTTAGCTTGGTAATCTTCGCATTAGTCTCATCGACATATGCATTGTAGTCAAATTCCTTAATTGACTCAAGTGTTGAAGAAATATGCTCGTTAAAGTCAGCAATGCTTTTCTTAAAGTCGATTGCCTGGAGTTGATTTGTCACGCTGTACAAAAATTTAATAATTTTATCATAAACAAATTCAAATTTGACTGATTTTAAAGCATCTACCAGTGACTGAACAGTCTCCTCAATTTTAAATTCCCTGACAAGAGTCACCACCTGATCCATTAAATCTTTGGAAATAACGTCAAGCTCATGTTTTAAAATGAAAACCTTTAAGTAGTCGATAACTGCGTTGATTTTTGGGGGGATTTCATATTCATCGATCCAGTTGACAATGACGTCTTTCATTGATTCCAGCACTTTTGCAATCTCTGAGGCTGGGATTTCATAGGAAAGCTGCTCAATGTAAGAATCCCAGTCGAATGAAAAAAGGTAATTCTTCACATTTTCCAAAAGCTGGTTGAGACTGAAGTCCTCAATGACCTGTTTCAGCTCAGACAGTTTCTCTTTGATCGTCTCCATGATCCCATATTTAGAATCAAGTTCTTGCAGGAATGCAACGCTGCTTTCCTTGAGCTTCTGTAAGTCAATTTGTCTGATGATGTCCTCCAAGACAACCAGCGCTCTGAAGAACGACTGCTTGATTTTGTACTTCTCTTCAAAGGCCTGAAGCTGAGCTTCAATATATGTAAGAACGTTGGTGATCTTGTTGGCGAGATGTCCCGCCTTTAAATGTTTTTCCACTGTAGAGATGAGGTCTCGAACTTTGGTAAGTTTGTCCATTATCGTAGCCTCCACATTCTGTCTCAGATTCTCCATTGCAAGCTCAAAATCTCCCATCGTTACAGCAAATTCAGCGATGAAATTATCCAATTTATCTTTTACTTGATTCACCTTGTTCTCTAAGTCCATCATTTGCATAAAGTTCCTCACGTGTATTGGTACCTGATCAATGTTGTCCCTGAATTCTTTGACTAGCTGATTTATGTTTAAATTGTGGAGAAACTGCTGCAAGGACTCTAAGGCTTGCACAAGTGTGCTCTTTAGCTGCTCAAAAGCAACAGGGAAGCTCTTAATGAATGGGATCTCAATGATGTGACAGTTACTGTTCTTGTCATACTTTAGAAAACCAGCCACACTGAATTTTTCTGTTTCTGGTGTAGATCTCTTGTATCTGCTGACAAGGTCTGTTTGCATTACTCCTGAAAACTCAATTCCAGCCTTTTCAGGGCCATTAAAAGCACTGATGTCCTGTTCATAACCATGGTTGTTCATTTTGGAGTTGACTTTCCAATCCAGAGATTGGTCTTTCGGAGTCATTAGACCCTCAAATTTGTTTTCCAAACCAGTGGAAGACTCCCCACTTGGAAGCGAATGTGTTGTTGAGACTCGGCACTCATGTGAGCATGCAAGAGCAAGAGGTGCAGCTTTAACCAACAACTTGCCGTACAGCTGTCCAGTGTGCTTTCCAAGTAGATTTACTTTTCCATCACTGTTCACAAGAGCATCAATGTTCAGACTGAAAGGCAGCGCCATGGTGCGAATGGAACCATCAAATCTTAGAGGTTCAGAATTTATGTGCACCTTACATTTTGATGTTGAAGAAAGTCCAGCGAATTCAAGTTCACAGTTGTGGCTTAACTGGGCGTCCATTACAGTTCCAGATGTACTGTATTTCATTGAGCCAGCCATATCCTTGTAGGTGAGTTCATAGGTATGTTTGATGTTGTGTTTGTCTCCGTAGGCTCCCATCACACTTCCACTAAGATCCACCTTAACTGGCTCAAGCTTCAAGTGGCCTTCATTGTTCATACTGAGGTCATAAAGCTTCAGGTTATTGGTCATGTCGAGAGCCATAACAAATGGCTTCATATTAACTTTAGTGTGTTGTTTGTAGTAAATATCGTCACAGATGAAGTTGTCAGTGCTGGAGTGGAGGTCGAATGTCCATAAAGTCAGGATGAGTGTGTGGCTGTTTTCTGTTTTTATTTGCCTCAGAGTTCCCTTTGTGTTACCACTAAAAGTCAGAGCTCTTTTGTTTAATACAATATTCATGTTGTTTGTTGTGGTTGCGTCATAGGAGTGGCCCTTGAGTTCCCCATTCAAAGAGGCTTCGGAGGCTGTGATTTTACCCTCAATGTTCAGCTGTCCTCTGCTGTCATCGGCCATCGCCTTGGTGGTGGAGGACAACGATGCTCCGTTGATGTCTATGGCACCATTAAAGATGTTCTCCATGGTGACAGGGCTGCACTGGATATTGTTTGTTCCACCAAAGGTTAGTCCATCTCTTCCAGCTCTTACAGTGGCCTTATGCAATGCACGACCTGCGTCAGCAGTGAGGGAGCCCTCAGAGTTCACCTCAAGCCCATTTGAATCCAGGGATCCGGTTATAAGCGAGTATACCCTATTTCGGTCATCGTCTGCCTGGGATTCGATTCTGAGGATGGACATATGACTTGATACACCGAGCTCAACTTTGTTATTTAGTGATTTACCCATGGCTTTGCCGACAGCATTGCACTTTAACGTCAGTTGTGCATCTTTATATTTGAGCTCTGCCACATGCTTGAAGATGTCCTTCATGGCAGTGGTTTTAGAAATGATATTCAACTCAGAGTTTGCATAGGCTCCTTGGATCATGTTGTGAAACTGGATGAATGGTGAATTGAAGTGCATGGTGGACTCTCCTCTGCCTTCCCGATCCAGTGGGCGTAGGTTGTAGCTGTGAGTGTAAGAGGTATTGGTGTAGAATGAGCGGAACTTAAGTAGTCCATCCACAGTGCCGTCTCCTGAGACTTCATCTGAATCTGGAGTGGAAGTTGACTGAGCAGAGTAGTAGACTGAGGCCTGCAGGCCTAATGGACTAGAGGCCTCAAACTTGTAATTTGCTCTTGCATTTAATTTGTTTGATACCCTTAAGGTTTCTAAGACACTGAAGCTTGTGTCAATGAGGCTGTGGCTGAAGGAGCTATTCAGAAGATACTTGAGATTATCATCAGGTCTTCCTGATATCATGCCGATCCCTTGAAAAAGAAAGAGAGAAAAGATTGTTTTTGTAAAAAACACAGGCAGAGAGGGAGCTTTGAGCTCAAAATATTCAATTTAATTTGAACTAAATATAACATTCAAATGGCTCTCTTTCAAAGACATACGCGTAGATGCTGCATTGGTACTCGCTTCACACGTCGGCGGTTATTGCTACATTAGTTCTGGTAAATTAATTTACAGGAAGACTGAACAAAGGACAAACACCTGGATCTTCTGCAGTTAAAGGAGTGTTATAAACTGTAACACTACTTTAACATGATCTCCAGGAATTACTTTTCATAGTAAGGGCTGGGATATACTTGCTGATAGCAACGCGTCTGTGTACGTATCATGGCTGCCACACATTACTAGCATTTGTTTGGCATGCAGGGTGCTTGCATTGACGCGAGTTAACATGTTGTATGTGCGAGTTGCAGTATTGACTTGAACACTAGAGGTGCTCATGCAAACAAGAGCATGAGGTAGAGGTGAACACAGTGGTCACCTCTCAGACCTTGTCTGCAACTACAGACATCTTTATGATTTTTCCTCCCCATTGCACAGTGACATAAGTTTGGGCCTTAACAGTTGGGAACAGATTGGATAAGTTTTGGTGGTTTATGCGGAGACTTGCCAACAAAATGCCCCGGAAATACAATGTGACCGGCAGATTGGCCTTTTCACTATTTCAGAGTCCAAGTGCTGTGTACTGCCCCTAGTGGTGACCTCCAGTATTGAGCATGTTGGCTGTGTCGTGCTGCAAGTATGTGTTTCAGAAGTGTTTTAGAAGCCTGAAAACATCAACTTTGCACCATTTCATTAATCAACATGTCTGAAAAATGCACAGTGTAGATAATTTGTCCTTTTTTGAAAAAAGGAAGAGAAAGTAAGGCTATATGTTGATAATTATCTTAACTTCTTTTATCAATAGAAGGGAGTTGGCCAGAATGCATCATTATGATGAGAAACAGCTAATGAAATAATAAAACCAAGCATGGTTTCAAGGTGAAGGTGAGGGGTCCACAGCTTTATAGTAGTTGCATGAAGGGGGTCCTCAGGGAAAATAGGTTGAGACCACTGCCCTAGACCCCAGAGAGTTACTGAAACAGCAAGATTTCTTCAGAAAAAATGGGATATTTACCTTCTAGTTTGTATGACAGGAGGTTTAACGGTGATTGAGCTGCAGCCTTGTACTGTGCAACGTAGCTGGGAACATCAACAGTGTCATTACCCCCAGAGATGGAGCCTTCCCAACTGTAAAAGTTGCTCTGGATCTTGGTGGATGCTTCAGCCAGGCCGAGCAGGGGTACAGTGAAATCCAAAGATGGCGGTACAGTGAATGAAGGCAGTGAATACTTGTTGGCCGGGATATTCAGGCCAATCTGTGGTAAATCTATGGCAGGCAGAGACAGACTCGAAGGGATGTTCATCTCCTCTGAATTTTTGCCTCCAAGCGGAAGAGGAAGGGAGATGATAATCTTATCCTTGTTGAACTGATATCGGAACAAACTGTCACTGTTGAGGTAAAATAAAACCGGTAAGATGAAATGCAGCCATTAATATTTGAGGCTAGTTCAAATGTTTAAAGACTTACGACTGCAGAAACAGTTTTTCAGGCAGAGCTGGCAAAGAGAGATCTGAGAGGCTCCTTTTGCTTCGAAGGTTTGCCAGAGAGGGGAAGCGTTCAGTCAGCTTGTCCAACCAAATGTTGCCTGCCTTCAGATAAACATAAAGAAAAAACACTTACAAGAATCAGGGGCGCAGATAGGATTTTGTAACTGTGGGGGACGACCAAGCTGTCAGCAAATGAATTCTACTCAATGGGCTGGTTGTCCAAAAAATTCAATCCCATTTTCCACAATGGCGGATCACGTAATCCGGCCTACTTTTACCCTGGTTGTTCAAAGAAAAATATATATCAATAATATATATAATACTACAGTCTCATTAATAATAAGTCCATGTATTGTCTTGCACAACATTTTGACCAGGCTTGACTGTCCCTCTTTGTGACGTGTTAATGACGCACCTGAGCCCCGTGTGGAGGTTCAAAATCTCTGGCATGCTGTCAGAATGAGGGACGGACAAGACGTGTGGTGAGGGACGCAATCGTTAAGAGATTTTTTTTTTTTTTTTGTCAGGTTCTTTTCTGATTATGCAGTGATGAATAACAGGAAAATGGAACATTTTATTTGTGTTATTGGATTTTTGGGTGTTTATTTCGTGGAGACATGATAATGTCGTGTTTCTATTTTTGCTTTACTACGCTGCAACGGTAAATAGGAGCCTATTCCCCCGTTAACCACTTTATCCCTGTAACGGTTAAACAAGTCAGGTGCAAAACACAAATATAAGCATATGCACCGAATAAAAAGTTCTATTATTGATCAGCTGTTAAGTTGTTCCGCTTCCTTAAACCCGCCTTGTAATCCTGCCCTCTGTTGGGATCAGGATAATCCTGTTTTCTTGGATCAAAGTTATCCAGACTCTACTCAAAAGTTTTGAACTACCCAAACAGGGTTTTATCCGGATAACAACCAGGATTAGATTACGTGATCCAAGCCGATTTTGGAATCCGGATTTCCACGTTTGAACGACCCATTTTCAAGATGTGATTCTAGCCGATAACCGAAATCCGATC
>JBAMHW010000022.1:2242449-2253449 GCA_037177495.1 Rhadinocentrus ornatus
GTCAGCATGCAGAGGAAGAGGAACAAGGAGTTATCAGAGATGAGGAGGGATGAGTGAGATCATGCAAATGTGACCACGCCTCTACGGAGGCTAGAGGCAGACCAGCGCAGCCCAGAGACCCGGGCCATCAACAGCAACCCCGGAGCACGAACCCAAGCCACCCCACCCCGAATACGAAGCAAGCCCCACCCGGAGGGTGGCAGAAGAGAGCCCCAGCCAGAGCCCCCCCGCGGTCTTTGGGCACAGGCCCCAGTGGGCCAAGACAGGCAGCCACCGGCCCCGCCAAGGACCGGCCATCCAGAGCGGCCCGAGCGAAGGGTCCAGGGCCCCAGGAGCACAGGGACAGCCCCCTGCCCCACCCTCCACCTACACCAACCTCCACCCCATACAACCCCTCACTCACCCCCTCTCCTGCATTGTACCCATAAGCACTTACTATCACACAGTCACATCACACATGACCCTCCCACCATGCCCCGTGGGGGAAACCCCAGGCGGACCAGAGGACAGCGAGCCCCAAGCCCGGTCTACCCCAACGCCCCCAGCCACCCCCCCACCCCACCCAGATGCGGCAGACCGGGCACCCCCCTGAGCCGGCAGCCCATCATCAGCCTGTCTGGGATTTGTGTCCCGGGAGAGAATATCCAGGTGGGTTTAGTCCCCTACATGAGACGGGAGACAGGTTGGACATTTCCTGTCCATCACTGAGCTGCACCATCCCTGCTGGATGCGACTTTTCTCTTTCCGGACCAGAACGCATTATTTCTCTTGGACTATTTAAAATCAGATCAACGGCTGATTACTGACTAACGTGCTACAAACGGCCTCTGCATGTTTGATGAATGCAGATTGTTTTCTGCAAATATTGTGTTATTTTTAGGATGGAGTTTAATCAAATTAAATTTATTTGGAAGAAAAATTTAAAAAATGAGTGCTGCACAGTTTTCAGAAGCAAAGGATAAACAGGTCTTACAGATCGCATCAAGCCATCGTGACTTTACCAGATAAAGTTTCTTTCTAAACCAGCAGAAGCTGCTTCAAAAAGAAATCCTCTTCAGGGGTCTTTAGAAAGTCAGCTGATATAATTTGCATCGTTCTTTACTTCCTTTTCTCTGAAATATTACGGAAATCTTAAATGAAGCATATTTACGGTGGAGCTTTGTTGTCTGTGTGTGCAGACTGCAGTTGGCTGCATCCCTGCAGGAGCGTTCAGCTGCCCTCTGGTGGTCACTATGCGTCCAGTTCCAGCCGGCTTACTGGACGCTGCAGTGGAGGTCACTCATCTCAACCCGCTTGCTCACGGAGCTCCTGTACACGTAGGAGACCCAGGTTACTCCTGCACGTAAACACATCAACTCACTGACTTGTGGAAAGCATGCTGCACAGATACCGAGTGTGTGTTTGTGTGTGTGTAGCTCTGCTGGGAATACAGGACCTGTCCAGACCAGATTATGGAGACCAGGTGGAGGTGCAGCCCGGTGACGTTCCCGTCTTCTGGGCGTGTGGAGTCACTGCTATCGAGGCGATCCTCAGCAGCAGTGAGCTTTAGGATTTTTTACCCATCACATCAGCTTAATTATTATCAGCAATGTCCAGCTTGAGTTTCAGCTTTAGACTTTTTATCCTGTAAACACGAGTGAATAAAAATCATCACGTTTAACTTTGTGAACATGTTTTGTCTGTTTCAGAGCCCTCTGTGGCCTTCAGTCACTCTCCAGGCTGCATGTTCCTCACCGACGTCCCAGACTCTTCTTCCTCCATCACAGCTCCTCCCCACCCTGAGCTCACCCCACTCTGCTTCCCCGTATCCCACAATCCCTTGCTGTACAGCCTGGTCTCAAAGGCTGCAGTGGCAAAGATCAGAGATCTGGAGGTGATAATCGGAGACGACCCAGGTAAACAGATAGGGTGGAGGCAACTGGACCAAAAAGAGCTTAGTTAAAGAGAAGCTGGAGTAGACAAGATGTGGAGAAATCTAGTCTTCGTGACTAGATGTTGCCACGTGATTGGCTGATTAGATGTTTGCATTAACAGGAAGTTAACAGGTAGAGCTGATACGCAGAACGATATTTATTCAGCATGAATAAAACATAACATTTCATCAGTGTTATGGCTATCTCAAGCACGGAACATAACAATAGAAACCAGACCAGGGATAAGATTGATAATTTCTGTTTATTAATAATATAAAAAGAGAAGAAAAACAAAAATAACCCAAAGAGGTTTTTTACCAAGCTGTGGCGGCTGCTGGATGGAGGAGAGAGCGAAAGAGATTAGCCTGGAGCTTTTATATCAGCCTCTAGATCACAGGTGCTTCTCATTCAGCTAATTTGACTAAGGCTAGAAACAGGAAGCCTCCACAATAAAACAATAAGTACATTTATAAAGGTACCACCCAAAAGAATCAGAAATTAAAAGCTTATATTTTTTCTTGTGACTGACTGCTGAACAAGCGGACAAAGTCACGAGTTCATTTCTTTCTGAGTTCCAGAAATGTTCTGATGATGTTTCTCTCATCAGGTCAACGAGGCATCAGAGCTTTGTTTATTCAGGATGAGCTTCTTCGCTCCTGCCTGGCGCTCTCCCACTCTTCCTCTGTCGTCATAACAACGGGATTCCCAACTCATTACATGCACAGGTACACAAAGCCTTAGAGACGCGCTTCTCTACAGTTTGAATGCGTGTATGGTGTGTGGCGTCTGGTGACCAGAGGGTTTGAGATCAAGAATACAAGCGGCCAAAATGAGTTTCCTCCGCAGGGTGGCCGGGCCCTCCCCTACAGATAGGGTGAGACGCTCGGTGATCCTGGAGGGGCTCAGAGTAAACTGGTGCTCTACCACACCGAGAGGAGCCAGATGAGGTGGCTCGGGCATCTGGTCAGGATGCCTCCTGGACGTCTTCCTGGTGAGGTGTTCCAGGCACGTCCCAATGGTAGGAGACCCCGGGGAAGACCCAGGACACGCTGGAGGGACTACATCTCCCGGCTCTCATGGGAACGCCTCGGGATCCCTCCGGAGAGGGAAGTCTGGGGGGTTTCGCCCCTGCGATCCGACCCCGGACAAGCAGCAAGAAGATGGATGGATATTCTGGGATTTTATCTAAAAGTTTTACTCAAAACAGTCCAGACTGATGTACAGAACTTTGTTTCAGCTGTGAATGAATGAAAGTGTTTTATAAATAAAGTTAGTATGGTATGATAAAGTAAGTGAAGTATATATATTTTTTAAGTACAACTATTAAAAACTGAACAAAGTTTTTTTTTACGAATAATAAAATTTATCTCAAGTCACCTTGATGATCCAAAGATCCTGGAAACCAGTTCTCAGCCAAGCAGACAGGAAACATGTTCTGGTCTCCATATGGACCTCCATATCAGCAATAATCCACCTTTAACCTAGTTTCTGTGTATAGACAACATGTGGCAGACACAAAACTACACCTGTTTTAAAATTAGACCGGGATGTAGAGACACAGATTTAATGGCTGAGCTGAGCGAGCATCATCCGGAACTGTAGGCGAGCTGATGGCGGTTCTGAAGTCTGAACGGTGGATGAAGACGTTTCATTTCTGCTGCTTTTTGTGCTGAATTTCATATTTAAAAACAATGTTTTTTTTCATATATACATTATTTTCTAAATATCAAAAACTTTAAAAATGTGGGTAAAATGAAAGATGTTGATCCTGTTTAATGTGTTTAGTTCTGATGACTTGTGATGTTTAACTTGTTTAATTTATTCTTCATTTTAATCTCATACAGACTTTACAAAATTCTTGGTGTTTATCAGACGTTCTGACCAGGGCTGCACATTGTTAGGAAAACATAATGATGATGAAGTTTCCTTCGTTTTTAATCATTCCTTCATTTCTTTGTGCTTCCTGTTTAGCCCACCCGATGAGACGGACGGCCCCCCTGGAGCCATTGCCATGGCAACCATGCTGCTGTCTCTGGGCAAACGGGTGACGCTGCTGACAGACAGGAGAGCCCTGGAGATGAACCAAGCCATCGTTGATAAAGCGGTGAAGACAGGTGAAGTCCAGAACAAAGATTCGTCTCTGATCTGTTCTCTTTTAAAGACAAAGACTAAATGATGCGTTCGCCTCGTCATTCTCCATCAGGTGTCCTGAAATCTGCAATCCCATTGGTCACTTTTGAAGACAGTGGTCCAGATGCTGCGCTGCACTTCCTCTGTCACCATGGAGACCCTAACAAGCACAGGTCAGCTGTGTGTGTCAGATGTGTGAAGGTTACAACATCTCTGACTCAGAAAGTTAACAGATTCCTTCTCCTAAATCTTTGTGTGTTCACACGTCCACGCTGGACCCCCTGGTGCTAGTTTGACTCTTTTAAACATTTTGTAAGATCTCTGAGACTTTTCCACTGGCTTAAAACATCTGCCAGACTTCATTCAGCATCTCTTTGAATGACTGGAAAATGTGTCAGACATACGTCAGAAAAGCCGTCCAATCAGGACAGCTGAGCAGCAAAGCCAACCAGGACTAGACCTGGTCCAGATCATAAACCTGAACTACAAGCATGAACAGACCCTGGAAGAATTCCTGGAATTATGTTTTCCAAGAATTTTTCTTTGAAGGTGCGACTTGTAAAGGTAAAAGTTATTAGGATTTAAAAGATGGATGCTACATAAAAACGTAAAGCTGAACACATGCTGAAGTGGTTTTATTTCTCCATACCAGGTACGACCACCTGGTGGCGATAGAGCGCAGCGGACGGGCTGAAGATGGGAACTATTACAACATGAGAGGAGTAAACATCAAACATCTGGTGGATCCCGTTGATGATCTGTTCATTGCTGCCAAGAATATTCCAGGAATCACAACTACAGGTGGGAACCGACCTCTGTCCAGGTCAGATGATCCTTCATCCCTCCGGTCAGTGTGTAAGGACTGATGTGTCATGTTCATGGCTTTTGGCTTTTCTGGCCTTGTCCTGTTTAGTTCTGTTTTTCTTTCCTGGTGTATTCTGTTTGCTTCCTGGTTTAATTTGCTAATCTACGTCCCCTGCTTATTGTTCGTTCTCGTCTGTGTATGTATTCCCCTCAGTTTCATGTAATGTTCGTGTCATGTTTTGTCCTTGTCATGTACTCATCGTGACTCCCCGCTCATCATTTTTGTTAGTTTAGTTTGGTAATTAAGACCCTAACCTCTGCACCGGTCTGGCTTCTGCCTGGTTAAGCCTGCGTTTGGGTCCTCGCACCGACATGATTATTTACAGAAACCTTTCTTCACACATGAAACAGACTCAGTGGTTTGACAAGGCTGAAGATGGAGCTGTGGGACCAGTTTCCTCCAGCAGGGTCTCCAAACGTTGCTGAAAGTTTGGGAGATGCCATCCTGTGTAAACCTGGACTTTTATCTGTGAGGTTTAAAGCACCTGTCTTCGTGTTCGCTAACTCCGCTCTGTGCCGTTCATCAAGCCTCTCCGGGTGTGTGCTGCTCTCTGCAGGAATCGGTGATGGCGGAAACGAGTTGGGGATGGGTAAAGTGAAGGAGAAGGTGAAGAACCTGATGCCCAGCGGGAGTCTCATCGCCTGCAACGTTCCTGCTGACTCGGCCATCACTGCCGGTACGGATGATGTGAACAGTGTAACGGCTTCTCAGACACGGAGCAGAGATGCTTTCAAACCCAGCCGAGACATCCGTGTTTGCTCTGTTCCTGCAGCCTGAACCCACTCATCTTCTCCCACAGCATGTCCAACGCTAAATGTTCCTCCTCCATGTTGTCATATCTCTGTGGCTGCAGGGGTGTCTAACTGGGGGGGTTACGCTGTGGCCTGCGGGCTCTACCTGCTCCACACCTGCCCCTCCCACCAGCGGTACCTGAGGAGAGGACTGGGACGGGATCCTGTAGCCACAGAAGAACAGCTGCAGGACTGGACCGCCAACCTGCCGTCGGTGGAAAAGGTAGCAAAGTTTTTTAAACCCGTGTAAAAAAAAAAATTTCATTTATAAATTTGTTCCTTTTTTTATTTATACAGTTTACTTAATATTTATTAAACATTTTATTTATGGTCCGTACTTGTATAGCGCTTTTATCCAAAGCGCTTTACATCATACATCACATTCACACACGTTCACACAGTAGCTGCCATGCAAGGTACTCACCACGACCTATCAGGAGCAATTAGGGGTTTGGTGTCTTGCCCAAGGACACCTCGACATGAACTCGACTTGGCTGAGGATCAAACCTGCAACCCTCGGGTTACAAGACGACCGCTCTACCTCGCCGAGCTACGTCGCCCCTAGTTGTTGATGTCAGAGGAGAATGGGCAGACTGGTTGAAGATGATAGAAAGGAAACAGGAAGTCCAGGTTCCCACCAAGGTCTGCAGACCAGCATCTCTGAACACACAACACGTCCAGCCTGGAAGCAGATGGGCTCCAGCAGCAGAAGACCAGACCAGGTGCCTCCTGGCAGCTAAGACCAGGAAACACTGGACAACAGAAGATGGAGAAATGTTGCTGGTCTGATGAGTCTCCATTCAGCTCCACATCCAGATGCTGGACTCAGAATGTGCTGGAGACATCATGAAAACATGGATCCATCCTGCCTTGGACCAACGGATCTCCTCCCCTTTAAAATGAGTATTGTTGCTGACCATGTTTGCACCACCTGCTTCCATCTATCACACCAAGGATTGAGGCAGTTCTGAGGGAGTCCAACCCGGTACTAGAAGGTGGACCTGATGAAGTGGACTGTGAGTTTATGTTCAACATTATAAATTTAACACTAAACTCGGTCTGAATTTATTAGAAACCCTAATTAAGATTTACTGTTAGTGTTTTTTAAATTTTCCTAATAAAAATGACTTACTAAAGCTCAAACACAGGGCTGCTGGAATTCCGGCATGTGGGCATCTGTGATGGGAGAAGAAAAAAACACGCCAAATCTTTTGCTCTCAGTTTGCGCACAACGCTGCAAGTGACTTAACTGTGACATGGGCTCCCAGCAGAGGTCGGGGCTAAGCATTCTGGGAAATGTAGGAATCATAATGTCTGATCGATAAAGGACTGAAAAATAAGTGGCGATGGGCATAGGTAGAGGAAATCGGTGTGGATGGCAAGCCTTACGAGAGCTGGTGTAAACAGCTGAAAGAACCAGGTACGTGTTTCTACACAAAAATAAAATGCGACACAAGCGGGAAAAAGTGTTTGATGTTAGAATGTTAAAACATCTTTAATAGGGAAATTTTCATGGATTCAACATGATGTTATTGCGGAAAAGGTGTAACGTGTTCTGTGCCAATAATATTGTGCTAAAGTTTCAACACCTTAAAAAATGTTCAGGCTGAGGATTTTTTATGCCATCACCCCTGTAAACACTCCACACCTCATCAGCTTCCGACTCCGTGTGCTGTTGGTTAGCTGTTTTCCGGTGTGGAAAGCTTAGGAATCATTCTAGCATCTCTTCTTCAGCAGTAAGTTCACTTTATTTTCACCAGAAACAAGAAACGCTCCCTGTCTCTGTGTACACCAGGAGGAGTCCTTCCTGTCCACTCTGGTGCGTTTTGGAATTCGAAGTGGGAAAACTGGGCACCTGGCCATGGAGGTGGATGGCTTGACCTTTCACCCCACACACTCTGACATCATCACCAGACTCCTGGAGGCAACGCTGGGCTCCACCATGCAGGGCTCCTCCTAGCACTTAGCTCTTGTTAAAACCAGTTGGATACTGGCGGTTCTGTTCAAGAGAGCTCAGGCGAAAGCTGTTCATGCTGCTGACATGAAGACCGGCTGAAAGGAGAGCTAACAGATGCTAACATGCTGCCATGGGAACCTTTCAGCTCACTTCCTGGAGAAACTCTCCTTCTCTCTGGTTCTTTGCTGACTTTAAAATCAAAGTAATGATACTGATCTGGAATTAAACTGGGACATTTGGTCCAGATTTTACTAAAATAAATCAAATGTCTGACTTCCTCCCCAGCTTAATTAAATTATTATTTCCTTAACAGAAACTAAAAATAGAAGCAGCACGTTGCTGTGATGGTTTCTGGATGAAATCAGTCTGTCACGTGGTCGTGGAGGAATTGTGTCATCAAGGTCTGCAGCACTGGTTTCTGCAGCTCTCTGAAGGTCCCACAGCAGCAGGTCAGTCAGGTTGAGGTCTGGACTTTGGCTCTTGGACTGAACTTGCTGGGACGTCCACTCTGGGAAAATTAGCAGCAGTTTTGTGAACAATCTTTATGGACTCCAGATAGTTTGGTATTGACCTGATAACCTTCCCAGACAGTTTCTTCTTCTCCTCTAAGATCATTGCTGATGTCTTTCCTCCTTGGCATTGTATTAACACACCTGAATCCTGCTTCGCAGCAAACTGATAAAACTTGTTTTATAGAGAAACTCACACTGATGATGGTCAATAAACCAGCGCACTGATTAGCAGCTGATTGCTACTGACCGAGTGTACCTTTTTCTTCACGTCACTGCTGTTACTTCCTGCCTCTGTGCCCCCGGGCAGTAATATCGTGGATGGTTAGCTTCTGAGGTTGCTTTGTGTCTATTTTAAGGTCCCATATTATGCTAAATTCACTTTCTAAAGGTTTTCTAACAGTCTTATGTGTCCTCATAGCCTGTATGATGTCTTCTCTCTCACTTGCCCCACTTTTTAGTGAATGTGTTGCTCAAATGGGTGAGTCTAAGATCTTTCCCCTTGTGACCTCACAAAGGGGAAAAAAACACTACCCCCTGTAGCTGAGCCTGCCCTCTAAAATCACCGAGCAGGCGCCAGCGAAAGCCAGATCCTCTCCCAGAGAGGGGTGTGGACAGGCTCCACTCATGAACAGGTTTAGAGACAGAAACAGCTCGTTCTCAGTAGAGCCACATCTGGAACGGCTGAAATTAAGGACCAAGACTGAATTTAGGGTAATACACTTCGAAAACAATGTTGTTGGACCTCTGATAACTATATGAGAATGTTAAAAAAATGTATAATATGGGGCCTTTAAAAGTCCAGAAAGGTTCAGTTTGAAACTTCTTGCACATGGCCAGTCTTCCCAGTTAACAAAGACACATCTAACAATGTGACATGTCGTGCTTTAGTGAAGCTTGGGTGGTGCGGGGGTCCTCTGGGATGCAGAAACAGACCAACTGATGGGCTGCAGCTGGACTTAAACTCGTTTTGAACACGACCTTCATCTTCGCATGTATAAATCTGACGATAGACCAGACCGAAGAAGGACTCTGGACGTCCCCTTGGTTAGTTCTTGTAACTTTCCACCAGTAAGACTGATTTATTTACAGAAATATTTAATCTAATAAAATCACAATGACTGAAACTGGCCTGTTTTAGTTCAGACTTCATTATCTGAATGTTTGTGATGTTTCGAGACATTTTCTCCATGTTTCAACATATAATCTGCATTTTCTGATCTCCTGAGAAAGAAACGGAAGAATGTTTATTTGGCGTTGAGCCTTTTAATAGAAGCCAACTTTTCACCCTTTACAGAAGCATTTGAAGTATCTGTGATAAATCTTTTCTAAAAGCCTTTAAATGGAAGCTGGAGTATTTCCTTCTGTACACCCTCCCCCACTCTAACCCACACTGACGCAGATAATTACTGCTTCTTATTTGGTTTTTAATGATCGGAGTTTGTACAAATGTCGTTTAGAGGAAAATATTTGACGTTTACCTGTTTTATTGGTTCTTTGTTTTCTATAGTGTTCAAGTGTTGACTTAAATTTTTGGAATAACATAAGTCAAGTCTGTGCTGACACCTCAGTTCATTTCAGTTGATTAAACTGACTCGGGTCCATAAAGACACACATTACACAGGGTGTATAAAAGAGAAAGAGAGATCTGAAAGCAGAAAAAAGAACATTCAATAGCATACAAACATTTTAGCCGGTGCATCACAGTCCAACGTGGGTATATTTTCTCACTCCCGCAGACCTAGACCTAGTCCACCACTATATAGGTGGACTAGAACAAGTTTCTAGGCACTGTTTTATTAGAATTGTGCCCTGTGCCGGCTCACCATGAGCTAGTCTGGTGGGGGCCAACTTGCAGCGGTGCTGGGAAGAGATGTGGGACCACGAACCTCTGGGCCTCACTGGTAGAAGAAGCAGAGGGCAGAGGTTCACCCGTGATTGTGAGTCCGGTGCAGGTGGAGCTGGAGCAGAATCAGAGGGGGTTGTCAGCGTTGGACCCGGTGATGGTTTTCATTCCGTCCCATATTTCCTTGATGTTGTTTTTTTCACTCAACCTCTATTCCACCTTACACCTAACTCCTCCTGATCTCCACTTTTAAAAGCCATCTTCTTCCTATTTAGGACCTCTTTCACCTCCCTTGTTATCCAGGGCTTACATACAGAACAGCATACAGTCTGTAAGACACTGTGATGCTCCCTGTATGTCATCCCCATAATGGTCCAGCAGCACACTCCAGTCTGTGAGCTTCTCCTCCATTCCAGGAGACCACCTCCTCACAGTTTGTGTGGTTATAGGTTGCCTCTTCACAAGTGGGATATAGCTGGGCAGTAACTGGACCAGGTTGTGATCTGACTTTCCAAGAGGGGGGAGGGCTGTTGCTACATACGTATCTCTTATGCTGGCATAGAACAGATCTATGGTCTTGTCCTTGCGAGTAGGGCAGTCTACGAACTGGTGCATTGTTGACAGTGAAGACTTCAGGGTGACGTGAAGTCCCCTGAAATGACCACAAGAGCATCAGGATGTCGTGTTTGGAGCTCTGCAACTGTAGTCTGCACCATCTCGACCGCTATCTGCTCGTGTGCTTGAGGTGGGATGTAAACACAAACAGCCAGGACGTGCGTAAACTCCCTTGGTAAGTAATAGGGTCTGAGGCTAACAGCTAATAGTTCACAGTCCTTACAGCATACCGCTGATTTTACAGTAAGATGACCTGGGTTACACCACCTATTGTTCACATACAATATAAGCATCCGTCATTGAGTGAAATGAATCATCTTCTTGTTCTGCAGGATATCAGGGTTGTTCCAGATGGTGGAAGCTTACATGGAAAA
>JBAMHW010000022.1:2287578-2297619 GCA_037177495.1 Rhadinocentrus ornatus
AGTCTGCAAGTCACAAAAACCCATTTCATACGACAACATTAGCTGTTAGCATTAGCTTGGTACTAAATACATGGAGGCACGCTTGTAACTTATTGGCATAAAAAATAATAACTATGTATCTTTCTGTTCCTCATCATCTGACAGGACACTCCAATTTCACATTTATGAATCTCCACAGCTTCCGTAGTCGTAATAACGCTCTTCAATGGTGAGGCTGCAGTAGAGCGCGACTTGGTTACTTGTAATATGTTAGCGCACCACTAGATGGAGGAATTTTTACACACTGCGGCTTTAAAGAGAAGACCTGGTTAAACATCCAACTCGTGTTTTCAGTTTAACACCGTTTTGTGATCAAACACGCCCACATCACACAGAGTAACCTTGGAACCGTCCAAACCCTACGAAACCAGTAAATCTAGAATGTGTGAAAAAGGTGACGAAAGCAGCATCTGGCTGCATTTAGGATGAATCATATTTCACCCCTTGACCCTACCCCTCCGTTTTGTTCGTTCACGTGTAGGGTGTCCCAATTTCTGTTAGGACAGAGGGGTAGGGGTAGGCTTTATACCCCTTCAAACGAAGATTTTTCAGAGGCACACTTCAAACGGTGGGGTATGAAACATTTCCCGTCCTATATGAGAAAGCCAGTGTTTCTATGCACATCACGCTTTGATTGGAAAAAAGCCAGAGAAAAGTTTGTCCGCCCACACAAAGAATTTTAATTGCACACAAAAGTTCTACATTGCGTCCTACATACGCCTGTCGCGATAGGCAATAAGTCAATTAATTGCACAGTAAGAAGAAATGAGCGCAACAAGTTTGCTGACCGCCATAATTATCATTTGTTTTTTTAAATCTTACTTTACCACAGACTGTATATGACAATATGTTTTACTGTGAAGTATCTTGACCGAACGCGCTCGTTTCTATCTCGTGTCATGCTTGACGGCAGCATGTTGCAGCACCGTGGTGAAGCACCTGTGCGAGCCACCTTGTTTATAGGGCTGCCAACTCTCACGTATCCAATTCCTCACGCTGAAATCAAGAGCCACGCGGCTAACCGAGAGGATCGGGAGGATTCCCAGGTGGCCGCATTACTTTTGGGCCGGTGTCCCGGCAGATGTGGAAAAGCGTCACATCGCAGCAGCGCGGTTCATAGATCAGTCTGACACGCAGTGATGAGATATTTTAGCTTTACAAACGGTAACGATGTGCAGTTTACATATAATATATATTTCTCACATCACTCCGTTTAGCTGCAGACAACTTTAAAAAAAATAAAAAGCCAAAAGCCTGCAAGAGAGATCACTTCTCAATATTTTTGGTAACAGCTTGTTGCCATCAGCTTACTTAAAAGGCAGCGGCGACTACTGATTAAGTATGTGATTGTTGTAGGGGTGTCCCAATTCATAGGGGTAGACTTTCAGCCCTACCCCTTCTAGCTCCGTTAAGGGGCAGGGGTAACAAAGAGAAATAAGATTGGGCCTTACATGATATTAGATACTAAAAAGCTCTGTTAAAAAGAATTTAAAAATGTTAAAATAGGTTTTATGCTCGGGTATGTGAAGACTTGTGTGCTTTTGTTTTGCAAAAATAGTTATGTAAAATAATTTTAGCTGCTTTTCTTGTATGAAAACTGCTTTATAAATAAAATTCGATTTGTTACCTGGCAACCGATTAAAATTTCAGCAGATTTATTTTAGCTCATGTTGACATCCTAACGTCTCACGAAATTCTGTCGCCCTAATATCTCGTTCATTTTGGGAAAGTGTAGGTTTTATTAAAGCCCGACGACTGATCCACCAACTTTCAGGATTAAATCATCCTCCTACTTTGGTTCTGCTTAAACTGGTGTGAATGCAGGCTGGTTCGCCAAGGTTCTGAGACCCCAGAACGGTGCTGGAGCCAGAACGACGTCTGTGTGAAAGCCTCCACGGCAGATCGACCTCACAAACCAGATTCTGAACAATGTGGAAATGCATATTTTCTACTTGTCTGAGTACTCGCTGCTTTAGAAATCTTAGAACTCCTCATCCTTCTCACCACAGGAGGAGACTGCAGGTTGCTTTCATGTAGGAACTCCTCCAGCGTCACCATCTCACTTCCAGGAGAAGATGGGCGTGGTTTAGTTCTGACTCCTCCGCCTCGCTGAGGTTGCGCTCTCTGGGGTACGTGGTCATACGGGAGGGTGGAGCTGCGCGACAAGCTCTGCTGTGATTGGCTGAGGCCGATGACATCGTCACTGGAGAGGCTGACTGACCGAACTTGCCGATCTGAAACGTCTGAGACGGAAACACGAGGATTTAATTCTGGAGAGTTTTCCAGAGTCTGAACATTTCAACGTGCACCTACCTCTGCCGGTGACGGGGGAGTTGGAGCTGGAGGTGCTGTGGCTGAAGTCTGCCGAGCCTGGCCGACCTCCAATGTTGCCATGGGAACCAAAGATGGAGTCAGAGGTGCTGTGGCGAGTGTCTTCATCAAAAAAACCTGGAACATGAATATATATATATATATTTTTGACAGTTGTAAAAACGCTCAGATGTTTAAGGCCTGGTACACAAAGATTATCGGGCTGTTTTTGCCCTGATTTTGCCTTTTCTGACCAAGGACGGTAAACGGCAGATTATCTTAGTCTTATATATTTGCCCTGAGGTGTGTTACGAGCAAATTCGTCCCGATAATCGGCTCCGAAACAGCTTGTAGTGGACAATCAGAAGTATTGCATACGACTAAAAATCTACACGTGTGTGAGGAAAGCCGACGTTTCCTGAGTTGTGACTGTGTGGATGTTGACGTGAAACCAAACGTAGCCAATCAGAGAGCAAGCTGGAGAAAAAGAAGGATATAAAGTCCATGTTCACGCTGTCTCCAGTCTGTTGTTTTGGCAGTTCTGGCTTTTTCTGTTAACAATAGTCACAACAAGTCACCACAAACAGTACAATCAAAGCTAAAATGCCTGATTTTACTACAGAAGTGTCAGAATTAAGATGCTTCTGTGAGAGAGTAATTTAATCTGGAACACAGTAGAAAATGTAAATGTTTTCTCTTCCTAAAAGAAAACCAGATTAATTTCAGTAAAAACCAGAAGATAGCAGCCCAGTTCATTTAGAAATAAGTAAAGTAAATATCTCAGGAAGCCATCGGCAGATGTTAATGATGGACACCTCAATGGCCGGTCAGGAGGATCCAGGGACAGCCTCCACATTCACTTTAAGGCCCGTTTATGCTTGACGCAAAAGTCAAGAAGCTCTAAAGTGGACAGAGATGTTCTCATGGTTTTCTACATTCCCATAAGACTGCGTGGGGTTTGAACTGTGTTTGGTTTGGATGCCGATGCTTGGAAGAGTCTTTCAGCTGAGTTTCTCCCCGTCATGTTGCTATGCTACATGCTAGCATTGCTGCTTCCAGGTGTCTGCAAACATTTTGACTGTAGTTTCTCATACTGCTGTGATCAAAAGGTTAAATATGATGTAAATATCATGGCGAACCTCTGGGCCGGCGTCCAGGTCCTTGTCCTAGTCTGGTGTAGTTAGAAACCCCCAGAGAGGGTGACTGATGGTTGGGTGTGGAGCTCAGGCGGATCCTCTGGGTCTGACCTGAGATTAAAAACATATAAAACAGATTTAATCTTCAGAGAAAAGTTGAACGTCATAAAATAGGAATTTGTTTTTTCTAATGTCTAAACCACCTTGTCTTTCGTCTCCGTTGACACTTTCATTGCTGCCTGCAGGGGTGCTGCTGCGATAGGTGCCCCGGCCCCTGTCCGTCAATCCTGTGGACCAATCAGAAAGCTGTGAGGTGGTCTGTATCAGTGCTGTCATGACAGTGAGCCGGGACAGAAAGCACAGAGTACAGGATCAGAGACAGTGGGGCAGGGAGTGGTTGTGTGCGCGAGTTAAAGCCAAGCACAGTGTTGGGTGGACTCTGCCTCTGGCTGGAAGCTGCTGGAAAATCTGCTTTTATGTGAAAGTTTTTTCTATCACAGATGTCTGATGCATGCAGCCGCCTTCACATCGAGTTATCTGAAAACCCAACCAGTAGAAGGTGTGAATGTCGCTGCACCGACTCCACATCTCAGAGACAAAACAGCCGATTGTGATGGAAGAAGGAAACCAACTTTGGCTTTGGTCTCATCTGCTTCGTTTAGTGTAAAAGAAACCAATTTTTTACATTTAAGGCTGCAACATATTTAAAGTAACGTCATACGGGAACATTTTAAGGAGGGGTTCATAATAATGATTTGGTCTAAAAACAGCATCCATGAAAGTCTCTGAGGATCAGCTGTTCAGAGGATCCAGTTTGTCGGATCAGGGTTACAAACAAAATTCCTCAAAGAAAGACGGGAAAGGATTTCTATATTTCTTCCTCTACAGTCGGAATATCAAATCATTTAAGGAATGAGTCAACGTGTAAATGGTTCCGCGATGGAGCAGGGTTGGATCTGGGCTCCGTGAGGGCTCGGGGTGGGATCTGGGCTCCGCGAGGGTATAGATGTGCAGTCAGATCGGGGTTCCGCGATGGCTCGGGGCTCCGCAAGGGCTCAGGGCTTCGTATGGGTATGGGGGTCGGATCAGGGTTCTGTAATGGATTACAGCAGCATGACTGAGGAAAAGGAGGTACTGAACTGATCTGCCTGCAGTACTGAAATGAAACAACCAGGACCCTGTACTCTTGCACACCTGAAGACATATTTGTTGAAGGAATGGAACAAAATGACTTCTAAAACTTTTCATTACTTAGTATCATTAATGCTGGGACATCCTGAGAAGGATCCGGGAGCAGGAATGGGAATGTTGGAGTGGGGAAAAACTGGAACACGTTGCAGTCTGAGATGTAAAAAATGGATGAATATTGAATAAATGTGAGCTGATGTTTTTAAATCACTGCTTTTCTCCCTACAAAAAACATCCTCTGTGCGGACAGGTGGGACGTAGCTGCAGCAGACAGGTGGATTTTAGGCAGTGTGGTTACCATGGTAACCACAAAGAAACTCTGTAGCAAAGCTTAGCAAAGCAACTATCTGCCTGAAAGTGACTGAAATTTTAACAATACACAGATGATAATCAACAACAAACAACTCTGAGGACAAGCAGGTGGATGGAGGCTGGACGGTTGCTCGGCAACAGAAGCATGCACACGTACACTCAACATAAACCAGGTCTATACACTACTTACTAGTACCACCGCCGGTAACATGCACCTGTTAGTGTTTGTGTGTGAGGTGGTGTGTGTTTGTGAGGTGGTGTGTGTTTATGGGATGCCGGTGAGGATGATGATTGATGGTATGAATGATGAAAAAGGAGGGAGGGGGGGGTTAGAAAAGTCCATCAGCTGAGATTGGCGGGCTAGTGATGACGTCAGCTGTGATGTCAGAGGACGACCAAAACCGCAGCCGTCTGGTGAGAGAGAGGGAGGGGCGAGAGGAAGAGGAGGAGGAAGAGAGAAGCTTGTCTTGACTTTTGCTGCGAAGAAAACGTAATCGTTTCGGAGCTGGGAAGGAAAGGATGAAGGAAGATGAGGAGGAAGAAAAAACGGTGACAGTGAGTGACATCATTGATCAGAAGTTACATCATCATGCAGCAGAACCAATCAGAGATTAGAAACCTGGGCTGAACTCAACTCATGACTAGTGATGGGCAGATGATACCGAGGCTTTGGAGCTTGTGCCAAAACACCACTGTCATGTGACTGATGATGTCATCGTAGTGGTTCATTGGCTCATATGGTTTCAATGCGATTTAAATTAAAGATTGTTTTATTTCTCTTTTAGTTTAAATAACGACGCCTTGCTGCTCCACTGGGCTTTTTAAACTGCCCCTCAGGGACTAATAAAGTTTATTGAATTGGTTGAAAATGTCTCGATCTGAGGCAGCCACAGCTTGACAGGTTTGGTGCTATACGATGGTCTATTCGAAGACCAGTCTTGCATCTTAACACTTCTTCATCATACTCTTCACATTTAGACATCAGACCAAGACGACACACGGCGAGTTAATGACACATTTATGATGCGATATTTTCACCACGGTTAAGATTTTTTTTTAGAGAGAAAGGAATTCCCATCACGATTCTGCTTAAATGTCCTACATTCATGAAATATCAGTGTCGTGTCAACTTTTTACATTTTCTGTAAATTCTACCCTAAAGTTGTAAATCTCAAACTTTTTTAGTGGTTTTCATATGTGACTCTATCTTGATGCAGCTTCACCGGCTTCCGGTTTAGGATTCTTTTACAGACTTGGAGGGCTCTTCACGGACAGGCACCAGCTTATATCAGCCACACTGCATCTCCCTGGCAGGTCCCTGAGGTCATGTGACCAGGGCCTGCTGATGGCGCCCCATACTCAGCTGAAAACCAGACAGATTCCAGTTCAGGGGCCTTAAAAAGGTTAAAAACTATTTCTTTTTATATCTGCTTTTATTGATTTCTCGTTTTTACACATTGTTGGCTCTTATGAGTTAATATCTAATAATTATATTATATATAACTGTATTAAGTGCTGTATAATTAAAGTTTTACCTACTTTTATCGGCACAGTTGAAGCTTCACTTGCCCGTCACTACGTACGACCACCAGATCTGAGAAAACCCAAATTTATCTACAAGATTTTTTGGATATTTTTTTGGGGATGCTGCACTGCATCTTTATGAGTTTACCTCTCAGAGCTACACTTAAGGTGGATTCATGGTGGTTAATCTGCTGCTTTTCTCTTGGCTGTGAGGAAGAGGAGGAGGTTGTCGGAACGCTTTGGTTTGTTCTAATTTACTGGAGGAAATCTTTGACTTCTCTACTGAAGGAACAGACATATATTATGTTTCACCTGATCTTCATCAGTCAGTGTGGGTTGTTCAGCCTCTTCAAAGCAATTATACAACATTAAAGATCAATGCGCGATGAAGAGGGATCATCAGTGGTTCCACCTGTTTGCAGGTCAAACGTAGAAGGAAAAGCAACACGTCTGATGAGAAATGTGCCGTTTTACTGCTTCATGCAACAAACTGCTGCAGCAACATTTTCCTCTTCTAGATATGTAAACAGCTGGGTTGGTGCTCGCTGACCTGCAGGTTGGGAACCACTGATGGAAGATGGAAAAGTTTTGGTGGAACCTGACGGATGTAACAAACCGAGAAGCTTTGAGTTCTGCGGATCTGTTGGTCTAAAACAAATATTTTCATGTGATCGGTGGATTTTTTTGATGTGTTGACACAAGAAAAGTGTCAGATAAGAATCTGGGATAAATTTATTGTCATTTAAAGGTTTTCCAGATGAGGAATTTTTTTTCCTACCCTTAAAATCTGACTTTTCACAGGAGTTGACTCACACAGATGGTGTACGGTGGCCCTGAAGCTTAAATATGCCTGACAGACATCGAAACCTCAAACAAGAAAATACATCAGCACGACTTTTTTTTTCTCTTCTACATAGTTCATTCCTAAAAAAACAACAACACCTTTTCCTTATTGCGCTTGTGCCGTTCTCAGAGATGTCGTGAGGAGAGATGAATGTTTTAGTTTTTTATTGTGACTAAGGTTTGATTTAAGCTGCTAGATCACCATGGTAACTAATGCTGAACACAGATGATCCAGAGCAGATAAAGAACCTGTAAAAAGTTAAATCTCTGCTGAGCAACACGTTTTCTGCTGCCATGATTTTTAGATTCCCTCCTCTTCGTTCATATAAGCTGCTCACACAGCTTTTAGTTTTTAAAGATAGTCAACGCCGCCCTCTACAGGAGAAACAGGGAAGTGTATCTCACTAAAATCATGTTTAATTTTTCTTCTTAAACAGTAACAAACATGGATTCATTAATAAGTTATAATAGTAATTTCTGAGAAATAATAATTATTATTGATTTAAACACTTTTCCAGTGCATCTTTGTCTATAAAGAGGAAACCAGAATTTTCTTTTCCTAAAATCATAGTGAAACATGCAGGTGTGTGTGCTGCTGCTGTCATGTTTACCTCTGCTGATGGGTGTCAGAACTGGACTCTGTGGTCCCAGACTGGGGCTGGTGATGTGGTTGTTATGGTTACTATAAGCATGGTCTTGTGTGTCACTTAATGCCCGCTGTGTCAGAGGAGGCGGAGTCTCAGGTGGGAGGAGAGGTGGCGTGGCAGGTAGGGGGATGTCTGGGGCGCTCTTGGCTCGCTCTCGGGCCCGGTCTGCCTCCTTGTCTCTGTCGCCGCCTCGCTCCCGGCTGCTCTCCTTTCTGGGTTTTATCAGTTTGGCTAAAGCTTTGGCTCCGGCCCACTGACTCCTCCTGACAGACGACATGTTCATCAAACGTTAACATCTGCAGCTGCATTCAGCCAATCTCCTACAACAGCTGATGTTCATTTTACATGTTTATCTTCCATCAGACAAATCTTTAACTTTTTGCATATTAAAAAAACTCATACTTATTTATATGTAAATCACAAGTTAAAGTGTGTAAAAACCTAAAAAAATACTTCTGTAAAAACTGAGTTCGGCTAAGAACTTCAGTCTGTGGTAAGAAAATGTGACAACTGGATCTCTGGCATCAAGAAATCCTTCTATAACAAATTTAACAAACATTTAAATGGTTAAACTCTGGAAAAAATATTCCTCATGTTTTTAAAGTATAATTACTTTTTTGGTGTTGGGTCGTAGAACTTGTACTGGTCCATAATCTTCTCCTCTAGTTTCTCTTTTTGACGACGAAGAGCATTCAGTTTATCACTAAATGGAGAAAACAAAAAAAGACATTAATATCCCGTCTGAGCCCTCCAGTCTGGACAAGCTGAGGATAAACCTACACTTAATTATTTGCAGCATAAATAATCAGCAATCATACAGTAAATCAGCTGTGTTTACACAGCGCTGAAGATCAGGTGTTTTGTTGAGTTTGGTTACAGGGGTAGTTTGTCCAGTGGGTGTTGAGTTGTATTTGGTTGCAGCTGTGGTTTGTGCAGCAGGTGTGCTGTGTTTGGTTGCAGCTGTGGTTTGTGCAGCAGGTGTTGTGTTGTATTTGGTTGCAGCTGTGGTTTGTGCAGCAGGTGTTGTGTTGTATTTGGTTGCAGCTGTGGTTTGCGCAGCAGGTGTGCTGTGTTTGGTTGCAGCTGTGGCTTGTGCAGCAGGTGTGTTTAATGTGATTACATGTATAGCTTCTGCTCCTGGTGGTACATCTCCTTGCTCTCCATGCTCCTCTCCAGCAGTGTGTGGTTCTGCTGACTCAGCAGGTTGATCTGACTTAGGAGGTGGTGGTTCTCCTCCTCCAGGTTCCCCTTTAGTCGACTCAACAGCTAAAAACAAACGATCATTTTAAAATCAACCTTTAACCTGAGCTTTGGTGAACATTAGATTATTGTTGTATTCTGTTAGTAAACAAGGATGCCGGTTGCCTCGCAGTGGTTGTCGAGTTTGGTCATGGTGAGGTCCAAGCCCTGGTGCTGCTCCATGAGTGAATCGTATCGTGCCATCCACTGACTCACTTCCACCTGAGACGAGCTTAACGAGCTTTTCAGTTCACTGACGCGCTGATGGAGTCCCTCGTTCTGCTCCGTGTGATGGGCCTGGCTGTCGGTCAGTCTGAACAGGAAAGAAGTCAGGAAGAAAAACAGCTGCAGCATCAGTTCAGGCCGTTCCGAGATCTGGATGTGAGCTGAACTATTTACAGTTTAAATCCCAGTTTCAGTGTTGAACTCCTTACCGATTCACTTCAGTTTTCAGCTGCAGATTCTCCTGCTGCAGGAGCCGATTCTTCTGGATCTCCTGCTTCAACTCCTCCTTTTCTTTCTGACCACGCCCCTCCTGCTCTTCCCATTTCTCCTTCAGCTGCAGCAACGTACAGTACCTGCACAGACACAGCAGACATCATTTCTGATAGCATCTGGAACGGTTTTACTGTTCACAGAAACATATTAGTATCAGTGGAGCCAAGAAAAGAAAAAGAACTAATAACCGGGAGAAAATAAGAGTGTACATGGGTGGAGAAAAGTCTAATGTTTATAAATAATCAGGTGGCGGCGCACCCAACTGGAGGCGGCCATGTTGCATCGCCATCTTTGAATACAGTAGC
>JBAMHW010000022.1:2335722-2349506 GCA_037177495.1 Rhadinocentrus ornatus
ATTCAAAAGTGACCAAAACATCATCCAGAAAGCAGGAACTGAGAAGTGGTCTGTGGTCACCACCTGCAGAACCACTCTCTCTCTATATATATATATATATATGAGAGAGAGAGAGGTGTATAGATAGATAGACGGATAGAAGAAAATATAAGATTCTAAAACCCAAATACAAAGAAATGCAGACTCAGCACCTGAAGGCCAAACAATAAAACATTATGATGTAACTCTGTACTGTAGAGCCTGATGAAGTTTCCTATGCTAATCCTTGTTCATGTGGTCCAAGCAGCCGGTGATGATGAAGGTTCTGGATGCAGATCCGTCTGAGGGATCAGAGATCACCTGTCCAGCTTAGATTTGCTCCCTTGTCCTTTACACACTAAAATCAATGTTATATTGCCACTCAGAAGTAAATTTAAGACCAACTTAGCAGAAACACAAATTAAAGTAGAAACAACGCAAACAATTATTAAAATGACGGATAATTTTTGTACAAAAGTTTAAACTGCAAGGCTGCTGAAATAAAAAAAAAATAGAATCAGTTATTTATTAGTTCTTGGCCAGATATCCTCAACCCTGGTCCTCGAGGACTGGTGTCCTGCAGCTTTTAGATGTTTCCTCACACCTGATGAAAACAGACCGGATCGGCTCAATGGGCTGTTTTTGAGTTCAGCCTTTCTGACCAGATGAAGCGGGAAACATCTAAAACCTGCAGGACAGCAGCCCTAGAGGACTGGAGCTGGGGATCCCTGCCTGAAAGAGGCTGAAATAAAATGCAATACTAAGTAAAGAACAATAAATAAATAAATAAAAATACATAAATAGAACATTTAAAAAAAAAATGTAATAAAAAAAAGAAAGGCCAGGAGTAGTTTGTAGCAAATTTGCATAAATAAGTGTGAAGGTGTGAAAACAAATCAGGTTCGGAATATCAGGAACATGAACTTAAGCTTCTTCAAGAACCTGCAGAAACCTTCCAACCTTTTCAGAAATGTTCAGAACTAAGATGGTAAAGCAGACATGAAATATCTGCTCCATTCTGTACAAAAACTAAATATAAAGTTGGAAGTGGAGCAGAGATGAAACTGCATCAGAAAATGTCAAATTTCCTTTTTAACTTTGTGTTTTTCTAGAAAAGTCGTGTCAGTTTTGTTGTTTAAAGGAACTTGGACCAAATAAAAAGTCAACAGCCAATCGTTTTCTATCAATTATCTATTTATTTATTGTGAATATTAAAAAAAAGTTTGTCTCAAGATGAAGTGATGTCTGAAGTGTTTCAATAAATTTTACATTCAATAGTTAATTCCACTTAAGCCCCGCCTCCCTTGTCCTCCTGGACCAATAGCAGGGAGGTTACAGGAGGAAGGAGCAGTGAAAGCTGTGATCCTATTGGTGCTTTCTGAACGCCATAAATCTATGTTCAATATTACAAATATATAAAGGGTCTACACAGTGGTGACAGTGATAAGGTGTCCGGTCTACTTCAGTTCAATATAATACTTCTCCGTCTTCAAAGACGGGGGCGCACACACACGTTCTCACACACTAAATATTCAGTGAGTTCGGCAACGTGCACGAACACCATAACAAAAACTAAAGCTGTTCTTCAGCCTGCAGGGCTCAGAGGTCTACAGGTGGGACCAGACGGGACAAAAACAAGTGCTGCGTCCTTCGTTTTAGTCTTTTATTTAGGTCCAACAGGAGGGTCGTCAGTCGGGGTCCATTTGGGGTCCAGTCGGGTCCGGTTGAGCCTGTTCAGGCCCGTACAGGAAGAAGAAGTCAGCAGCTAATGCACTGTGGTGATGTGAACGTACACAATGTGGTTCTTCGAAGCAGGACCAGTGTTTGTGGATTAGTTTCCTCCTCATCCGTTTTTCTTTTCTCTCCGATTCCAAATCAAACGTTTACACCGATTTTCTGCACCAGATTTAAATATAATCACAATGTTTGAGATGACCACAGAATTAAAAAACAAAACAGATCTCTGTAAATCAGGTCCATAAGTTGGAACCATTTGGTTCCAGTTCTGGTTCTGTGGTGGTCAGCTGGTGGTGATACAGTTTTAATGAACAGAGCTCTTTATTAAACCCAACTGAGGTGAAGTTTTATTGAGGCTGTGATGTTTGATTGAAGTAAAACAAGAGGAGCGTTGGTCTGGCGTCCCCTCCGACCGGAACCCAACCGGGGTCTAATCTGTGTGATAAAGATTCAACACGGTGGCGTTCACAAACACTGACTGATGCTTGAAACGGTTTCCAAAGTCGGCTGCAGGAGAACGAGACCAAACCGCAGACCTGTGGAGGGGAACTCGGAATACACCAGGAGTGGTTCCAGGAACCAGCGTCGTACCTGCAACTGGGATTTTATCACCGGTAAATCTACAAGTTTTGCTCCTGATTTCATCTCGGCTGGTAAAACCCGAACTTTGATTGTTTGTTGGAAAGTTTTTAAGCTCATTTCTGCTGATTTTGAGCCCAATTCAACTATAAAAAATAGAAGGCAAACAAATTAAATAAATAAATAAATAGAACTAATCTGATAATATTTTCTATATCAGGGATCCTCAAGGGTCGGGGTCCTGCAGGTTTTCCAAGTTTCCCTGCTGCAAAACACCTGACTCAAATCAGATCTCTGTAATCCGGGGAGCTAACAGACTTTTAGCTCTGCACAGGTGTGTTGCAGCAGGGAAACTTCTAAAACCTGCAGGACCCTCGAGGTCCCTCTGAGGGATCCTGATGCATCGTTATCCTGATTATATGTCAGGGATCCTCAGCCTGGTGGATCCCTGATATTATCACAATAACAATAACAATATATCAGGATAAAACTATGGATCACTGCGGAGAAAACTGGATACTGACGCAGCGGAGGAACAAGAAACTGGTTCTAAAGCTGAACTGGAACCTGGTGGAAGACTGGTTTGGGATATTTATCCCAAAGAATTTACTCCAGTATCCTTAATAAGAGACAGACATGCAAATGGATCATGGTTGACCCGGATGGGGCATCATTTCCAGCTCCGAGCTCCAGGTGGAACACAACGAAAGCAGGATCTTCAATCCCTTCGCCTGAGCCACCAGGTAAAAATATTTACAAGACATCAGGCCTGGCGTTCCTGGTTCATAGAGGAAAAAGCCGTCCGAGGAGGAAGTCATAAAATCTGCAGTTCAAAATATTTCCTGGTTGAGGAAAAAGTTTCCAGTCAGAGTTTTGGGAGATGAGCATGAGATAAATTTCAGTCCCAGTTTACGCCTGGATGCAGCAGACTGACACGGTCGATTATTGCTTTTAAAGACCTTCAAATGACCTAAAAACAGTCGGTTTTACTCAAAGTTACAAGCTTATATTGATATTTTCTTCAGGAGCTGAAAAATAAAGATTTAAGGGAATGTTTTGAGGAACCAGTCCAGTTTCAGGTTTAGGGATCTCATTTATAAACGACCAGATATTTACTTGTATAAAACAGCCGGTCAGCTTTTCCAGGTGATTTGAGGACACGTGGATGAAGAGATTTAGAGTTTTGGAGCCTAAAACGACAGGGAATGTCGCTGGAATGTTTTAGATCGGAAAGTCGGAAAGAAAAAAGGTCAAAGTTCTCGTCATCAGTTTTTTTTCATGTTTAAATATTACTTCTGCTGGTAAAATGAAACGTGATCGATTTATCCTCTAAAATAACAAATTTATCTCGATTCTTTGCCTCAGACTAAAATTTCTTTAAACATTAAGTAAAATTTTAGCTTCGTCTCATAATATTCTGATTTGCACTTTGATGAATTTATGATTTTACAAATCATGATTTGATTACATTAATTTAGAATTCGATGTTTACTTGTAAAGTTTTGGCTCATTTGTTTCTGTAAATCACTCCATCTTCTGAGTTTCGGATGTTTCCTCACAAATTTTTACCAGAAACATGTTTTTCTGGTCAGAAGTTGGATTTTATGGTTTCTGGAGGTTTTTTATGACATCAGCTCTGGTACGTCCACCAGCCCGACCCCATGAGGCCACGTTTTCTGCGTGTGTTGGCTAGCGCAGCCAGGAGCCGGGCACCCACTGCGGCTCAGTGTCCAGCTTGTTGATGAGTCGTAGCAGCTCGCTGAAAGCTTTGTCCTGATCCGTGTTGACGATGATGGAGTCGAACAGGTGACCGCAGCTCTGCTCCATCTCCCGGGCTTTCTCTATGATGTCCCTTAGCTCCTCAGGCTGAAAACAAACAAACCAACGTTTCAGAGACGTGAACACGGCAGGATTTAACCGAAGGAAGGAAGGAATGAGGAGACGGGAACCTTGGGGTTCTTGTTGTCTTTAGCCAGCAGAGCTCGCAGTCGTTCCTGGGAAGGCGGCGCGATGAAGATGATGTAAGGCTTCAGGTCCGAACTCCTCAGCACCTTCAGGGCCTGAACACACAAACACACATTACTCCTCTGGTTTTTGAGGTTGAAGGTTCTGGCTGCAGCCTGGTGAGCGCCACCCACCTGCGTGTGCAGACAGAGCACACAGATTTTTCCAGTGTTGATGACCTGCCTCACAGAGTCTGTGCTGGTCCCGTACAGGTTCTTCTCAAACTCCCCGGACTCGATCAGCTTCCCTGGAAACACAGAAGATGATCAATCACCCCACAGCAGAGGCACCAAGCAGCCAGCCTGTGCTGGAAGACTTTATGTCAAACATTAGTGAGAATGAAGCGTGGTAAAGCCCACATGTTGCAGAGCACCGCGCTCGCTCTGCTCAGGGACACCAACGCCATCATTCACCAGATATTTTTACAAGACAGCCAGAAATCTCCTGGATGTTGATCGTTATTCCTTTAGCTTTTACCTGAATTTGACCTTGTTTAGGCTACTTCATTTAATTTGCTTATTTATTTAAAAGCCTGTTTTTGCAATTTTCTCAGTTCTGTGTTTAAAGACGTTTTACTGAGGCTCATTGTTTTTATGAGCTCCTTTAGTTGAATTTTCACACCTGTCGTTCTTTTTTGGTTTTAGGTTTATTTAATTGCCTGCTTGGTCTGCAGGACTGTTGCCGTTGGGATGGTGGTGTGGGTCGCCAGGGACCAAATGGCTGTGGTGTGGGCCCCGGCCTGCCCGGACCTGAGGTGTCCCCATGGTGTGGACGGATCCCCAAGATAGGGGGATTTTAAATTGCTGTTTAATATTCTTTCCTTTTTGTTTTCTCCAGTATCTCCGGTTAGTTCACTCATTCAAGTTCAGTTGACATTTATTTCATCAGGAGGAAACACGATGAGTTTCACAGAGACGGAAATGAGAAATTTCTGTTAGAAGGTGTTGAATCGTTTGATCGCCTCGCTGCACAAAGACCAGCAGCTCTGCAGCTGGAGGAGGACAGAACATCAACCTCTGGATGTGGTTTCTTTAATTAACCTCGGTTGGTTTTCAATGATCTGACGTGATGTTACGGCCCTTGTCTCGTCAGCCTGATGCCGGATGTGGAACAGCTGTGGACTTGCTGCTCCGTGACGCTTGACAGTGGGAGTTGCACCTTGACTCCGTCTTCCTCCGTCGGGATTGGTTCGTCATGGACTCTTCGCCCGTAAAAGCCCTGCATCACCGTTTGCCGAGGCAGCGGTGTACCGTGGGCACACAGTTCGCCGGCTTGGGATCTCTTCCGTGCATTACACCCTGAGTGGGTTTGTTGTCGGCTGTGTTCATTGTAAGAGCTTTCTTTGACAGCGTTGTGGTTTAGAGAAAGGACACTCCGTATTTTGCCCTATTTTGAGAACTTTTAGTTTATAGGAAATCTGGATTCAGCGATACCCTCATTAGGAGGAGGTTTTGATGTTTAAGAGCTTTTTGTTTGGTTATAGAGTTGTGAAAGTCCCAGCACGTTAACTATCTGGTTGACATTTATTGTTTTGAGTTGTAGAAATTATTAGCGTACACCTGAAAAAGGACACTTTGTTATATTTATTTCGTTTGCCGGACATGGCATAATTTCGCTTATAGGACCATTTAAACCATTTAGAACCTGAACCTCTTTAGTATTTCTTTTTTTGGTAATTGTCTTTGAATTTTGTTTATTGTAATAAATATTCTATTTATACCATTTAGTTTGGTCTCCGGCCCGGTTTGATTTTGACCCTTTTCACCCGTAGCCACAAAGAGGTGAGGAGACGTGACTTGAACACAAACCGGAGTCAAAGCAAAAAATGACCCTGAACCTGAACTAGTTGTTTACATCATCTACATACGGCCTCCATCACACGTCAGTGTAAACTGTTCACGGCCCTGAAGTGACCTGCATGTTCAGAGGAAGACCTGACCTTACACGTAAACATGGACGCTGCACGGGCATGCCGGCTTTAGCTGAGGAGGAAGAGCGGCCGTCTGCCACTTCCATCCTGGCTTTCCCAGACTACAAGTGCAAGACGCTCATCCCACGTTGCCTCCAATGTGCTCGTCCATGTGTGAATGTGTGTGAGAGTTAATCCTTCCCTATAAAACCTCCTTCGTCTCCATGGAAACCAGCAGGACCTTCATGATTCATTTCAAACAAAGGCAGAGTCACAGGAGAAACATTAGCAGAGTTTTAAAGCTGGAATCAAACTTTTCACCACAAAACAGCAAAAGTAAAACCGGGTGTCTGAGGTTTTGTCCCACAGTGATGAGACAGACGTCTCTGCTTTCATACGACTCCTTGTTTGTCTCTAAAGTGGACGGAATTGTTCTCATGGTTTCTACATTCCCATATGACAGCTTGGGGTTTTAAGCCGAGTTTGGTTTGGATGCCGATGCTTGGTAGAGTCTTTTAGCTGAGGTTCTCCTGTCATGTCGCTATGCTACATGTTAGCATTGCTGCTTCCTGGTGTCTGCTAACATCTTCAGTATTGCACGAATCTTATGCTGCCTCCTGTAGGGGGGGCGTCTATGGAAGAAGAGGTTAAACTATCTGCTTATAAACAATGATTAACTTAGTAATTATGTGGATGCTGAGACAGGAGATGTTTCCAGTTCCTCTGTTCTACCGCTGGATTCCATGTCCGATTATATTTACACACATTCCTGAGTAGAAGAAAAAGTTAATAAATTTAACGTTAACTTATCTTTTTACTTTATGTGACACACAAATCTGTGTTAATAAAAGGTGTCCAGGCCCCTAAAATCACCAGCAAGTCAGCAAATTACAAAAACTTCCTATCAACTGTGACTGGTTGAGCTTTCCAAAACTACCATAACAGTAAAAACTGATGTTTTATGCAGTAAAGATGAAGATGTTTCTACACCACAGGAGAAAAACTCGCCAGCTCGCTGTCTGCTGGCCTCTTTGGTAAAACCACCCTGATATAAACGCTTTAAATGTTCCCAGCAAAACTCCAGAGGAGAGGCTTGAAGTGGTGGAAACCCAGACTCAAACCCATCTAAAGAGCTCAGTGTAGAGACGTTGTGTCCAGACAGAAACAATCAGACAGGAAGGCGAGGATAAACTGTCCAAATCCAGGCTGAATACCTCGGAAAATGAGACATTTCTGTGTTTTGACATGACTGTCTGTCTCTGAAAACCCGAGGATGGGGAGGAGGAGCACTGAGAGGGAGGTTGTTGTGTTTCAGGTGAAAACTGTTTCCTTTTGTGTGACAGCAGAATGTTTTCAGTTTCAGCTGAACAGACACAGCAAGGTGCAGCCACACACAGCCTCCATGTCAGCTTCTGTCAACACTGTGGACTTCACTATATAAACTACTTTTTAAATTGTGTTAGTAGACCAGTAAAACCAGTTTAATTCAGCCCCCCAAAAAATACCCCCTTCTTACACAGGAAGTGTGTAGACTTCGAAGCGTGTAGACCCTCAATTGGGACACAGCGAATGTGGCGCATTCGGACCAGAGGAAGCTGTGGAAGTGACCGTAATCCTGCCTCCTAGAGGACAGGAGGACTAAAGTCCAACCTGGGACGTCCTCTCTGCCTTTCTATGGACAGGAACTGTTCGTTTTGGAGTAGAACAAATAATTTATGTGGCATCTTATGGGGACACCTGATTGTTTTATAATTAGATGTATAAAAACCACCTGAGATGCTTCATTTTGCATAGTTTGCATTCTAAGTTATAAAAATGGTTTGTTAAACATTTTTAAAAATAAAACCTTTTCTAACTCAGATGTCACGTTTCTTTGTGGTATTTTAGGTCCAGTGAGTTAAAACCATCACACATGTGAGGTTGTGCTGAAACAATGAGACCAAACAAGGCAGATAAACTGTTGTAAAGGTGAAGTATAAAGAAAAAAAAAGCCGGTTATATGCTAGACTCCAGAGGCTAAACAGGAAACTTGTAACTTTTCTTCTAAACGCTGAGAAGACGTTTTGCTGAGTCGAGCCTTGGAGTCTTACCAGCTGCCAGCTCGGCCTCGAAGGTCTGACGGGAAACGAAGTGGTAGTCCCGACCGCTCTGCTCACCTTCTCGACGACTCCGTGTGGTGTCTTCAGAAAACAGAAAATGAAAAACGATGATGAAACGGGACAAAATGATGAAAAGTGTCCGTGTGATGGACGTTTCCTTACGAGGTACAGCTCCTGAAAACCGATCCGGTTGCTGGTTGAGAAGTCTCTGTCTCAGCTCCGCCTGCCCGCAGCTGTTTGGCCCAATCAGCGCGATTGGCCGCTTCCTATTGGCTGGCTGGTGATACAGAGCCATCTCCTCATAAGTCAGGATTTCTTCATCAAGATCTGGATTCACAAGGAGGACACGTTGTTACAACATAATAATAATAATAATAATAATAATAATAATAATAATAATAATAATAATAACAATAATAATAATAATAACAATAACAATAATAATAATAATAATAATAATAATAATATAAAACAGAAGCTTCGATTTTTCCCTTTTATCGTTATTTTTACTAATTATTTTGTATTGTATTGTTCGTCTTTGTATGTTTCCTTTGTCTTGCCGATTTACTCCCTATGCTTTGCTTTAAATTTCATATTATTGCTTTGTTAAAAGTGACAGTGACAATAAAGATTTATTTTATCTTTTTACCTTTATCTGGTTGAAAAGAAAAAGTGGCTGAGAGTGAGTTTTAAAGGTAGGCGGTCCATTTGGTTTTATTTAAATGAAAAGGAAAGAAGAAAAGTGCCTACTGGGGATGGCTTTAACACTAGAACGACCAGGATTTTCAGTTTCTCCTGCAGTCCCCCCTCCCTCGACCATAGTTAATCACCACACTTACTGAGCCATTGCTTTTCAAATGAGGTAGACTGCAATCTCCCCCACCCAGATTACAAATGCAAGATGCATCTAACTTTCCCCTCAGTTCAGACCTGTAGAGATCAGAATCAGAATTAATTTTACTGCCATTGTCAGTGAAAGTTTCACAGACTGGAAACTTTTTGGTGCAATGATGCAACATGGAAGATAGACTAGTAAGGGAAATAAAATAAATTATAATGAAGACTTTAAAATAAGGCTATAAAGGCAATAAAAACAATCTAACTTAACTAAAAAATACTCCTTATTAAATATTAATGTTAATGTCTCACAGCAGGTGAGTGTGGCATGAACCACATAGTGCAAGTGGCAGATATCGATCGGTGTCCATTAGTCTGGTACTGAGTCGCTGATTCTTCATGAGTCTGATTCAAAGTTATTTAGTGTTCATGAGTCTGATGGCAGAGGGGAAGAAGCTGTCCATATGGCAGAAGGTTCTGGTCCGAATGGACCGTAGCCTCCTGCCTGAGGGCAGCGGGACAAACAGATCGTGTCCAGGATGAGAAGGTCAGCTGCGGTCTGACCTGCACATCCCCGGGTCCTAGAGACATACAGGTCCAGGAGAGATGGGAGCCTGCAGCCAATCACCTTCTCACCACCACGGTGATGGAGGAGGAGAGGATGGACTCCATGATGGCCATGTAGAACTGCACCAACATCTTGGGGGACAGCTTGATTTTCCCCAGCTGCAGCAGGAAGAACATCCTCTGCTGGGCTTTTTTTTATGAGGGAGCAGATGGTCGGCTTCCATCACCCTGGGTGATGGTGGTGCCGAGGAAGCGGAAGGAGTCCATTATGGAGATAGGGCAGCCAGTGAGGACGAGGGGGGACGGTGGGGCTGGGGTTTTCCCGAAGTTCACGATCATCTCCACTGTCTTCTGGGCGTTCAGCTCCAGGTTGTTGTGGCGGCTGATAGAATCTTTTTTCTGTTTACATTAGATAAATTTATTACCGCACCATACCACGCAGGTTTGTGCCATTATGACTTTATTGAGGTTTTTATTCTAACATGCCTTTTAGTTTTTTATTCATGTAGCTGCTGCACACTTGAATTCCCCCTGGATTAATAAAGTATATATCTGCCTATCTGTTTAGTTTTAATGGCACTATTATAATAACTGTAAAGATCCTGTGTCAAGAAAAGTTTTTCATTTTTTATACACACTGCTCAAAAAACTAAAGGGAAGACTAAAATAGATCCTAGATCTGAATGAATGAACTATTCTTATTAAACACTTTGTTCTTTACATAGTTGAATGTGCTGACAACAAAATCACACAAGAATGATCAATGGAAATCTAATTTTTTAACTCATGGAGGTCTGGATTTGGAGTCACACTCAAAATGAAAGTAGAAAAACCCACTACAGGCTGATCCAGCTTTGATGTAATGTCCTTAAAACAAGTGAAAATGAGGCTCGGTAGTGTGTGTGGCCTTCACATGCCTGTAGGACCTCTCTACAACGCCTGGGCATGGTGATGAGGGAGGGATTGTGGACTACAATTTGTAATTTTGAGTGAGATTAGAATAAACACAAAGTCCTCAAACAGCAGAGGATGAGTTCTCTGATGATAACGGTAGAATCCAGGTGTTCGGCTGTGTGGTGTACATGTCATAGCTGCCAGACCGAGCATATTGTAAAATACAGCGAAGGGCCGCCTCCGTGTTCCTGCAGCACTGTGTAGGCACGTGCTTTCTGGTCCATTATGTCAACACTTCAGGTGGTTGTAGTCGGTAACGATGCTGTCTCAGCGCGTTTCTTCAATCTCCACTTTCTGGTGCATGGTGCTGAGAATATAGACAGATTTTTTTCTCTTTGGGTGCGTCAGCAAAGCACTGTCAGAGGTGAACACCTCCCCCCCGTTGTCTTCACCAGGAGAAGCGGTGGTCCACAGGTGACGTTTCTCATCCTGAAAAGAGCCTCGTTTGCTGGGCAGAAATCCACGTTGGGTCCGCTTGGGCTTCACTAACGTCCCAAATAAGAAACAAGATGCGGCTTGTATGCGGCTCCCGTTTGCCTCGTTCATGTAGCAGGTCTAGTTGCTTCTCTAGTGGAAATATGCCCAAATTCAGATTGTTCATATTCTTCTCGGTTGCGACGCGCTCGTGTCCGCCACAGCGCGAAGCCTGAGACTTTATAAGATGAAAGTAGACATTACAGAGCTAAATGGAGCTTTTACTTCCCCGAAATGATTTTATTTGATTTAAAGAATCAGTAAAACCAGACGGCATTTTCACTACCGTATATCAGCTGATTGCTGGCGGTGACGTCATATGCCGATCTAGAGATCTGTGATCAGATAGTGTTCAACGTTACATTTTATCACACATAAAATTCCTTCAGTGCACTCAGGGGATCAACAAACAACTGATCTGAAAGGTAGAAACTTTCTAACTGGGGGTGGGGAGCTTCTTCTGGGTGGCCCAGTAAGCCGAATGCAAGTAGTGTAAATTCTTCATGGCTGTAACTTTATATAAGAACAGGCAGCCGATGAGGAGTTAATAGCCCCCCCACGAGACTCTCCGTGACGAAAATGTTCGTAGCCTGGTCGATCTAGTGTTGAAGTACTGCTGGGAAAGTCAGAAATTAGCTCCAGATCCATGACTGTGATAGCCATCTGATGCCAAACGCATCCATGGTACATTACATTAACGCCTACATAACCAGACAGGGTTGGGGAATGAGTTTGTGACCAGCGTTGAGGATCTGAATTTTAAACCACAGCGTGTCTTTCAGGTGCAGGACGTACCATCATTCCTGTGGGCGTTGTACAGCAGCTTCTTTCTCTTCCTCTTGTTCTTCTTTGCGCACCACAGCTTCCCTGTAAACAGACAGAACTTCTAGACCTCAGTCGCAGCTTTACTGAGTTACTATGTCCATGAAACTCCCCTTTACCTGTAGTTCTCAAACATTGTTCAGCATTGTACCCCCTGTAGAATAAATTTTCAGCTGAGTAAACACTAAACCAGGAGTGTCTACTTATATTCTAGTTCAGGTTCTACATGCAGCACAATCTGATCTCCAGTGGGTCGCACCAGTAAAAAACCAGCATAACAACCTTGAAATAATAAAAACTACCCATTTCTCCCTTTTTTTAGAGCAAAATATTTTATTTATTTACACATATTAATTTTATTTCTATTAATTATTTTTTTTTCTATATTTTCTCTATATACAAAATATTTCTCTACACAGCCCATACATTAATAAAGTGTTTACATTTCTTTTCATTTAAAATACATTAATAACATTGACCAAGTTTAGATTTTTTTTAATCAATGTTAACCACACACACACACACACAAACACACACACATATATATACATATATATATATATTTTAGGGTTGGGCACGTTAACACGTTAATCGCACGTTAACGCAATGATTGATAAACGTCGTTAATTTTTTAAAAAAGGTGTTAAGGTGTTTTTTTCTGCTCACTGGCTTTTTTTTTTTACCCTGTCCTGTCCAGCGTCCTAACATACAGAACGGTGGTCTGTGTGCCATATTTTGCCGGACAGATTTGCTCTTCCAAGGGAGACTTGTTCTATGAATGGCTGCCCTTCATGTTTGATTTGCATTATTTTTATTCTTGATATGTCAGTGCCGAACCAGACAGGGAGAAAAAGTAAGAGAGACAAAGAGAAAGGACGGAATTGAAATGTGGAAATAAAAGTTGTTTAAGCTGCCTAAATCACATCAGTATTCACATGAACAAAATAAACTACCACAGTACTACATGATAAAGAAAATAACATAATGATGAAAAAGCACAACAGTCATCAAACGTACCTGTAGAGAGACGTACCAACACACAAACATCAGCAACATCTAGTTGGAAGCGGATGGAGAGACGAGCACGTTTGTGAGCGTGCACGTGTGACCATTCTATTCTATTCTATTCTATTCTACAGTCATTTGGCAGACGCTTTTATCCAAAGCGACCATGCAACAAGGATGAAATGTGTGCTTGTAGGGGGGCCGTGATCACGCCGCACCCCAAAGCATCGTGATTTTTGGATGGGAAACTGCTCCCAAAAGACAATGAGAAACTTTTTTTAACAAAGGTGAGACGTGTTTTCTGACTAGTTTACAAACGTGAAGCATGAACTGGGACTTCTTCTTCTCTGGTTCGGTGAATCTTGGTCATAACGAGATGAAACTTCCAGCTGTGGAATCTGTGAGATGTGAGCTTTCAGTAGAGGAGACGTTTGTCTGTTAATGCTGTCGAGTGGACACGGGGAGACGTCATCTGTGTTTACATATTTTTCGGACTTTGTGTACCTGGTATTTTAACGGTTTGTTGTCTTAACTGTGTTTCTTGGTCATAGAAATGGTTTTCCTGAGCTGTTCGCTGAGATTCTGGACTTTATGCGGATACCACAACTTTCTAGTTACATTCACACACCTGACGCTACACCCGGAAACAAGATGTTAACCCCTTAACTCCCGGTAGCGGAGCTAAGAATGCAGTTAGAGAACTTCTAGCAGAAATCTGGATAATGAAGCACTAAAGGTGCATGGATGGAAGTTATTGTGCATATTGTGAATATTTCTCT
>JBAMHW010000022.1:2352020-2364818 GCA_037177495.1 Rhadinocentrus ornatus
AGAACTGTCTGGAGTTTTCATTATTTACCGACCTCCTCCGATCCTGCCTAAACAAATAAAAGTGTTTCATTACACCGCCTCAGCCCCCTTTCACACCCCTTTCTACCCGGGGGGTTCTGTGGCGGCAACCAGAGCCCAGGGCATGCACCAACAAACCCTGTGGCGGCACATTCGGGCAGTCTCAGACCCCCCACCCTCGAGAGAGGGGGCAACACAGAGCTGAAAACAGCACCATGTCTGCGCACTTAGAAAAAAACAGACATCCAGACAAAATTATGGAACAATAAGCATTTATTTAACAGTTAGTATGAAACTACCCACTGCAGGGGCACTGAGAGGGGCTGGAAACGCTCAGTTGGAACTGCAGGTGATCCTTTATGGAAAGACACTTCTGCTTCTACAAACTAAATTAAAACTAGAGGGATAAAATCTCCCCTTCTAGCGGACTTTGCTGTGATTTTCAGTGATGAGTGATTGTATGTTTAGGTGTGTTTGACTCACCAGAGGAATGTCTCGGGCCTTCTCTATGCGAACTATCTTGACGGTCTCTCCTCCCCACTGGGTCAGGGTTTCTCCTTGGGCGGGCAGCAGCTCCGGCTGCATTTCCCTCTCTGCTATGCTGTCGTGGGCCAGAAGCAACGACTGCAAAACAAACAGCCTGGCTCAGTCACAGACTCACTGCAGGAAAACCTCTGGACTCTTGCTTCTTCAGTTTGTATGAAGAGGTCGTGTGTTGAAGCATTTCCATCAACATATTTTAGGATGAGAAATTTCAAGCTGTACTCTACTTTTTATTAAATAGAGAATTGGTGTAATTAAGGCGGCCGCAAACAGTTTTGGTGTAGCAAACATGTCTTAGACTTAGAAACATTTTATTATCCATTGCAGAGCAGTGGAAACTTGTCATTGGTGGAATGGCTCACAGAATAAAAACACACCACTTAAACGATCCATTTCATAGAAAATGCTCATCAGGATTTTTTACTAGAAGTAAATGAATTGGTTAGCAGGTAGCAGTGCAGGCTATGTTCAATAAGTTAATGTGTCTTCAGGTGTAGAAAATGGTACCTGAACGCACTCTGAGATGGGCTGCATAATCAAATGCTTTTCAATAAGTCATACGTTTTCTAATCGAACGACCACGTCTACTACTGAGGTGTCGCCTATACTGCCTCCCTGTGCTGTCTCTACACAGCCCATACATTAATTAAAGTCTGAATCAGGTGTGTTACAGCAGAAAAGCTTCTAAAACCTGCAGGACACCAGCATAAGGACCAGGATTGAGGATCGCTGGTCTAGGCTGCAGCTGGATCTCTCAACCAATCAGCTTTACTCAACTTGTGACTGTTTCGTAATGTTTTTAACTGGGAGCAAAGCTGCCTTCTTTTCACACTATTGGTAGATTAACTCAACGACGACAGTCCCCATGAGCGCAAATAAAACGTTATTAAATTGTCAGGTTTTCTTTTTGCCTGCAAAAGCTCTACATTCCTTAGATCCAGCACAGTGAAAGAATATTTTCAGTCCTTGTAACCAGTTTATTGTATTATCGGATTTGATGCATCTGCAAGCACTTCTGAAATATTTGAAAAACTCTGGTCTATATTTTGTAGTCTACTATTGGATTTCTTTATGTATGTAGTGATGAAACTTCCTGTATTTTTCCAAAACATCCAGTGTTTGTTGAACATAGCGGTTCCTACGGTTTTAGCGTTAGCAGCTAATATGGAAGCAAATAAGCGGCAAAATAGTTGCGTCACTTCCGTCTTTTAACAGAAGCTGCTGAATAAACTGAGGCAACAGATTTTCTCAAATGATGTACAAACACAAACAAGACAGATATATGGGTCTACATGCACAAAGACATCAGAGAATGGGTGTGTTATTCTAAATTTCTCACAATCCGATTACTGCCATAGTCAGACTATGTTGTTTACATGGTTAACTGAATAATCTGATAACTCCAGACATGGAATAATTATTTTTGTGTGCATGTTATCAGGCTCATTGTAATCCTCCGTTGTTGTAGCTATTGGCGGGGTTTGCACATGCTGGTTAGGGTAGAGGTAGGACTATGATGTCATTGGTTCAGGAAAGATGTTTATGGGTTGTAAACATGGAAACAAAATTGTTAAAAAGCAGCAGTTTCTCAACATGGGGACATGGCCTGTTTCTGTTTGGAGGCTTTTCTGAATATATGCCATGTTTATTCTCTAATTGGTGACGTGACTGGTCGCACGGTCACCACAGAGAGTCCATAGAAGGCGTCTGCTGTAATGACAGCCGACTTTTTTAACTTGTAAAAAACAAAAAGAAGCAAAAATCAAATCAAACTTTTGTGAAACTGAATATTTCTTTGAATTTTGTTGTTTTCATTTAAGAAAGAAAAGCCAGTAAAAGTGTGTATGTGCACACCTGGATGTGTGTGTCCGACAGCAGGCTGCTGAGTTCAAGTCCTTCTTTACTTTGACAAGACTGCGTGATATTCCTAACCTGAAACACAAGATTACAACGGCAGCACGAGAAGATTTAATGACTTAATTTTACATTAAAACGGATGCTAGCTGGAGCTTTCTAAAGGAACAGACAATCTGATATTTCAGATTATTTAAATGGTGCAACATAACTTAAAAATGTCTCCGCACACGTCCAAAAGCATTGCAACATAATAAATAGGGAACAGAATCAGTCTGATACTGTAAAGCAGTGTTTCTACCATTAGACGAACTCGGAGAGACTCCAGGGGGTACATGAGAAAATAAAAAAAGAGGGATAACTTGTTCCATCTTTTACTTCTTACTTATACAATAGATTCAGGATTACTACACACATGTGGTTGTAACGCTCTAAATTATAAATAAATAAAATATGTAAATAAATTAAAAAAAAATAAGTTGAAAAACAGAAAAAAGAGATATGTATACAATAAAATATATTTAATATATATTAAGTTAACATTTATTTAAAAAAATATAACAATTTTATTAATTTATAATATATAATTAAGTTTAAATAAAAATATTTTAAAATATTGATTAAATGTTTTTGAATAAATATATATAGAATATATAATAAAAATATCAAATAATATCAATAAAATTTAAATATGTAAATAAATAAAACAAGATTATGTAAATGTGCAACCGAGTCAAAATATTGCTTAAACTAGAGCTGCTAGTTTAAACTGCACTTATTTTTCTCCGGAAATGTCAGTTCCTTCATAATATTATTTTAAAAGGATAGTTGATAACACAAACATCTTGACATCGTACTTGTACTTTATTGTACTTAAAAGGAAAAATGTGGAGTTCGTTATTTTACTGGTCTGACCCACTGGAGACCAGATTGTGCTGAATGTGGCCCCTCAAATAAAATGTGTTTAGGGGGCAGTGAGCTGAAGAAAAACCCACTGCTGTAAAAACACAACAAGCATTTTATCTTTGTGAATGAAAGCTGGTAGAAACGAATTCAGCCTGAAAACTTATAAAATTATGACTAAAATCAATTTGGAAAATTTGCAGCTCAACCTCTGCAAGTGTGTCGGTATGTGAGGAGAAAAGTACAATTTAAACTGTTACACCTGGTTATTTAAAGCCAGAAGCTGACGTCGAGCTGAAGATGTCTAAAACAACCGTGCTGCTGCGGCTGTTTTTATCTCTCCGTTCATTTCCACTTCATTAGCAGTGACAAAGGAACACATTGCTAGAAGTGCAGCGTGAACATAGGCTCTTCTTTGTGGAGCAGGGGGCGGAGATGCCGACATGAAGCAGAAATAATGCTCTGCTTATGATCAGACTCCACTGAAATGAAATGTTTTCAGCTCAACATAACCTCAGCTCCGTCGTACAGGCACAGACTGACCTCACTGCCAAACAGAAATGAACTTCTTAAATAAAAGAGGTCTGGATGCGTTACCTCCAAGGCCAGCGGGAGCGCCTGTTGGGTGTGGGGATATGGCGGAGAGGGTCGGTGCATGCTGGAGGCCACAGCATTATGGATCTTCAGCGCTGACTGGAAGTCAGACTAAAGGGGAAAGAAAAAAGACGTCATATTCAACCCGATGAGAAATCTACGGTTCTGTAAAACTTCATATATTTTGTTATTAAAAAGCCTGAAGGAACATTTATTATATCAGTTTTATTTGTTGTTTTAAAGGCAGCAGATGTTTAAAACCCTTTTGCGTTCATCTTTTTTTTTATTGGGGTGATGGAGAGAAAACCAGGGTAAGTTGAATGATCATTAATAACCAAACAACTATAAAAAGCTGAACTTGCCCAACAAGTAAAAAGTTGAAAGGAATCCAAATGAAAATAAACTTAAATTCTCTATTTTCCCAAACTTTCAACAGTTATATTTAAAACTGAGATTAATCAAATGATGAACAAGGTGTGACATATTACAGTGTCATTATTTACTGAGCAAAAACCCTAAATCCACCGTGACTGCTTCCACAGGAATGAAGGGGGTCAGTAGCAGTGTCTACATGCACTTATGAAATATGATATTAAAAAGAATCTGTCTACATTTACTGGTCCATTATCAGATGTGTTTTGGACGTGTATGGTGACGTCACTTCCTGTTATTTTCAGAACATTTGGTGTGTGTTGAACATGGCGGCGCCCGCGCTCTTAGCGTTAGCTGTTACAGGTGAGCATTGTTCATCACTGGTGGCAGAGACTGGAGACGTGAACTGGGGAAGGTTCACAGGCTCACTTATACTCATTTATGCGCACATGCATGTACACTCACACACACCCCCTTCCATGATTTCAGCGCCTTGGTTGGACCCTTCCCCCCTCCCTCCACTCCTGGGCGGCCGGTGGATTGGACGAGCTCAAGTCAGCTGCATCCACACTTGGCTGCGTTGGGAGAACCTCCCCCTTCAGGCGCAGGGTAGAGATGCCTCTTTTTTTCCCCTCACTCGTTCACTCTCCTGACTTCAGAAGTGGCTACAAACATAATAAAAACCAAGCTAGAAGAGCACGGGACCGTCAGAGAGCTGCAGAAACCAATGCTGCAAAACCTCAATGACCTGAAGCAACGCTGGAAATGAGAATGGACCAAAATTCTTCCACAACCACGTGAGAGACTGATAACATCACCCAGAAAAGCATTACTGGAACTTACTGCTGCAGAAGGAGCTTCTACAAGCTGCTGGATCATGAGCTGGAAGCGGTTCTTCCACACCAGTTCTGGTTTATGTTCAGTATATTCTGCTCCTGACAGTGTGATATACCCTGTGTTGTTCATATGAGGTTTTTACTTCATCATAGAATCTGATGAAGACCTGATAGTTGTTTTTTTTTTAACAATTTCTATCCATAAAACCTCAGAGTTTATAATTTTTTCAGTTATTCTCCTTGCAGTCTGGATTTATTCCTGCTGGTGCAACTGAACTGGATAAAATTTTGATTAAATGCTGCTTAAAGTCTTAAACTACTGAAATATAAAGAATCTGATATCAGCGGATGCACATAGCAAAGCAGACGCACTCTTTCAGTTTAATTCCTGTTATGTTACCTTGTTCAGTAGTGAGAGGACCAGCTCTACGTCATTCTGGCTCTGCTGGTCCGGCAGGAAGCCTCGAACCTGCTTCAGCGACAGCAGCAGCTCCTCCAACTCTGCAGAAACATGCACATCATTAAACCAAAAAACATCTTTACAAACAAACACCAGACGTGAAAGTGTGTTCGACCTCAATGTCTGACTTCTGTTAATGATTAGCAAAGCTGTCCTGCATCCAGATTGATGTGTTTGTGTGTTTTAATTAAGTCGCACTTTAGAGCCCCTCGTGCTGCTCTCCCTCCCTGAGGAATTCCCTCCCTGATGGCAGACATTCCTTTTACCCAGCCTCTTCTCTCTCCTTTCATCCCTCCCTTTTTAAAATATCTGTTAACATCGCTTGCTTTTCCACCTCTTCTTCCCTCTCAGGTTGTCACAGAAACAACATGCTGTTAGGGCGGATTTATGCTCGTCGTTTGCGTCACCGCCATAGGCTCCGCGTGGCTCCGCAGAGCCTCGACGCACCTCTTCCAGACCGGACGTGCACCCCTGCTACGCAGACGGTTACGTGGAGGTTCTCCCTTGTGATTGGTCAGTTTGGGATCACGTGTTGCCGGATATCTGGATCTTGTGGCTGAATTTGTGTGGTGACCACCGTTTCTAAAAACAATAACCAGGATCGAGTTGATGAGAAGCTGATTGAATTATTCATTCATTTTCTTCCACAAACTAATAAAGACACTGAACCATACTGGGCGCCATTGTTGTTTTAAAACAGAAAATACCTGCCGAGCTGAAGTTAGTCATCAAAATAACTCTGACCTGGCGACTTTACTGGCCGATACCACCCCTGCTGCCACCTTCAGGTTAGGAGGAGAAACTGCAACAGACAGCAAAACGACGCGCACCCCCTACGCTCGAGTGCCAAAGCAAACTCACCAGCGTCAGCTACGCCGTAGCCAGCTGCACGCAGACGCCGCGCAAGCATAAATCTGCCTTTATAGCGTGTGTGGTGTGTCCTGTGTGTGTGTTTTACCCAGCAGTGCATGTGTGTGCTGGCTGCCAAGCGACAGCGGCTGTGGTACTTGTGTGTCTTGAAGGAATGTGGGGTTGTCGATCCCGATGTGGGGATGCTGGGAGAGCTTCCTGAGTCTCAGCGAGGCATGTAAATCCAGTTGTCGACCTTCTTCCTCTCTGCGACGCCGAAGGTCCTCCTGACACAGACACAAGAAATGAATCGATCTTAGTTACTAGCTGCAGTTTATTTATTAAAAGATAAAACGAAAGGCTGCAGAACCCACGTTAATGGTGATTCGTTTTAGTGCCTTTTTTATATTATATTTCTAAATTCTTCATACATTATCTATTAAGTACGCCAGTTATTTTATATTGTTTTTAGTATATATCACTATCGATCTATCTGTCGATCAATCTATCTATCTATCTATCTATCTATCTATCTATCTATCTATCTATCTATCTATCTATCTATCTATCTATCTATCTAGATCTATATGTATCTCCAGTTATCTATTTATACCTGTAGCGACTATCCAGCTCTACCATTTTAGTCGCTTCGTGTGCAGGGGATCCTGGTGATCCTCCCATTTATTAGAATGACTGAAAATATGAATCATCTGAAATCCACAATGGCACCCGATGTGATGTTACCAAGCGTTATATGACATGTTCTGAAGCGCTAAAAACCGTACAGCCTCCCATCACCCATCCACTTGTGCACGGTTTCCTCCATCCCTAAACACACTTCCTCTTACCCGCCACCAATGGCAAAAGGAAAAATGGGTCACATGTGCCGTTCCAATAAAAACAAACACCACCACCTGAACCAAACAATGAAAAGAAATAATGGCTCCTACAATACCTATATTTATCTATTCCAATATCTATTGTTATCCATCTATCTATAACAACATATTTATATCCATCCTATTGAAAATGGACTGTGTCTGGTGAGTAGCTGAGGAAGATGAAGATCTGTTGCTTGTCCAGTTATATAAGAATGAACCATTGCTTTAACTTGGACATATGACAGAAAATGATCAGGATTATTTCCTGTTTAACACTTTTCATAAAACAAAACAACATAAATCTGAAAAGCACTAACATCATCAGTAGTGAGAGTTTGTAGATTCTTAAATAAAGGAATGGAAGAAGAGGAGGAGTCCGATTGGCTTATGACTCTGAAGGTTTTTCTGTAGGACAAAGAGTTTGTGACGAGATGTTGGAGAAGTATTTGCCCAAATTATCACAGTAAGAAAGATGGCGATAAATCAAAGTAGAATAGAGTGAGCAGACAATTTGTGCTGGTCAGGTATATCCATCTATCTCTATAATGTATCTATAAATATCATTAAAGCATATGTAAACAAAGATTTTCTGGTGTTAAAACATATTAAAACTTCAATTTTTCCAAAAGCAGTCCCAAGAACAGTTTTACTTCTATTCATTGATTAAAGTTGGCGTACTGATCCAGAACTAGAAAAACGGACTCATCATTCAGATGTTGGCCAAAGTAAACTGGCATCTCAAATCTGTGACATCCCAAAAAGGTGCAAATAATGGCTGATGTTAATATTTAGACTGGGACCTGTGGTTTCTATCCTCCGATATCAGCACCCTGCAGTCAACCATGTTTGGGGGTTTTAACTCATGAACAGGAACATCAGGACTTTGAATCACGGCAACTACTTCAGGTCACCGCACTCGCATCCCTTGAAGGCTGAACATGTTCTCAGGTCCCCTACGGGACTGGCTCCCCACCTTTTTTCATAAAGCCCCTCCCTGCTACCAGTCCCACTGGCTTTGTTTATATTTTTAAGGGTGCCGCAGTCTCTAACACGTATGTAGCACAGAATGTGTCATGAAACAGCACGTTTAGCCGGTTTACAGTCCAGCAAGCTCTTCTCTACAGCTCAGTTATTCCCTGTAGACGAGTCTGACCACAAGCTAATGATGAGAAATCAGCGTAAATAGGCATGATGGTTTAAAACGTATCAGCAGACTATTTTTACTAGTTTGTGAGGCACTTCATTCCCACAATTTCTTTATAATCCAGTAAAAAATTCTAGTATTTTGTACAAGTTCACAAATAGATTTTCTACAGGTTTTATAACATATGATGCTAAATTCAGACGGTTGTCAAGTCAACATCACTGTGATGATGATTTACAGTCATGATACATCAGGTTGCTCCTCAGTTGCAGATTAATGAGTAAAACACAGGTTTGTGTCTCTACCTGGTGTTGTCTAATCCTCTCCAGCTGTGCCGATCGTCGGATGGGCAACGTCCGACTGCCGAGTTCTCCTGGACAGTCAACAGCCATTTCCCGGTGTTGCTGTCCTCCCCTCAGCTCTTCATCTCCGCCTCCTTCCTCCCCGGCAACATGACCATTCAGATGGGAGGTTGTCATCCCTCTCACATGTGGCACACCAAGTGTGTGTTTGAGTAGCTCCACGAGTGCGTAGGTTGTGTTATGTTGAGATAATGAGAAGTCTAGGAGGGTAACTCGGTAAACATGGCGGCCATGATACCATCAGCTGTGGAGACACAAGATCTTAATTAACACCTGTGTCCTCCTCATATTCACCACCCCCCTGGTGACCTTCAGGACTAAAAATGTACAAGACCTGCTCTAAAAGCAAACATCTTTGGTTTGTTTCACAAATCACTTGAACAATTAACCCTTTAAATGCTGCACGGTGGTTTGAACAGCAGCCTCACAGCAAGAAGGTCGCTGGTTCGAGCCTCGGCTGGGGGAGGTTCAAATGTGGGGGGCTGGTGGCTTTTCTGTGTGGGGTTTGCATGTTCTCCCCGTGTATGCGTGGGTTCTTTCCGGGTTCCTCCCACCGTCCAAAGACATGCATGTTAGGTTAAATTTACCCTTTAAATGCCAGTTTGTTTATTTGAATAACTGCCTTCTTTATTACAAAAAAAACAAACAAAAAAACCCTGAATTCTTTTCCATAAAATAAATACCACGAGGATGGGTCTTTGATGGCGATTAGCGTCTTGCATATGTCAAACATTCGGTACAAAATTGATTTGATTGTATTCATATTTTTCCTTCTGTTGTCAGATACTCCTGGTGATCCTTGTGTTTAACGAACACGCACAAAGGAATTGCAATAAAATCATGAATAAATATTTTTTCCATTTTTTTTCTCATTAAATCACTAACAACCTCATACCTGCTCAAAACTACCACACATTTAATCATTTTAAGACTTTTAACCTTTAAATGCCAGTTTAGTTACTTGAAAATTTTGATTGTTCATGAAAAACCTACACAAAACATTAATTATTTTCTATGTAATCAATATTGGGTCTTTGATGGTGACTTTTTTTTAGAATTTTGGATATGTCAAGGATGAGCAGCAAACCCGATGCAACTGCTTTTGTTTGGTTTTGTTGTATTTTTATATTGTTGATTACTGTTGGTTATTGATGTGCAGCACTTTGGAGACTTGTCTTTGTTTTAAAATGTGCTTTATAAATGAAGTGGATTGGATTAGATAGTATCAGATACATCCTCTTGTGACCTTTGTGGCCAAAAATGCCCTTTGACCATTAAAATTACATATTTTAATCTCAGTCATTTCAGTTTAAAACACTTTCTTTAATGTCAGCATGACATTTGGAAGAAAAGTAGAGATATTTTACATTTTTACTAGATTCCTCCAGATGCAACTGTTTCCCATTGAAGGCAGATCCAGGAATGGTTTCTGATGTATTTACTGTCATGACATTTTTCATTTGTATAAATTTACTAATGTACTGGTGCTTAATTTATGGTCGTTGTAGTTTTAATCTGTTTTTTAAGACCGGTGCTGCTGACCTCTTGACCAGGTCGCCCTTGAAAAAGACATCTTAATCCCAATGGTTAATAAAGGTTTAATAAATAAATGAAAGAAATTCTGGTATTTTTCTAGTTGATTCATAGAGCCATGTGACCAACAGGGGGTGCTACGAGTGATTTGTTTGTGTGTGAAATAATTTCCGATTATTAAAAAGTATTTTAAGATGTTTTAGGGAATCGTTTTACACAAAAACAAAAGAAATTTGGTTCCCCTTGTGGCCCCACATCTTGTTTTCCTCCAGATTCAGGATGAAAACCTTCAGTTTTACAATGACAGACATCTTCCTGACTTTCACTTCCAGTTTCTGACAGCTTCTAACCTGCTGTAGAGTACTGGAGGACCAACTGGTTTAGTGACTGTGTGAGTCATGAAACCGTCAGCATGTCAGAGTGGTGTACTGGTTTAACAACACAACAGCAGATACATCAGTGTCAGCTTCAGCTGCACTGTTTCGCATGACAACCTCCAGCCACTTTATACACATTCCCATGGCAACGGCTTCATCATCAACCAGGTGGTCCCAACAATACGTGGGGGGGAAGAAAGTGAGGTAGATCTGAATGAAGTGAGAGATGGATGGATGCCTTATCTGTAAGTGTCACATAACAGCAACATGTTTGATATGCTATCTCTCAGCTGCAGGACTCTGGTCTCACGGTCTCAGAGACAAACGGCAGAGGTCCCATGATGCAGCAGTGAGGAATGCCAGGCAGCCCTGGGAACAAAATTCCACGAATGGGGGAAGGGAGCGTGTGTGAGTGGACAATCAAAACACACTTCACTTGTGAGCTTTGTGTATTTGACCATAAAATTCTGAGAAAAACAAAAAATAGGTCACTGAATAGATTTTTTCTTCTGTGTAAAACTGTAAACAGAAATCAGCTGGAGCCATATCTCAGCATGGTGGCAAAAACTGAACAAGTGGAGGACAAAAGAAGAAGAGACAGGACGAATAAACTATCTACAGCTGATGAACAGGATCTGAAATCCAGCAAAGACCTGAACCAGGAGAGATGCATCTGGGTCTTTAGTTGATCCATCAACTGTTGGCCGAAGCCTCATCAGAAATTGTCTCCATGAAAACGCGGCTGTCAAGAAGCCGTTCTTAGGGAATGGAAACAGGGAGAAAAGGCTGAGGTCTGTCACATGACACGAGAACTGAACGTCAAATCCACCGCAGCCATCACTCTGAGCTAACTATCAGGAACCAGTAGGATACTAGGATTTCCACAATGAGGAAAACACAGAATAAGTACAAGAGCTGAGTGTTGAGTTTAGGAGCAGCAGGAGCAAACAAAACATCCTGGGAGAAGAGGTGGAGGAATACAAGTCAGAGTTGAGCTGGACAAGACTGGAAATGCAAGACAGAAGCATCTACAGGAAGAGACAGAGCAAACTCTACTTCTAAAGGAAGCTGAGATCATTCAATGTCTACATATCTTCCAGAAGTCAGAAACAGTGTGCGTTCACTGTGAGGCTTCATAAAGACCAATGCAAGACAGAAAGGTAGCGGAGATCATACCTGCCAGCAGCCATCGCCCTCATGAAGAAGAAAATATCTTCTTCAACATAATCATTATTACTGGATTTTGTTTTTATTTATAAAAGAAATTATTACAACTGTGTAATTTTCATCTGGGACAAATAAAGTATGTTTTATCCATTTTTCATTTAATTTAAATTTCATTTCAAAAGCTGAGTGAGAATTAAATTAATTTAGGGCTCTGTATCCTCCCGTGTGTGACATCACCTGGACTGATGGAGATGACGTCTCTGCAGACATTCAGCGGTGGATAAGGGGCCACCAGAGACAATAAAGTTGCCCAAAAAATAAAGAAATCCAACGTTACGCAGCTCAAGCAAGAAGGAAAATGCATCTGTTACTGGTGAAACTGAAAATAAACTGGCTGATAAACCAGAAAACCAGAACAGCCTCCATCACACTCGCCCCGAGAGTCCTTGCTGCAGAAACTACTGACATTGGAAGCTGCTGTGTACTTAAAAAAGAAAGAAAGAATGTTTACGGCTGGTTGAACAGCCATTAACGATTATGTAATAAAAATCAAAGTGAAGCAGACTTTCACCAAATTTATGGCCAAGTTGGTATTTCTCATGAAAAAAAATATATATATAAATCCAGCGGAAGGAAAATTTCCAGCAGCAGCACAGCATCATGATCCACTGGAAATGTTGACTTTTCTCAATGAGGAGCGGGTGCAGAATATTCAGATTAGTCATCGGCCCATTTGTGTCTAAAACGCTGCTTCATCGGACAGAAATGACTTTTGACAATAAACACTGGAATATAAAACAAATCTCCTTATAATTGATCAAAAGTTGTTAAAGAAACATCTTTAAACTTTTACAAAGGCTGTCAAGTTTCTATTTTATTTCTAGTCTTTAGGCTAAAGGACACCA
>JBAMHW010000022.1:2381424-2391602 GCA_037177495.1 Rhadinocentrus ornatus
GGCCTGACCGGCATCCTCCCCCACCATCTGAGCCAACTCACCACCAGGTGGTGATCAGTTGACAGCTCCGTCCCTCTTCACCTGAGTGTCCAGGACATGCGGCCGCAAGTCCGACGATACGACTACAAAGTCGATCATCAAACTGCGGCCTACAGTGTCGTGGTGCCAAGTGCACGTGGACCCTCTTATGCCTGAACAAGGTGTTCATTATGGACAATCCATGTTGAGCACAGAAGTCCAACAACAAAACACCACCCGGATTCAGATCAGGGGGGCCATTCCTCCCAATCACGCCCCTCCAGGTCTTTCTGTCATTTCCCACGTAGGCATTGACGTCCCCCAGCAGAACAGGGGAGTCCCCGGAAGGAGTGCCCTCCAACACCCCCTCCAAGGACTCCAAAAAGGTGGGTACTCTAAACTGTTGTTTGGTGCATAAGCACAAACAACAGTCAGGACCCGTCCCCTCACCTGAAGGCGGAGGGAGGCTACCCTCTCGTCCACCGGAGTAAAACCCCAATGCACAAGAGCCAAGCTGGGGGGCAATGAGTATGTCCACACATGCTCGGTGCCTCTGACCAGGAGCAACTCCAGAATGAACTCCAGAATGAAAGACAGTGGTTCCAGAGCCCAAGCCATGCGCTGAGGTGAGTCCAACTATATCTAGCCGGAACCGCTCAACCTCGTGCAGAGAGGTGACATTCCAAGTCTATAGAGCTAGCTTTTGCAGCCGAGGATCAGACCGCCAGGGTCCCCGCCTCTGGCCGCTGCCCAGCTCACATTGTGCCCGACCCCTATGGCCCTCTTGCAGGAGGTGAGCCCACGGGAGGGGAGGCCCATGTCACCCTTTCGGCTGAGTCCGACCGAGCCCCATGGGCAAAGGCCTGGCCACCAAGTGCTCGCCTCCGTACCCCACCTCCAGGGGGGCCCCAGTGACCCACGTCAGGGCAAGGGAAACCTGTGTCCATGGTTTGTCGTCATCAGACTCTTATAGACAAATTTAATGATGACAATGACCAGCTGAAATCACCTTTTTATAAACATGCTCTAAATTTGACGTGCAAATGTAGTTAATTAGTTTAGTTAAATCTCATATGTACATTTACCTTAAAAAGAAGTGACTTCAGTAGAACATCAGTTACAGAATAATCAGTTTTATCTTTAATTCATTTTCAGTTTCAATAGTATCATTACAGAAAAACATCCTCTTAATTATATTTATACAGTAGTAGTAGAATGCTGTGTCATTGCTTCATTACAAGTGCTGGTCATAGTTTATAGTGTGTGCAGTGTGACACTGAGTTTAGTCCAGTGTTACGAATCACTCAGTACAAAGGCAGTTTCGCAATAACCTGCTTCTTCTTCTTGTATGAATCCGTCTGGGTTGGATCGGTACTCCTTGGGCAGGTGCTCTGATGCTGCGTTCATGTCAAAACGGAATTTTCATGAGTTGCCCAATGAGAAAACCAAAGTTAAATAAATTTCACAGAATTATTGACAGTGAGTTTTCTTTTATACACTATCATTTGTGACCTGAATGCAGCACGAGCCATTTGATTCTGTTCAGTGTGGTGCATTTGAGGTAACTGGGAAGTTTTTGAATCATTAAGTGTGAGGAATAAATTACAGCATTGGTATGTAGAGTACACAGCAATGTTAGATTATTTTTTTTGTCAGATGAGAAGCAAGGTCCGCCCAGGTGCAACACCTCACCTGGAATCGCACCTGCCCAAAGAGAAAGACATGCCCCCCCCCCTTAATGGGCATGCAGGTGTGAAGAGAGAGGAAGGCAATGAGGGAGGAAGGGGGGAAAGACCTTGTCAGTCTATTTGAGCGAACGTGTTTAGTTTGCAAAGGTAAGATCAGGAAATGCTAATAATATGTTTTTTAGGCTGACGGAAAAACGTTTGGTCATTTTGTGTCTTCCAGTATCACGAAAGTGTCGGATATGACTTGACTGCAGCTTAACACCTTTGAGTTTCTGGGTTTATTTGGCACCGATGGGACGAGTCGGTCAGAGAAGGTGACGGTATTCGCCGGTTACTTGGTGGTGAATGTTCAAAGACTTTATTTGATGAGTTTGATTGTGAATTGTTGTGTCGTAAACAGTTGAAGTTAATCAGTGTTCAATCGGCAGGTTACGACAGCCAGGTATGGAAAACAAGAAGTGCCATAAAAAAATAAAAAAGGAACATATATAAAAAAAGTGAATGAATGTGGAAAGAAATTTGATAAATTTTTTATCAAATTGTTAATTTTTACTTTTACACTTACATGTTCATTTTCTATTTTTTTTTTATTTATTTGTGGCACTGATTTTCCAGCCAACTAATTCTTGTAATTAATCTGCTGTTTATGTAGTTGGTTCTTAATTTTGGATTATTACAGTACCATGAGCAAACAAGCAGCCACACAATGGTTTGATTCACAGCCTTGAGGTGTTTTGATTCTTTTGACTTAAGCGAGCACCGCAACACCGTCATGGTTGGAGACACAGTGTAGTTTACGAGCACCTGAACGTGACGCGCTGCTTTCAAGTGATGTTTCTGAGCGGGAATCTTAACGTAACAAGACACAACTCACTGAAAAAGCTCACATTTGTGTAATTTCTGAATAAATGGATGGAAAATAGAAATAAATATGAAAATAATGAAAAGACAAAAAAGTGTTTTGGTTTTTTTTAAACACAAATTTGTTTATTTCTTAATATTAATATAAATATATATATTAATATAAATTTATATATATTAATTTGGATGTCAAGCATTTTTTAAATTTCATCCTTTGTTTTGATCGCAATAGAACAAAGAAACAGTAAAAACAAGGAAATAACGAAAACTATCAACTGAACAAAGAAACATGCAGAAATTCACATAAAAAATAGAAAAATAAATAAAAATTAAATACTAATGGTAATTTATTTGTATTTCATATATTTCCACATAAAGTTTCTCATACATATTTTTGTTGTGGCTTAAAATACATTATGACATCTTTGGCAATTTATTAGTAGTCTATTTTTCTTATTGCCAAGAAATCCCATGAAAAGACCACTTTTTGCAACCCTGGAAGCAGAAATGAGGCAATAAATGTGGATCAATCTGCACCTAGAAATAGTTTATCCCTCATATTTTATTTTAAACTACCTTGTTCTGTTTTGACAGGAAAAAATTCTTCATTCTTCTTCCTCCTTTTTACACAAAATGCCCTGAAAGGAGTTGTGCTGAGATTTGAGGATATTCACAAAGTTTATATTAAATATATTAATTTTTGTTGTTTAACACAGTATTTACATTAAGAAAGTGGTTTGTGTGGAAAAGAGATTCACATCACTGGCCACACCGTTGCACTCCAGTTCCTGGTCACTGAGACGGCGTGCATGTGCACTAGCGACCTTTTTACATGCATCGTTTCAGCTAACAACAGAAAATGAAACAGAATTTGCGAGATGACTCAGGTTTTAGTTGTGACCCATGGATAATTCTGAGTGGAAGCTATAGCAGGAGGCTTTTCTTTAAATTTCTTTTCTTCAAGTTTGCTTTTGCCTAATGAAAACTAGCAAAAAAAAATCCTAAAACCTCTGGGTTGTGATTAGACACGAGCCAGTTCATTCATGTTAATATGATAGATGTCTGACTTTGGCTTGTATCACCACCAACGTCCGAACCATAGACTATATATAAAAGATGGACGGAGCCTCCGTGACGCCGCCCGTAAGTTTCTGAAGAGCTGAATTGTAGCTCATTGGGTGGTTCCCACCGCCGCCATCTTGGCAGCGTTACATGTGTCGTTATTCCCGGAAAATCCAAAAATGGGCAAATAGAGGGGGACTGTGAAGGTGGATGATTGACACCCATCAAACTCCGAGCTGCCTGTTGTTAAGAGCTGACCCGGAGCTAACCAGCTAACAAAGGTAAGCGGACTAAAGACAAGGCACGCTGTTAGCCGGCTAAAAAACTGCGTTTGTGCTGCACTCTCCCTTCTTGCCGCGGATATTGGATACCTGTCATTTAAAAGGACACACCCCTAATTATGAAGACTTTCTAAATTAAATAACATCCAAACGGATGAGTTAGATAAAAATTCACAGTTGTCATGAAGGTAAACTTGACCTATTAATCCTAAAATGGATTTTTGTACCAGGCTTTAAACCGGTTTATTTCTGCTGTGAAGTTGGTCTTTTTACCATGAGAGTCTATGGGGACTCTGTTATGGAGCCCCTAGTGGATGAGGGGGGGAACTGCAATTTTTTTGCACTTACACATAGGCTTCACATTTTACCGCCAGAGGTTGCTGCTTGATTCAAACTGAGCTGGGAGCATTTAAGTGTCCTTCTCCATCTACTTGAAATCAGCTAAATTTAAAGCAGCAAGTTCTATATTGATCAAAGGCCGATCCGTGGAGTTTTATACCGTTTGATTGGCCACTATGCTCCAGTTTGGACTGTGATGAAAAAAGATTAAGTTTCTATAGTTCCTTTATATGTGCATGCTCTGGTGAAGTGTGTGGGATGTTATTCCTGCTGACCTGAGATGCTGCCACTGTTTGTGGTCTTTATACTTGAACGGTGAAAACTGAATGAATTACTTAAAAGATAGAAAAGACTTTTCCAAGGCAGAGTGAGGACGTAGATTCTCTCCACAGTGTTGGTTTTACAGCAGTGATGAGCTTCATTATTTAGCAATAACAATCATCCTGAAGGTTTCTGTTTTACAGTTCGTCTGAAAACTTTAAACCCTGGTTTCCTCCAGTGAGGTCCTGCTCTTGATTCGGTTCAGTCCTCAACAAGCAACTTTAAAGCTTCAGATTTCACAAACATGGCTGAGACATTAATTTTCCTTGTGTGGCTCAAGAATTTCCTGAAATATAAACCGATTTCCTCTCCGGAAGATGTGCATAATCTCATCTTCTGTTTGACTCTCAGACACAATGAAGATGTCTTTTCATGGGATTTTATAACAACGAGAACAATAAAGACTGAAAAATGTATTCCAACTGCTCGCTGCATTTCGTTGGCGCAACCGGAGAGTGGAGTACGTCAAACAAAACTTGAACGCGGGGTTAAACTGATGCCGGCACAGCAGCTGCTGTGTGATGTCCGACCGGAGAAAACTTTCCTGCCCGTTGGTGGATGGGATGATTCTGCCTCATGTCACACCACCTGTAGGAATTTCATGGCTTTCATTAAGAGTTTTAGAGTCTCAAAATGGTTTGATAGTGTTCTGGAGAGGAATAGTAATAATAAAATATACTAATAATTGCAGTATTCTTTTCATTTCTTGGCAAAAACGGAAAAAAAGTCATTTACTGCACTGCTCCACGAGGAGACATAGTGATATGGCGGGATATTTATTTATTTTTTTTATCTAAAGGAGGATGACAGTAGTGCAGGTAGTAGTAGAAAGTAGGAAAAGAAGAAATAGATGAAGACGAGTGGAGAAAGGAAGGTGGGGCAAGTCTCTATTTCTTTATACCTACCAGGGAAAAAGCACAAAGCAAATGAAGAGGGGGGAAGAAGGCATGGAGACTACTAAGATGAGAATATTCAATCAGAACCATGATAATAATAATAATAAATAGAATATTAATTAAGGATATTAATAATAATCATTATTGTTAGGATAATAATAATATTACAGAATAAATTTCATATTTAATTTTTTTCACATTTTTTCCCTTCATTGAAATACAGTGATCTCCTAGAGCAGACCAGAAAGGGTTCAGCCTGCGCTGGCTCCGATTGGCTGTTGCATATGACATCACAGCTAATGGTGACCAGATAGACATGCATCACTTCCTGTCTCTGTCCGTTTCCAGTCCAGACAGGAAGTCCTGGCTCTGCCGTGGTAACCGGTAGCGAATGATGTTGAAGTCTGTGGAGAGAAAGGTTTGGTGGAACCATAAGCGTGGAGATGGGGGTGTGACCACAGGCGATGATGAAAACTCACCTGCATCATAGCCGTCCGATGACCATAACGTCCACAACCTCGCCCTTGTGCAGCTCCACGTACTGCTCTGTCTTCGGAGGTAACATCAGCAGGCCGTTGGCGCTACGCATCGACATGAGTCGGCTTGACACCTGGTTGCCTGGAGACACAAAGGGGCGGGGATCATACCTGTGTAAGCCTGTAGAACTTTACTTCCTGTTCAAGGCAGGAATGGTTGACTCACCACGGAGAGGTTTTAAACTAATCCTACAACACCTGCTTTATGACCTGGGTCTGGACTCCTTATGCAGGTGGTCTAACATCAGAACTCCTCAATCCTGGTCCTCGAGGGCCCGAATCCTGCAGGGTTTAGAAGTTTCCCTGCTCCTGCTCATGCTGCTCAAGGACTTTTGCACATTCCCAATTGCACAATTAATTAACCCAGAATAATGTTAATAGTAAAAATCGTGGTTATTTCTTTAACAATAATCATACCAAAAAAATCTATAATTGTGACATCCCTACCCAGATAACAAAAAATGCTTGGTTTGGCTCAAACGTGGCCCAGATGTGTGACTAAACGTGGGTGTAGCGGCCAAAACGCAGCCACATGACCACCACCTGTGGCCCGCGAGCAAATTGCCATAAGGAAGGCCTTCCACATCAGGACCACTTCTGGCCCACCAATACTTGCCATAAGCCACGTCCAGGCTAAAAACTGACATCTGGACCACATGTGGCCCACAGGAGACTTGCCATAATCCAAGCCAGGCTGGCAACTGACATCTGGTCCACATAACACTTGCCAGCTCCGTAACTGAGCCGCAAGTGCCAAAAGTAGCCCGGAACCGACCCAGACATGTCTGCTATCTGGGTTGTTTTGTCATTTATTCCTCCATATGCTGACTTCACAGCTGTGTTAGTGGATACTGACGACTCCCAGATGCTCAATTAAAGCTGGAAAATATTTGACCACCACCAGAGAATCTGCTGGATTCTTTGTGTTGTGCCCGGTAATCTCAGACAGGGTAAAATGAAACGATCTTCAGCTCACACACAGGCGTCTCTAAGGACCAGTGTCCTTCAAAGGGGCTTTATCTTGACACTTTTTGTGTACATGCCTGTGCTTTGCGCCCAGGGGAGCGGCTCCTGATGATGCCAGGTTAGAATACAGCGGTGGTACTCTGGTCTGGGATCCAGCTTCACGTCACAGGACAGCTAAAATACAACAAACATAAGTCAGTTCAGACGGTCAGGATTACTACACACATGTGGAAATGTACACGTATGCACATTTAAAATAACTTCTAGTTCTTTAAAAGCTGCTCTGATCATCATGTGAAAAATTGGATCTTTCAGTTCCAGATACCTGGAATTAAATCTTTGCTGATGTTGTAGATCCATTGTGTCCTGGAAGTTGTAATGAATGTGTAAATGATGCACTTAGTTTTTCCCCAGAAATTTCAGGTTGTTCATAATGTTTTCAAAAAGGATCATTTAGTTAATATAAACATTTTGATAATGTACTTCTGCTTCACTGCTCTAAAACGAAAGGAAAAAATTTGGAGTATTATTCTGTTATTTTACTGGTCCGACCCACTGGAGACCAGCTTGTTCTGCATGTAAAACCTGAACTAAAATGTAAATTGACTCCTGGTTTCTGGGTTACAGTCAGGCATTTCATTTAGAGGTGTGTGTCTAGGGTAGGCCGTCCACAGTGTGTGTGTGTGTGTGTGCATAACTTACCCTAGCTTTAATAATTGTAGGTCTTGGGTCCAGAATGCCTTGCATCTTCCTCAAAGCAGGAATCACAAACAGGTTACAAGTCACCACAGCAGACACTGGGTTACCTTCAGACAACACAGCAGAAGTTACGGTAAACAGAGGAACTCCTTCTGGGTCAGCTGTAGGAACACCTGACTGCTAATACTCTGCAGTTAGAGAAAAATAAAACAGGGATTTAACCCTCCACTGCATGCATGACAATGCCAATCTGGAAAAACGTGTTCTAATGTAATAACATACACATAAAAAATATATTCTGAAGGTTTTCTAGGTAAGTTTTTGGGGTTTGCTGTCTGCCATTGTTGCATAATGGTTCATAAGTGAAAAAGTGATTTATTACAATTATTTAAAAAAACATATAAAGTAGTTAAAAGCTTCAAAAAGTTACAATAAATATTTTAACCCTTTAATGCTGTATGTATCATATTTGATTGAGTTTCTGAGACCTTTTGCATGACTACATGGTAAAAACCTAAAAAACCTATTAACATATTCTGATGCTGGTCTTCTGCCCCCTGGTGGACACCTTCTGCACTTTTATAAAATGTATTTTTAAGAGCCAAACAAATACTACAGATTAACAAATTTAATTGCTCTCCCCATTTTATCTTGGGTCAGGCTTTAAAGGGTTAAATGTAGAAGACTTATAAAAGGAAGTCTTTTAAAGGGTTTATGTGTTTCAATGTAGAAAATAAAAACAAATAGTAAAAATAAAATAAGATTAAAACTTTATGTAAATCATGTAGAGTTGTCCTGTACATGAAATGTAATGAATAAATAAAGCTTCCATGTTTTAAAGGTTTCGTACAACATGGCTCCACAACTGACCTGGCAGAGCGAAGATGAGCTTCCGTATCCCATCGATGTCGACCGTGGCGAAGGTTGTAGGAAGACTGGAGGCGGAGACACACGCAGCTCGTTAGTGATGAGGCAACAGAATCAGTTCATTAGAGGTAGCAAATAGAAAGCACATCCAGCACAGTCTCACAGGTGGTCTGCACTGGTTTCAGCTGCAGCAGGGCTCCACACCAACATTCTGCACCAGTTAAACATTGAGCTGTACCCAGATTTTACCAGCATCGCCCTCTGAACCACGTTTTCTTTTGATAGATGGTTATTTAAATGGTCCGGTCTTAGAATGAGGTTTAGGAATTTGTTTTACTTCATTTGAAGCACCAATGTTGGCTGCTAAACCATGTCTTTGGTTGTTGTTCTTTCCAGTTTTATGGAGGACTGAAAGTTAAATAAATACAAAAATTTTAAAATGGCCCAATAAACGAATTGATACGGCAATAAATAATACAAAAATATTTCATTTTTAAACGAGCATGTTTATCACTTGTTACTAAAACAAGTGGATTTTAAGGATGAAATAAGTCGTTGTTAGCCGTGTTGTTTCAGATAGATTTTGTTACCCTCGTAGGCAACAAGCTGGCTAATAAAGTCCAGGAAAGACATCTTGTGTTGCCATCTGTGTTTTCTGTCTGACTCTAGCTTGGATATGAATCTTCTCGCATGTTTGCATCTCTCTCCATAGCGCTCTGTTAAGACACCACTTCCAGCTGTGAAGTCCATGTGTGCAGAGAAAATATGTTTTAGTGTCCCCTCCGTCCCATCTCACCCTGGCTTCATAAAGACTCGTCCAAAGTGGATCTGAGCGTGAAGATCGATATCCAGCACCTGTTTCAGGTAGTCCTGATAAACACAAACACACAGAGAACATGAACCTGAGCTGCTTTCTGCCTGTTACAGCAGAAAAATCTGATTTTGCTGAAGCAGATACTGAGACATGAAAGGAACTGGCTGGCAGGTGGGAGGTTACCTTCTCTCCCATGGACACGCCCCCTGAGGTTATGATGACATCAGCGCGACTGATTCCCTCATGCAGAGCAGACAGCAGGTCGTCAGGGCTGCAAACACAGGTGTGATGCATCAAGAATATATCAGACTGGAAAAAGATGCAGCACTGGTACTGCTATACTGGTACTACTGGTACTGGTTTATGAGGTTTAACTTCACAGATTTAGTTTGAATCCTGACGTGTGCACGATTAATGCACCTGAACACAGTTCTGAAGCCTAGTGGGACTCTGAGGTAACTCACATTAGACATTAACATCCATCCTAAGAGTGGGTGGACAAGAGGACGGCTCTGTGGATCTGTGTCCACACCAGGAGTTACAACCCCCTATCCTGAAAAGACTTTGTTCACATTTTCGTGTCCAAACTAAAAGTAAAAAGTAGTTCCGGGGTGATGTTCTGCACGGTATAAAAAGTAGTTCCAGGGTGATGTTCGGCACGGTGTAAAAGTAGTTCCAGGGTGATGTTCTGCACGGTATAAAAAGTAGTTCCAGGGTGATGTTCGGCATGGTTTAGCATCTTCTTCTAACAACGTCTGGAAACATCTGGGAAGTGAGGAGACCAGTTCTGGAGTTTTAGGAGAGGAATGTTGTCCCATTCTGGTCTGATG
>JBAMHW010000022.1:2394770-2419434 GCA_037177495.1 Rhadinocentrus ornatus
CATAAAAAATAATAATTATGTATCGTTCTGTTCCTCATCACCTGACGGGACACTCCAACTTCACATTTATGAATCTCAGTGGCTTCCGTAGTTGTAATAACGCTCTTTAACGGTGAGGCTGCTTAAGAGCGCTACTCGGTTGCTTGTAATGTGTTAGCGCACCACTAGATGGGAGTAATTCTCATACACTGTGGCTTTAAATATGTGGTTTTGATCCAAAAAAGCTTGCAGTCGCGTGAAGACAAGCTTGTCTAAAACGTTGGAGAAAAGAAAGATGGGACTCTGGTCTGAAATTTCATAGACATGTGGGGTTAAGATAAGAATTTCTAATTAAAAACAGTTGGGTCACATTAAACAGACACATAAATAAAAACAAACAGGGTTCCTACATCCTCAGACTCTCTCAGCAGTTCTGTATCCTCTACTTGGACCACGGCGTCAGCGCCACAGGGGATCGGAGCTCCGGTCGTCACCCTCATCACCTGACCTGGCATCACTGTGTGGGTGGGCTGCAAAGACATGCAAAGTTTACTGAATCTGAGCGGTGCTAAGATGATGCAAATGACAAATTCCCTGCAGAGATCATCAGAATTAAGCATCCACAGAGCTGATGTTGACTGAGGTCGTATTAGTAGGTGCAGAGGTGAGAATTAAGCTGGGAGCAGTGACAGATGTAGCTTTACTTCCTTATGTGATTGTAATTTGGCTGTTTTGGTAATTCTGGTAACATTGAGGTCAGTCTTAGTGACCATTAGGGAGCAATAGTTGCATTGTCGTTAAATCACTATGCTGATGCTTGGACAGGTTTGTTATTTTACTTGTGTTATAATATATATATTTTATGAATAAGGGGTAAGAATTGGGTAATAAATTTAAGCAGGTGAAAACACAGCTAAAGCTCGGCTGAAATCATTTCATGTAGCTGGACAATGGGCCTCATCCACCAAACGTACGAATGTTTCTAAATCCTACTTACACACTTTTTATGAAGATTGTAGCATTCATGGAAAATCTTTGTATCTTGTATTTGTTCTCAGGTTAAACTTATTAAATAGTGCTAGGTCCAAATCCTACCAACACTCCAGTTCATACGAATTCAATAAGAAAATTACAGTAATATTGTTTTGACAGGTGTTTTTTTTAACTAACTTTAGGTGATTTACAATTTAGTTTTTTTGTTATTTTAGAATAAATGTCAAGATATTTCAGATCATGTCCTAATGTTCTAATTTCTCTCAGAGGAAAATTAAATTATTTTTATTTTTTAATTTAGAAACAAGTCGCAGTCAGCTACAGGATTTAATTAAATTTTCTGGTCTTCATAAACGTCTAAGTCACCTGAGATTCTGACATCCACCTGTTGAATCTGGTCTTTTTATCATAATAATCAGTTTTATTAGGAGATGTAGGTTAAACACAGACCTGCTGGTTAATAACACCACTGACCAGTCTTCAGACTCATCTGGAGGTTAGGTTTTATTTTATTAGATCCACCACTTGCTCTACCATCACTGCATATTAAAGGATGCTGGATGGGTTTGGACTCATCAGGTCATTTGCTTTGCAAACTGTAGAAGATTCAGTATGTAAAGAGATGAAAAATTATCCTATGGTGCACCACATTTCCTCTTTTAACCACTGCACCAGGATGTTGGTCCTGATGTGTTCACGAACCAGACTGCTGTCCAAGTTCAGGAGCAATTAATGACCCGTTGGTCCATAAAGATGCTTTTATCTGACCTGAATCTAAGTGTGATTATTTATTACCAAGTAATCAATTTAAAAATGAGGCCACAGTCTTGCGGAGAGATTGATATTCACCAATCTAAACCCTTAAAGAGTCACTATGAAATCTTGGTATTGTTTCTTAGTGATGCAGCCCCCCAGCGACGGCTAATCCAGCATCCATCTAGTCATCCATCCTGTACCGCGAGCGCTGTCCAGTCAGTAAGACAGTCAGATGTCGATCTCTTGCTCTGTCCTTCTCTCTTTCTTCTCCTCTCTTCCTCTGATAACTTGATCTTTGCTGCATTGATATCCGCTTACTAGCATGTGACAAAGTAAAGTCAAATTCCTGGAAGAAAAAGTTGTGGTCTCTGATCCCCAGGACGCTGCTGGACAGCGTCAGCTCCACAAAAGGACTTAATAGACGTCAGTGTGCCATCAAATGAGTTGAGTACGCAGAGTTTAAAGGACGGAAACTTAAATTTTACCCTAAAATGTATTTTTTAGGATAAAAGACTTGTGAAGCAACTATTTTACTGGACTACTTTTACTGGAGCCTTGCTGATGTAACAGGTATGCTACTGGAGTCCAGGACGAGTTTTAAGACAAAACGTTTGGAGACTGGTCTGCTAGCAGTGTTTGCTGAACCTAGTTATGATTGTAGCCTGGAATAATTTACATTCACATCTCAAGAATCTTAGCTTTCCAGCGGTGTATAACGTGTAGGTACTTGAAAAGGAAGACTGAGTAAAATCCGTATTTGTCATGTCCCGCCTCCAGGACATCTGGAACTGACGGGTTATGGTAGTGCTTTTTGAGCCAGTGCCCCCCTTTTTATTATCCAGGTCCCCCCCACCCTTATAATGGCAGCTGAGTGTCTTCCCAACATATCAAGCCTAATGTTGATTAGTCTGTCACATTATAAAACCTGTAGTAAAACGTATTTGGTGAGAATAGAAATATTACATGCAATGCTTAGCCATATGATAGTCAAAAGTTTAATTAAAACTTATTTACAAACATCCATTTAAAAAAATAGTTCAAAGCATCCGATAAAAATGGTGCTTCAATAGAATACTGGTTCAATAAAGTCCTTTTTTTTGTTTAGTACCATTTTAGATGTGGTTATGATTTGTTTCTTACAGTTTTAAACTGTTTTGTGAAGAAACATCTTTGTACAGGGGATAGTTGAGATGTGTTAATTGCAGGAAATTTAAAAGCACAATAAAAAGTAAACCCTAATCCTGAAATGTAAAGTCCTGAAATGAGATTCCTTTGACCCGCGAACGATAACAATTCATATAAAAGCACATAAGCTCAACAAAATTGAGTCTGTCTGACCTTTGCAGTTTTGCAGTTATTCAGAGGACTGTTAGTTTAAAATGATTCAATAAAGTCCAGGTTATTTTCACGAAGATAAAAGATTGTTTAGGATCGAGTCAGCCATCTTGTTACAGTATACGATCTTTGGGTCTACTTTTTGATAGTATTTGCCTTAGCGCGCGTTATTTTATGAATCTGGTTGGTCAGTAAAGTTGTCAATCATCAATTGCCAAGCCAATCCTGCCGCACCCAAAGAAACGCCATCGCCCCCCTTTCATAATTAATGCTCCTCGCGCCCCCTGACGTTATTACAATGCCCCCTGGGGGGCGATATCGCCCCCGTTGAGAAGCACTGGGTTAAGGAGAAATATAGGAACAATTTCAAAATCTACAAACATGTTTGTGAATCTGACGGAGAGTTTTCTTAAAAAAAACATCTCAAGTACAACTTAAGAACAAATTTAAGAAGATTTGTAAGATGTTTGTGAATGAGGCCCAATGATCTCACACAGGAGCAGAAGGACTGAAAAAGAAAATAATCCTGATCCATACCTCACCCTGACTGACTGTGGGGGGGTTATGAGTTTGTTTTTACCTTATTACAGACCAGATAATTTTATTATGTCCTGATATGTTTGGAAGTGTGGGAGTGGGTGAATGTGGTTTGGGCTGAGAAGGTAAATTACATAAAGAGTCATCAGCATAGCAGGAGTTGCTAACAGCTGTGTTGCTAACGAAGCAGCTGCTCTGCTGGTGTTAATGTATTAGAGCTGACCTGTTGTCCAGCCTGTGACTCCCCCATGATGAAGCGATCTCCTGGGCCATCAGCAGCTACGGGTCAACGATAATGATGGTAATCAAGTTAATTATGGAAGGTAAACCATGGCTAGCTGACTTTTAATGTTCAGCAGGGAAGAAAGATGACCTACAGCTGGATAATCTGCTCTTTCATTCAGATAAATAAACATTATCATAGGTTTTTTGATGATATTCTCTCCTTCTGTGATGCATCGATCATCAGAGGCTGCATTAGTGGACTCACCTCGTACAGCGTAGCCATCTTTAACAGAGGCTGGGAATGGAGGAAGGTTGTCTTTGGCATAGATGTCCTGAGCGAGCACACGACCCAAACCATCTGGAGAGAACAACCCTGAACGAGTTAATGCAGGAAACAACTCATTTCAGATTTAGAAGCAGCAGCCATTAAATATTTCATGTTTTGACTTATCAAGTTTATTTAAATTCATTTTTGTATTTTGAAACTACAACACATTTCTATTTCTTTAATCTCAAGACCAGAAATAAATTGCGTGTTGTGTTGCAGCCCGAAATAAAAGAAAATGAATGTTTATTGATTGAAATTCAACTAACGGGACTAAACTTGAAGTACGTTGCATCATAAATAAAGTAAAAAGTCTAAATATTCCAAATCTTCCAACTGCTTTGATCTGGAGCACAAACACACATGAGCTGCCACAGTTGTCTGCATTAAGACAGCACAAACCTTCATCCCACTCCTCATCCTCTCTGCCTCATCGGGACCAGCTCTGGTCAGTGATTCTACCAGAACTCCCTTCTAAAGACTCACCTCTGTAGTTAATCACCTCGATTCCCAGGATAGGCGTCATCTCTAGAACAGTGATGAAGGCTTTGTCCATCGACGTCAGCGGGAAAGGGGACATGCGGTGGCGGCGTGCCACTTTACTGATGTCAACCGCACTGTGGCCTAAACACACGGCATTTAGAAAAACCATAAACTTCCTAAACCTTTAAGTTAAAGAAGCTCCTCTCGGAAGTTTATGACTTACTGGCTCTCAGGATGTTCTCGTTGCTACCACATCGAGACTGAACCTGCACAGACACACATTTTATTAATTAGTTTGATGGAAACAGAAATATTTTTGTGGATTTAACCAGCAACAATGACCTGCTGTTACAGCAGGTAAAAAATGAATTAACTGAAGCTGCGATGGTGGAACCAGTAGCCAGACCCAGTAGCTGAGCGGGTCTCTGAGAATCTCTCGGGTTTTTTACCAACTACAGCTGTGAAGATGAAGAAAAACATCTTTGAAACATGACCTGCAAGACAATTCCAGCATAATTTGAGTTTTACCCTTTTTTTATCCATTTTATTCCCTAAGCGTCCACTAATTGGGACACTCTTTTTGTGAATGTACCACAACTGAAATGTTATTTCAGCTTTGTAAAACCTCACAGTCCCATTCACTCCCATTCAATTCCAAACAACACACAAGTCCTGTGACTTTTAACTCTGTAATCCGTAAGTATGGCCGTGAGGAAGACTATGATATAACAGCCAAACTAAGGCAATATCGGGAGTTAAATTTGATAGTTTTCTGCAGTCAGAGCCTCTTTTTTAAAGCTTCCCCTTCTTCTTTGTTTGCATAATAAGCAACAAAGCACCAGAAAATCCGGCGAAGAAGAAGAAAGTTACATGAGCAGAAACTCTAATCATGCGGGAACTGTCCTTTGCCGGTTCTTTATAATCCGTTAAGGAGACTTTTCGTGCACACATGCATGCTCTGGAATCCAGACAGCAGTCATTTTCGTGCAGTGACTCATGCTCGTCTAGCTGCTGCTTCGGGTGGCAGTGGCTGGAAATTTGCAGCGCCTCTGATTTGTTTGTGCTCTTTTGAGATTGTGTGTTTGCGTGTGTGCAGGCTTGTGTGTACCTTGGGTGTCGGGCATGAGGCGGTGGAAAGGCGGGAGGTCGCCTGTGTTGCCCGTGGTGACTCAGAGGGGGTGGAGCTTAAAGAGGCCGAATCTCGAGGAAGCACCTGAACGCCTCGAGAAATGATCGAGTCCGGGATCTACGAACACACACACACACACACACTTAATGCTAGTCCAATAATTATCTACAGTGGTCTTACTGTCAGCTTAAGCTTCTATTTAAACAAAAGACTCATCAACATGCGATTTATTAAAGCTAATCACGATGAACTTTCTCCACAACTTACAACAACACAAAGAAGATTTCAGGATTTATAGAGAATCTGCTGATTCGGGTCTTAGCGGCTGGTTAGCTTAATTGGTAGAGCATCAGTCTCACATGTGGGAGACCAGGGTTCGAATCCCCCAGGGGACGAACATTAACACGTTCCAGTTGGGTCCTTAGGCAAGACCCTTAACGCGACTGCCTGACTATTGTAAGTCGCTTTGGATAAAAGGGTCAGCTAAATGACTGTAATGTAATACAATGCACGGCTTCCGCAAACTATATGCGAGTTTGCATTACTGGTGTTCAATTCATCTCAAAATAGTGCTGCACCATATATCCCAAATGTATTATCTCAACCTGCACTTTCAATAACTGCAATGCACAGGTGCATTAATGAGGACTTCATTTCCAACTGGAGCAAGTCTAAAAAGCATGCACCGACGCAGGAACATAAATGTACTCCAGATCAGCGCCAGCACATACTGAAGTATTGGTTATACTGACATTGTGATGTTTAATAATGATATCATCAATGTCTTCTAGGGCTGGGCGACGAGGACTACAAATCATATCTTGATATTTTTAGACTAAACTGAATTTTCTTAACAAAAAAATCCATTAAAAAAAGTTTCTTGTTTTGAAATCCCTGAATAAAAATGTGCTAAACAACATACAAACCATTTATAATTGGTACGTTAGGCTTGAATGCAAAGTCTTGTGGAAGCCGACAGACCCGGCTCTTCTGGGAACCGAGCCAAAGAGCTGAATCTTTAAAAGAGACAGATTTCCCATCACTATGGCAACGCCTTATTAATTTTTCTGTAAACGGTGAACGCAAACTTGTTCGGATTACATGAGTCCTGCAACATCACTGCCTACGTTTACCCAGCGCTACTCCTGCTTTAAGCGACGTTACCCACGATGCACTGCACACTCCAGCATAACAAACCAGGAGCGCCCAACATTCACCCCACAGGGTGATTTTTAAAGCTTTGGTTCATAATTCATTGTTCATAATGAAGAGGTCTTTTTGTTTGTTTGTTTTAGAAGAGCAGATAGCGTCTCACCTGCAGTACCCAGAAGTTTCTCTGTTTGGAGAATCAGGGAGGATTTCAGACAGGAAGTTAAGCTAACAGCAACTCAGGAGGAGAACCACCGAAGCAGAATTTGTCAGTTACCTTGAATCAAAGGCAGGAGTTTCCATGTTTCCCCCCGATTCTCCAAACTGAGAGCTCCCCGCCCCCTCATTACTGCAGGCAGGACAATGATAACTCATAAATAAGGATGTCACCATCATAGATTTACGATTATTTTCAAAGAAATCATGATTATTCTGCGTAAACTAATTTCCCATCGCTATAAATGTGTATGAACACTCCTTTTAGATCTTTTTTATTTATATGGTTGATGCCAACATAACAAACAATTATAGTAACAAAGTAAAGTCTCCATTAATTCCTCTCCGTCCTGTAAAGAATGAATAAATCCTACATATTAACTCTGGGTTTGCCTCAGAGAAAACAGATGGGAAGGCTACAGGATCTCCACCGGGACTTGGGAGGCTTTTTATTAGAAACTATATTAAAAAAGTGAGTTTAGAAAGCAGGAAATACATCCAGCCAGCTTTAACTTCCAGCTGTCCTTTATTGGAATAGCTGCTGTTTGACACATAAATAAAACTGGAACAGTGGAAATAAACAAGACCATGTATCTGGAACTAAATACGCTTTCTTCTACAGACCATCAACAATGACCACTAAAAGCCATCGACCTCACGCTGAGTCGGTTATCTTTGAACGGTTATCTTCTACCTCTGCTGCTCCTGCATTATCTCACTGTTACAGCTCCTTTTATTACTACCAAGTACCAAGTAACATCCATTGGCTGAAATAATACTGCAGTTGCTGCTAATTATATAAACCCTGTCCACTACATTTACTTAAAAGTCTCCAAACCGGAAATGCTGCCATTGCATCAGCTTTGCAGAACTTCATCTCAAGCCTGGAACTGGTTCTTAACTTTTTCACTGAGTTTTGCAGGTTTTCACCAAACACCTGAAGACACTGGATTTATGTGACAGTTCAGAAAACCGGTCTAAAGCTTTGCAAAAACAAGCAAGTAACCTTACAATGGTGGCTCAGAAATTTAGGATTTCTGACCATTTAAGGATAATCATTAGTCTGTCAATCTCTTTAAAGAGAAAAAATCTTAGAGGCCAATAACCACAAATATTAAGAGTTTTGCAGGCAGCCACGCTGTTGGTGTATGATTTTTTTTTTATTTGCACGGCTTTTGAGACCAATTAAACACCATACATTTTAAGTTCTAGGACATAATACCATAACTCTGGAGTTTTGGTTTCTCTTTACACGAGGTCAGAAAATAAGGAGCAGGTGCTTGATGAGACTCAGGAACCAACCTTGACATCAGTGTGTGGCACATTCACATGAGGTCAACATGAGTCACATTGTGTTTAACTCAAATTTACTGAGGAAAAACTCTGTATTTCAATGGTTTGCCTCTGGTATCAAATATACCATAAATAAATTTCACTTTGGCTTTGAGTACAGACAATGGCGGAACATTTAGGTGGTGTAAAGATTTAACAACCTGTGTGTTTTTTCTGTAAACCACCATCGAACTGCCCTTAGAGGATGGGGAGGTGCTGAACCTGTGGCTTAGTTGTGCTACAAATGGATACAAACACTTTTGTCTGCATTGTGTAGCATTGTGCAGCAGCACGAACACTGGCCTGTAGCTCATGGGGCAAAATGAATTACAAAACCCGAGATTTAAATAGGCTACGTGTTAGCATTTAACACAAGTTTAAATTGTTAAAAGCCAAATCTAATTTTTAGCATCAATATGAGCTGTCGGTGTTCAAAGCCCAAACTTCAGCAATAACCACCACACAGCTCTTCTAGTTCCAGCAGAGTCCTGCGTCTGCTTCACCACCGCTGGGTAAAGTGAAGGGAGCTAATCCTGAAGCTAGCTGCAGCTTCACACCTTCTCTCTGCTTCCCGAACTCAGTTTGAAGGCGTAGCAGGAAAGTTTAGCAGCTGTTTTCAACGGACCAGAGAAACATGGTTACTAAACCCTCCCATAAATGTTGCTGCAGGAGCATAAAGACCAGACGGAAAGACAAGGAAAATAACTAGTTTTGCTGGAACTGAATGCTCTAATAGATGCGGTGTTTAGTTGACCCGGTACAGCAGCCAGACCGGGTTTAATCCAACATCTCCCCAATACACTTTCTCATCTACCTGCTGTACAATTAAGGACACTAGAGCCCATACAATGTAAAATATCTAACAACATAAATATACGCTCGTGCATGGAACGCACATTATACAAATATCTCACAGACGTGTTAAAATTTCCCTTTGGAGATAAAGTGGTTTTCATTTCATTATTGATGACATCACAACTAACTGATTTTGATTGGCCTGACTAAAATGACCTAAAATGCCCTGATAAGAGTTAGGGGTGGTGAATTGGCCCATGTTTACACCAGTTTAACCAAAGCCAAAGTGGGAGGACTTCACTGCATGAAAGTAAAACATGATTTGGAAATTTGGTAATGAAGTTGATGCTCATGTCATCAGGCTCCATTATACCCTCCAGTTTTCCAAAATAAACAATTTATTCAGAGAATTTTGGCTCAGCTGACTGCAGTCATTTCTCCCAATCAGGTTTTTGGCCATCTTTCCTATAAACAGCTTTTATATTAACATGGCGTTACTTGGTCCGAGTCTGAGGCTGACAAACCAAACCAGCTCCTAATAAGTAATAACACTGGACCTCTCTGGGAAGTAGCTCCTCCTGCTGGCTGCTCTGGTTACTTTGGCTTTGGGCGTCTCGGTAGGGTTTGGGTAGGAGAAGGGCTGAACCTGCTGTTAACTAGAGAACGCTAAGGAAAGCGTTGGCAGTGCAGAATAAAGGAAAAAAAACACAAAAAAACCAACTAATTTTTATGAGAATAAATCGTCATTAACTGGAAATTTGAATTGATGGATGAAATGAATTAATCGCCCAGCCCTAGCAGAGTGTACATGCAATGATTCCCAGCAACACAGATGCTCTTCAACTGAGAAAGTAGTGCCAATCTAACACAGAAGTGATGTGGTGTAACAGTCATAAATAGTTTTTATTCAAGCTGAGGGCCCTCAGACTGCTGCCCCAGACAATGCCTCTACAATGATCCGAATGAGCAGACATGAGGAAATGACTGGTGACATGAGGAGGAGGAGGAAGAGGAGGAGGGGTGTACGTGTGGATGTCTCACCTGTTGGTCATGAGTACAGGTGAAATGAGCAGGAGGGGCGGGGGTGTTGCCAGGCAGGTAGGGAGACCCTTTAGCCATGACCACAGCATGGCTCGTCTGATGGACACACAAACACACACATGCATGTGGACACATACACACGATGAGGTGAGATGTAGTAAAGTTGAAAACATTTTAACAAGACACTGGCGATCCAGAAGATCTAACTATTATTTACATTTTCTGCATTTAAAACCGTGTAATCACAAACTTTTGTATTCTTTCAGGTCATTTTTACTTCAATTTCGGCCTCTGTCCTCATTTTTCCCCATATGGTCCGAATATTATGTAAGAAATTTTTAAATTCCAATTTAAATTTTCTTCAAGGTCACCGAGACAACAAATTTCCTACCCTTTCAGGTCGTTACAGGACAAAAAAAGTAATCTTCCAAACAATGCTATAAAAAAATTAAAGCTTTTCTTTTCCACTTTAACTCAAATCGCTAAAATGTCTTAACTCCTAATCAAAAATACTGAATATGTATTTATTCAAATCATTTTAACCCTTTAAAGGCCAATTTGATCACATGATGTTACGGTTTATGGGAAAAAATATTTTCTATATATGTTATGGTCATGGGGATTTTATTTAAATATTGAAATCAGTGTTTAATATTTTTTAGTACTTATAAGCTTCATTAGAGAGAAAAAAAAAAAAGCTCTCAAATGTTTTTTTCTTTTTTCTCTCCAAAGAAACAGTGAAACCATGTAACCAAGCTGCCATTTAAAGGGTTAAAATACTTAATAGTTTTGATTAAGACTGAAGTTGACTGAATGATTTGAGTAAAAAAAAAAGGGAGAGGACCTTTTTCTGGGCAGGTTTCTTGTGCTATGCGAGATTTAGGGTCTCGTTAACGTGGTTTAAGCAGAACTTTACGAGCTAAAAATACTTTTGTACAACAGTGTTTATTTGAGTCTGCATTTGACTTGTTGATCTTTTCATGTTGCCTTGATGTTGAGTGTTGGGAGGTCAAAAATCATGGGAATCTATCTTAGCTGACCTGATGCTTTATATAAATAAATTTTGAATTGAAATCTTAGTCTCTGATTGGCTAATTAGATCAGTGACTGAGGGTTTATATGCAACTGTTAAGGTCAGCTGTAGAGATTTTTTCTAAACTAAGACATTGAAATGTGAGGACATCCTGACTTCCTGTGCACCTGCAGCAACCTGCAGCGTTGGATTCGTCCTGGTCTGTCGTACTAGATCCTGCTGCTGCAATGACCCAGATTCCCCACAGTCATTAAAGTTTCATCTGTCCAGTTTCCAATAGCGGCACTGGTGTCTACGCTTCCTGTTCACTGGTTACCTTGGCAGCGATGGCGGCTGCGGTGATGTGAGAGGAAGCATGCTGGTGGTGATGGTGGTGGTGGTGGTGGTTGTGCGCATGCCGCCCTCTCCTCCGGTCCTCCTCCTCCTCGTCCTCCTCGTCCTCGCACTGGGTGCCGCGCTCCATGGTGTGTGTGTTGCTGTGGGTGTTGCTGTGCGTGTTGGCCAGCAGGGAGGAAGGCGAGGGCAGCTGCTCCAGGGCGGCGTGCGTCGATTTAATCCTGACAGAGGCCTCGCGCAGCAGGTCGATGGCATGAGGCAGAGCGGGCAGAATGAACTGAAAACACTCCTGCAGCAAACATCAGGATCTAATTCAGGAGTGTCAGATTTTAACAGGTAACTACAAACTATGAAGTTCCACCATCACATATCTGCTCATATGTAGCACAGGTTGCATGCTTCTTGAATACAAATGCAAACATCTGTGAAGCATTTAAACCCAATTTTTGATTGATTTGACCAAAAACTGAGAAATATTTTATTATCTTCAGCTCATTTTTAATCCAGCGTAACATTTCAAAGTAGCTCAGACGACTCATGTTGTGCTTTAAAAACACCATGTAAGGATTTCCCGGGCAAAACATCCACCTGTAAAAGTTAGAAAATGGAATATTTTGAGGATTTAAGCTGCTTAGTTGTTCTGCTCCTCTTTTGGTTTATTAATTTGTTCCATAAAATCCCAAAACATTCCCATCGTGCAAAAGGTGTGGACTGCAAGTTCAGCTTTTACTGCAGAGATGTGATGATGGAATAAGCTAGTTTGTTGTTCATGAGCCCATGTTCTTAAACCACAGCAGTTTCACTTCAACTCAGCTCATCTTAAATGAGCTCAGGTTCGAGGAAGACAGCAGCGTTCCTGAGCTGAAAGTAGTCTGCAGGGGTGTTCCTGATCTCAAAGTAAAATAACAACAAACCATTTATAATGAAGAATTAGTTTTTAACCTTGTTCATGTTCCCACTTCTCTAATTGTTATTATATTATATCTCAAAGTACAAACTTCACAGTCAGAAAAGTTTAATAAAAACTTAAATCGGTAGTTTAAACCTTAATTTAACAAAGAAAAAGTTTTTGTGTCTTAATCATCAAAATCTAAAATTAGTTAGTAGTTAGAGAGACATTCTGGAAGATTCTCCAATCAGCAGATTAACTGGTGACAGGTGTGGGTGTCAGGATTGGGTATAAAAGCAGCACCCACCAATGATTTAGTCTTTCCAACAAAGATGGGTTGTGGGTCACCATTTTAGTTTAAATTCTATTAGAGAATCATTAATAACTTCAACAAATACTTTAATGAGTGCTTCTACACTCAAAAGACCATCCAGATTGTTATCAGAGGAAGCTGTGATGATATGGAGGACGTCAGTGTCCATGTGAAGTTACCATAGGGCTCGCTCTTCATGTATGCTTGGACTGGTGTGAGAGGAACCACCTTCTCCTAAATACCATCAAGGTATTTAGGAGCAGGTGGCAAAGAGGTGGCAGATAGAAGGATGTTGACCAAGCTAACATCCATCATGGACATCTCCACCCACACGATGCATCCTGCTGTAGTGGCCATGAGAGTAGAGGCCGTTTATGCTCTATGCTAAAGATGGATACAGAGCATTTTGAATTTCGTCCTACTTTTTCGGGGCTCTTGTCGATGCGCACCCTGACAGAGCAAATGGAGCAGTACCATCGGAAACCATGGGGGGCAGTGAATAATTTTTCTAGAATTTATATTAGAAGATTAGAAGAAGAAGTCGTCGTCATTGCATATGGTCGGACAACGAAATTAGGAGTACTACTCCCACTAATAAAAAATTTTAAAAAAAGGAAAAAGACACATTTTAATACACAAACAGTATTCAGTCAAACCATGCATACTGATAAAAAATGACTGCTACAGTAATAATAAAAAATATGATTTAAAATGCAACTTTTAGATGTGAAGTGTAAAAGCTACTGGAGCTATCTTTGTTCATTTAATGTGATTACTGGGGAATTTTGACTCAAGTCCAAGTAGGCTTCACATTGTTTCCTAAATTCAGATTAAATGTTATTATTGTAGCCGATTATTTGGGGTAAAGTCATAGGGTCGTACCTGTGAGCCTTTCTTGCTCCCTGGAAGGTTGATGATCAGAGTTTTACCACGAATACCACAAACTGGCCTGGAAATGATGCAGAGGGAAGGACGTTAGAGCAGATATCCCCAACATTAAATCTGTTTGGAAAACAACCGTCTTCACCTGGACAGCATGCCCAGAGGTGTAACGTTGAGTGACCCCATCAGCATGGCCAGGGCCATTCCTGGGGCCTCTCGCTCTATCACCTCCCTGGTGGCCTGGAACAGAAGCACAAGGAGTCGGGCATTAGAGACTAAAGACATGAGCATAAACAGGAGAAACTTCATTATAATTCTTCTGTTCAGTTTGAAATACTGTGAATTTAATTTTTCACCTGCATCGTCTGGTCCCGAGGTCACTGATGGGAAATGCATCAGATATAATGAAATTGGATGATGGAGGGTCTCAGTGCAGTCACACAAAGGGTTACTGTTCAGATGCCTTTATTTTCATACAAAAACTGAGTGGTTTCTTATTCCCGTTATCATCCGTTTGTGCTCAGCTGTGACCTGAAAATTAACTCCGTATACGCTATGGTGGCCACACATTAAATGCTGTGCTGAACTTATTAAAGCAACACTGTAGCCCTGTAGCAACCAGAGGCTGAGAAACCACACTTCATAGTATTTTCCTAGCCTGGAGCATCACTTTACAGCTGAGTTTTGCTTTACGGCACAACGTCACACACCAGCAACTGGACATCAACACACTGGCTGTTTTGAACTTGCGTCGTGGTTGATTCATCAATGAAACTCAAGAAGACATTTTGGGAGGAAGAGAGGAAAAGAGAGAGAGAAAGTGACAGAGCAAGCGATAAGACAAGAGTGGCTTTTACTGGCTGGTGAGAGCTCAGAGAAGAAACAGGATGAAGACAGATGCTGAAATAGCCAAAGTTTAGTAGTGCTGCTTCACGAAAATGAACCTGATTTGAAGTGTTTCCACGGTTGGACAACAATTTCCTCCATCTACGGACCCTCGCTGGAGCTCTTCAACACAACTTGAGATGGGGCAATAAATCCATTTTGCCATTTACAATGGGTTTTTTTTCCTCTCGCTTTATTCTGCCCCGCCAACGCTCTCTTTCTCACGACATATTATTTATTTGGGGAAAATGTAGGTTATAAAGGAGCCGGATGACGTGACTAGGGTTGCAAAGGGGAGGAAAATTTCCAGTAAATTTAAAATTAAGCTGGGGAATTTTGGAAATATATGTTTTGAGCCTTGAGGAAGTTTTTGGCACTTAACATTAGTTTGTGTGAAACGCCTGCACACATGGCAAACGTGGCATTTTCTGTAAAATAAGATAACAAAAAAGCTTTTACAAACACTAATGCAACGGCATGAACAAACTTATATTGTTAACAGCTGGAGTTTCCTTAAAAATTTTTCACAGTTGATGTATAAAATAAATTTACCCTATAATATTATCAAAACTTACTTGACTAGTTGCAAGCTCAAGTGTGGCCTCGTACTCCAGGGTTGAAGAAATCACCAGTTCATGTGATGGAAGAATGCACGGTGCATGTAGGGGGCGTGGCCTAAAAAACCCTGCAGTAAGCAGTGCGCTGATTGAATCTGGTTATTTTAGCCTAGATTATGCTAATATATATTTTCCTCAACTATATTTAAGTTCATTGATAAGTAAAGAAACCTAACCTTTGTAAATTTCCGGTTAATTCCCATGGAAAATTTTCCAACTTTAAAAATTCCCTGAATTTTGCAACCCTAGACGTGGTCATAAACTTTTTTTTGACCAAATCTCCAAGATGTTTATGTTTACTTCCTCGTGCTTTGGTTCCGCAGTGAAAATGCTGCTCTGTATGACATGCAAAAGACAACTTCATCCCACATATTCTCGTTAACAGCGTCATACATCCGCGGAATTGCTCGTCTGTTTTGGTTATTACTGAAATGAGCGAGCTGCGTAGATCAACCGCAGCCTTGTCCACAACCACCGGGCCTCTCCAGGTTTCCAACCCCAAATGAATTTATTTGGATCAGCTGAGCTTTATTTGTTTCAGCTCCATTTACCCGGATTTATCTGCACACGTACCTCAGGTGTAACATCTCGCGGTGCGAAGCCAGTTCCTCCAGTGGTGAGAATGAGATTCAGCTCCTGTTCGTCGCACCACTCCAAAAGAGTTTCCTGCACACGTGAGAAACAGCGTAAACATGCCTTTTTATCCCAGTGGATAGCGACACCTGGTTTAAACATGTCTTCTTTTAATATTACAGTAAAAATAAAACAAACTGTCCCAGAATTTTCATTTATTTCTTTTTTTTACCTTTAATTTACCAAAGTGTTTGAGAACCAATTATCATTTGCAAACAATTAAGTTTAATTAAATTTCTTTATCTAATAATTTAAAATGTTTTGTTTGTTTTTGTTTTTTAACCTACTACAACATTGAAACTTTCCTCTGGGATAAAGAAGAAGAAATTTCCATTTAATTTAATCCTAATTTAACATTTTTAACTAAATTTATTTGAAATTAAATTATGCGTACCTTGATTTCGTCGATCTCATCTGGAACTATTTTGTAGGCTGCTATGACTCCTCCCAGTCTGCAGGACAACAACAGTTTGTTAGGTGTGTGCATGTGTGTGTGTGGATATCTCTGGTTTCTGTGAAGACTCACAGTGAAGGATCATGGACCAGGTCCTTCAGGTTGACTCCACTCCTGTCCTCTGCCAGGTTCCTGAAGCAGCTGTCACTGACTGAGGAAGAAACAAGTCCAGGTTACCGACAGAAAACATTCGACAGGACGAAGGACGGACGCTCAGGCTTAAAAATAAAGCTAATCCTAAGCTGACACTGACGATGTCACATGTGAGCCATCATCATTGTGGATGGAGGGGACCCCATCAGGAGCAGCTCTTCCCCAAAACTAGAAACTCCCCAAAAGAACTGGACAGAAAGCTGGAGGGGCTCCATGTGCCAAGACCAAGCATGATCAACCCACCCAAATCCTTCACAACTGTAGAGGAGTTCTTTTCATTCAACTCTGCCCCCTTTTTGTCCACTTTTACCCACAGAATGTTTTCCTGGATGCCTGACGCATATTACATGCTTATTTGCAAACTTTTAGCAACACATTTTGGGGTAAGCATGAAGAGAAATATGTATTATTGTTAATGAGAAAGGAGGGGTTGATGTTTGGAGACTAAATTCGCCTCACGACTGTCTGCAGCAGACTGGTTCTCAAAACTATCAGATCATTCCTGAAACTGTAACAGAAACACTGAGATCCTCCATATGTGATCTCCTGTGCCCTGATTGGACAAGACGGCGGTGCACGCGGAGATGCATGAAAGACCACCAGCAGGGTGGTTGGGATTATAGATTTTTTGGTAGATTACTGTAAAAGAAATAATCACAATTTTACAACACTATAAATGTTTGAAATCTCATGAACACTACTTATAGATTTTTATTCATATTGCTGATGCCAACATAAAATAATATAGAAACAAAATAAAATAAGAATAAATTAATTCTAGATATTAACTCTCAGAGAAAACAGATGAAAGGTTTAAAACATTTCTTTAGAAAGCAGGAGACACCTCTAGCTAGCTTTGACTGCCAGCCTCCGTTAGCAGAAAAGCTGCTGTTTGACATAAATAAAACTGGAACGGTGGAAATAAATAAACCACATATCTGGAATTAAATACGGTTTCCTCTACAGCCTCACTGACGGATCATGTTTCAGCTGGGAAACAACTTACTGGTTTTTCTCTTCCATATAACGTTCAGTGATGCTGCTGAACTCGTCACGTTGCCGTAAACCGACCAGCGTTACAAAACTGCCAATGACACCATGGCGCTTTAATTCAAAGTTACGTTAAATAAACACTAAAATCATTTGACCCGTTTGTTCAAAGATGCACCACAGAGCTTCTGCAGGTTTTCCCCATGACGCACCCCTACCGACGACTAATCCAGCAGCCATTTTGCATCCTACCTGTACTGTGAGATCTCCAGCCAGCAAAAGACTGTCCTAACTCGTGTTCTGTCTCCTCCCATAACGTCTTCTTGCATTTCTTTGCTGAATCCAACACCGAGCACATTTAAAACTGCCGGTGTGTTGAAATCCATTGAATTAGCTGTGTTTTAGCAGAGGCCACGTCATGTCTTAGGGGGCCAAACAGGATTTTTTATCTTTTACTGCTCATCTCTGCAAACATTGGACAAGTTAATATTAAGTGGAGTCCGTTTTGAAACACAGCAGCTTCAGGTTCAAAGACGCAGATTTTTAACCATCAAGTCCGTTCAGCCTCCACTTAGAGACACAAGATTCAGCTAAAAAATCGAGACGACGTAACATAAAATTCCAACGGTCGTGTAAAAGCCAATGCACATTTTCTAAAGGTCCCACCACATCATTTCCATCAAGGTGAGGTCTGGACTTTGACTGGACCACAGAACACCTTGATTCTTTTATTTTGTAGTCGTTCTGCTGTAGATCTGCTGCTGTGTTTGGGATCATTGTCCTGTTGCATGAACCAGTAAAGCTGTCGGACAGATGGACTCACATCTGATTCTAGAATACTTTGGTATCCAGAGGAGTTCACAGGTCCCAGGTCCTGTAGTTGCAGAACAAGCCCAGATCCTCAACCTCCCACCACCGTGCTGACAGCTGCTTTGGTGTTTGTGTTGATAAGATGGGTTTGGTTTTTTATGCATTCTGACCAAATGTCTCCACTTCATAAAAAGGGTTGGACCAGACCTAATGCATTTGTCCCCCTCCCCCCCCCCGACAGCTTCCATGTTTTGCACAGGGATTTCACACAGTTATAATCAGGGAGGAGGCGCAGGGTCCCAATGTGCAAACATAACCGCTATAAAAATCCATTTGTTCCATTATCTATGAGGCTTATTAATGAGCAAAGATGATTGCTATAAAGAAATGTAGGGCCACTTTTGCAAGTTAGTTTTTACTAAATTTTGCATGAACTTGAGCTGATTTTATTGCATCATGTTTGGGTTTTAGATGTTTCTTACTGTCTTTTTGTCTTACTGTTGTTTACAGATGTGCTCATTTTATTGTTTCTGTTGTGCAGAATTGCCCTGTATGTATCCTTATGTATCTGGGCAGGTCTTGTCACCCTGTCAGGTAAATCTGCAGGCACGTGGGCAGGGGTGTTATTGTGGATTGTGGACAGCTGAGAGAGAATAAAGCGGGCTTTATAAAAGAAGCCGTGCAAGCACAAACAAGCAACTACACACCAGAAATCAAGCCCAAAAACCTGAAACCTGTGAACGATATTTTCAAGTGACTTTACAGAAAAACACGCTCAAAGTCGCTTCCAACAAGCGGACTTGGCAAGACTCTTGTCATTGTGTTTATTTTTCCTCCTATATCTGATTGCTGTCTCCGTCTGTCTGCACACAGCCAAATATAACTGAAGCCTGGAGAGTCTGGGATGGAGCTCTTGGTTTTTTCAGTGTCTCTGAGCATTACACCATCTGATCTTGCTGGGATGTCCACTTCTGGAAGATTAGCAGGTGTTTTGAATGTTTTCTACTTGAATGGAGATGCAAATGAATTTGGTTTCTGTAGAATGATGGACTCCTGGATTTAACCTTCCCAGATTGATGGGCAGCAGCAGTTGCTTCTCTAAAATCATTGCTGATGTCTTTCCTCTTTGGCATTGTGTCAACACACGCCTGAATGCTGCAGCGGACAGTTTTTAAACTGCTTCTGTGTTTTGACTTAATTCTTGTTAAATAATAACCCCATAATATGTAATAAATGTATTTTCATGCACTCTGCTTCAAACCTTACATCTGAAACAGGGTGTACTTTCTTTTTAACAGGATTGTTATTTGCACAGAAATAACATCTGCACCACAACGGCCCTCCACTATCGCAGATGATGGCTGCTGATCTGTGCAGTGATCATTTCAACTTTGGACTCTGGAACCACAGAAGGCAGCACAGCGTCCAGATCCTGGTTGCTGTGTTTGTTTTTCCACATAGTTTGTGTGGATGACGCGGTAATGACCTATATTCATGACTTTCAGAAATGTTGGTGGGTCCAAGAATATTTCACCATCAGTATAATGTCTATTTTCTTTCTGAGAGTATGAACATTTAATATTTTTTGCCTTGTTCCTCATGTAATCCTCCTGTTTCTTATATTAAAAGTAGGCACTGGAGACTAGAAATTTTCTAAAATCTTTCTATTTAGGTTAGAAGGTTTTCCCTCTTAAGCCATAAATATGATGTGGTCACACTTGTCCCTACGCTGCCTCTGCAGGTCGCCTCCATATTGCACCTCACTTGTGTAAAAGGTACATTTCAGAGGACACCCAACAGAAAAAAATGAAATAGGAGGTGGAAACAAGAGAAAGCATACTAAACATGCTTACCTGTTAACAATTAAATGAAGTCTTGCTCTGGGATTTCTCTGACACACATATGGGAAACAAACTGATTGTTCTGGGTTTCTGTGAATATAATATTTTATGTCTGCACATGACTGTTTTGAAGCACCTATAACTTCTTTACATATTTACACAATAAAATGTGTAAACAAATCCAGTATCTGCGCCGGAACCAGAGTCAGTCCAGTTCTAAGAGGCTTAAAAGTGAACATCTGGTCTGAGCAGCTTTGTTCTTCAGGACAGCCTGAACCCTCTTAGAGAAGCTTTATATTTCCCATTTTTTTAGTGGTCTTCAGGAACAGTTCTTCAGGATCCTCAAAGGACTTTACAAAGCTTTTCCTCAAGTTTCTGCCTTTAGTTCCGTTCTCTGTCAAGATGATCCCACACTGCTTCAGTAATCTTGAGGTCTGGGTTCTGGGGAGGATCCATCCTCAGACATGTTTCCACTTATCTTCAGTCCAGTTCTTGTGTCATGTGACACACGGCTTCTTGACAACCACCCTTCCACTATTTCTGATGAGGCTTCAGCCAACAGCAGATGCATCAACAGAAAATCCAGATGCATCTCTCAGGTCCTGGTTCAGGTCTTTGCTGGATTTCAGATCCTCTTCATCTGCTGTAGATAGTATTTAGTCCTGACTCTTCTGTCCTCCACATGTCCAGTTTCTGCCTCCATGCTGAGAAAAGTTTCCAGGTGATTGGGAATCACCTTGTTGCTGTTTTCTGTCTTTCAGACTGTCTGATCTTTGCTGGTTTTCACAGATGAATATAAAGAAATGGGAACAAATTATGTGTCTCGGTTACTGTCGACACAACTCTGGTTTATCCCTTTAGTTAGGAGAATTTTCCTGACTGAATAATTCCTAGATCAGTTAGGTTTCTCTGAAAATGGTCCACGACCAGGAGTGAAAATGAGGGAAAAGACAGAAAATGTCTTAAGAAAAACTTTGAAAAACCTTGGGAAACCTGGAGAATCATTGATCCAGATTATTTTAGAAGATTAGAACAAAGTCTGGAGAAGATATATGAAGAATGAGGACTGGATCAGGACTTTTGCACCTGACTGTATATTGAGTAAAGGAAGGGACAGCTTTAAGAAGAAAGACAATGTTGCTGCAGAATGGTGAGAGAAAACACTCCAAAAATAACCATGCACAGGTGGCTAATGCTCATTAAAACTGGTTTTGCATGGTTGTGTCTCGGTGTTAGTCCCATGATGGTCTTTTACACATCATGTGCACTGCAGCTCATTATTTTAGCCACAAGGCAAATAGAGGTTCCTGATCCTGGTTTAACAGAAATCAGCAGGCCCTGCTAATTTGATTTGGTATCAAAAACTCCATATAACAAACTTTAAATGTCTTCCACGCCAGATTTGCCAACAGTACAACACACACCACATGAATGGTTTGTGATAAGGAGACAGCAGCCTGTGTTCATCAGCTGGGGCTGCTGCTGTTAGCCGGGCCGCTTCCTCCTCAGAATTACTCTCACGTCTCCCTCTGCCTTTAGCGAGGATGCAGCGGCGTTTGTCACACCGCTGTATACTGGTCACAGTTCTCTGCACGCGCAGAGCTTATCTGAGCAGCAGAAGTCATTTTGCCTCCCGCCCTTGCATATTAATCAAAATGCCTGATTAATAAGTAATTAAAGCAGATTGAATCCAAACGCCGTCAAAGATCTATAACTGTTAACGAAAGCAGCCTCCACAGCGGCCAACACATCGGCTCTGCAAAGGGACATGAATTATGCAGCTCGTGTAGGCTCAGCAGCGCAAAAAATATATAGCGTTCATCTGAGTCGAGTTTAAAACTTTCAGCAAGGTAAAACCGGAAAAGCAATGTCCCTCCTTTCAAAATACATGCGCTTATATTGTGAACTAACTGAAAGAAGTGCCACCTAAAATGTCGCTAGCGCTGTATTTTGAAAGTCTCTACCACGGTTTCCTGTACATTCCGTTAGCATTGACGATTCATAGAAATACCTCACTGTATCGATGTTAAGCTATAAAATCCAACCCTTTACGAAACAACTAACTCTCACGTGCAAATATATACACGTTTTAAATGCTAATACCAATTTTTAGATGACCTACCAGCAAAACAAACCCCCACATCTGTCCGACCTGTCAGAAAAGGCAGCCCCGCACGTTAATGGAACCGGTTAGCATAGTGGCTAAGCTAAGCTAGCTCTGCAACGAAGACAGCTCGGATCGTGATATCGTCGCGCGCAAGCAGCCAACGGTGCAGATGTGCACCGATAAGAATAATTTCTAATCAAACGGTGTGCTTACCCGTCAGAATCCCCACGCGGGTCTGATGGTCGTGGTTGGTGAGCACCATCCCGTCCGCCGCCATGTTTACAACCTCTGTCTGCACTGTGACGGCACATACATAGAAACTGGTGGTGGTGTGCAGGCTGCTGCTGTGGCTGCACTTTCGGAGGACGACTGTGATTTGTGCATGCGTGTGGGCGCGCGTGTACTCGTGTCCTTTAGCGTGAACGCCCTCTAGTTAGATTTGGGCTCCCAGATAGAAACTGCAGCTCTAAAGTGGCGTTTTATGACATCCGAAGTGAGTGTGACCTCCGTATAAAGTATATTTTATAGGTATAATTTACAATAGGAACATGTAGCCATCACTGCTGGAGATGACCCCATTACCAGTTAAATGGGAAATGCACAAACCCAATGCCTGAAAAGTTTTGTAAAATGCGTTAAAATGTAAATATGTAATTTGTTGATGAGTTTGAACATTTATTTAACAGCCACAAGACAGAATTGACAGGTGAGGGTGTCAGGCTTGGGTATAAAAGGATTATCCATTAAAAGCTTTGTTATTCTGGTCAAGGATGGTTAGTTTCAGTTATGGTCATGATCAAATCTACCTGCCATTTAACTGCTGCAGCTAAGTGGGCCATGCCTGGTGGATTTTAGACAGTCTGCAGGTGACAAAGTGACAATTGATTAAATAAACATTTAATTAGTTACAATAATCTAAATCGGAGGTAATAAAGGCACGGAAAATGGATTAAGGTCCTTTTGGTTCCTCACAATTGGGAGGCAATACGAACATTGTGACCCAATGGTGCTATCAGAACCAACTGGTTGGAATGTCTGAAGATAACAGTGCCCAAAAATAGATCCTTGAGGTATTCCTCAACTTACTGCAGACAATAACATTATATTAACTCCTACTTGCCTGTTTCATTCACACAGTCTGGTAAATACAGTAAGCTATGGAAACCATGTAAATTGTGTTTGCTTAGCAAACAGTGCAATATTTACAGATACTTTCCTCACAATAATTGGTATGTTGTTTTAATATTCCAGATGTCATGGTAAGGCAGAAAGCAATAAAATGAGAGAAAGGGGGTCAGCTGGAGCCCCTCAGCTCATTTGCTCCAGGCCATTTATCCAGCTAACGCATTGCTGACACATAAGAAGGAGAAGCCATGGTTTTTAAATTGGATTGACAGCTATAATCTTTTTATCCTGAACATTTTGGAAATGTTTGGATGAGAAATCCAGAGGTGAACCTCCTGAAATGTTTAGCAGTAAATTCCAGACTTCTGGCCTTATTAAACCCTGCATGACGAAACAGGGTTGAGGGGGGAGCGTGGTGGTGTTTCATCCTAAACAAGGTTAATTAATGTAAAAGTTTGATAGAACAATGCAACTGACTATTTAATCAGCCCACATGTGGTGCAGTGAGATTTCACCACTGCAGACATTTCCACTGAGGGATCATGAGACGGGGAGGGGGATCTGGAAGACCCCGCTTCGTGCTGCTGGGAGGGTCACAGATGTGTTTTCACTCACTGTTCAGGAGTGAGAGAGAAAAATAATGAACGTTATTTGCAAATACTAGGACCAACATTATGAAACTTGAGTAAAAAAAACAACATAATACAACAAATAAGAGCAGGTGATGAGTTATGAATATCAGACAATTTGTGTTACAAGATAAATGAGATGAACAGGATGTTTCTAAATCACTTGGAAAACTATAAATCCCTTTGATTCGTTCCAACATTAGAAATGCAGATAGCTAAAAATTCTGATAATGGACAGTCTGTGAAAGGGTATTATTTCAAAGTTTTATATAATATAATTTATAATATAGTATATATATATGTTAATATAGTCATCTAAAAACTCACAGAAGCAGCTGAAGCCTGGAAAGAAGACCTGCAAACATCAGAAGAGCACTGGGAATAGTTCAAACCAAAATCAATAAATACAAAGTGAAACATTAGAAATGGTTATTGCTGATGTATATTACACCAGGGGAACTAAATACAGTTTGCACAGCTGGATTTAATTTTTTAATTATATATTGGTATTTTATAAATTTTAACTACTTTTTTAATATCATAGTTTCCTTTTGCATTTGTACTGTAACCTGTAGGCCTTCATGTTTCCACCTTGCATCCATCTATCTATCTATCTATCTATCTATCTATCTATCTATCTATCTATCTATCTATCTATCTATCTATCTATCT
>JBAMHW010000022.1:2470716-2482262 GCA_037177495.1 Rhadinocentrus ornatus
CACTGCTGGGATAGGCTCCAGCTCACCCCGCGACCCCTAATGGGAACAAGCGGTACAGAAAATGACTGACTGACTTTAGTGCTTTACTGATGCAAAGCCTTTAGTTAAAGTCTTAAATCTGCCGTCCTGTCTCTGGCCAGTAATCCTATATTTTGGTCCTCCTCTTCTCTTGATCATAGTTAATGACTTAATATTGACTTTCAAGCTTCTTAAGAATTGGACAAACTGTTTTTGTGTCATATACTGTATTTATTCACATTTGTTTGCACATGTTTCAATGAATTGCTGCACTTATTTCTTTCCTGGATATGTATAAAAATGAAGGCTGGATCATGACTTGTATGCTGGAGAAGACTTAGGTTATTTCTCTTCGCCTTGTGAACAGTTGACTAAAGCAGTGGGCTTAGTGTGTGAAAAGTGGAATAATAAGTAGCTGAATTCTCCCTTTGTCTGCACCTTAACAAGAGGAAGAATACGGTTGAGTTTTCAGTGCAGTATGCACATTAGAAAAGGGAGCAGTATGGTCAGGTCTGAGGAAAGAAATACTGTTGTTAACTTAATGTTAAATAAACTGTTAAAAGACGTGCGACAGGTGGCTGCATTTCATACAACGTTGCAGCTCTCACCTCAGCCACAGATCATGAAAGCCAACATTTCCTTTGCATCGCAACTCAACTCTAGTGGTTTTAAATAACTAAAGGATATGACAACATGGTTAAATGTGTTTCACATCTAAGCCACCGCTAGTTGGATGTGTGCTACTCTTCATCACTGTTTTGCTAGTTTCTGAAACAAGTAACAAGTTACAGTTAGAAGTTACTTCATCCGAAAAGTAACTCAGTTACCTTGTTGATTACTTGCTTCAAAAGGTAATGTATTACTGTTAAAAGTAACATTTTAGTTACTTTTGTAAAAGAACCTTCTTAAAAATTCTTCTATTTATATCCTTTTAATTTAATTACATTTTTTGTTAGAAATAAAAAACAAACTCAAATACAGAGTCATTTTTTAACACTAATTTATTAAAGTCAGACCAGCAGATTATTAAAGAAAGTAGAAATTAAAAGTAATATGACAGCAGCTGAAAAAATAAATCTTTGCTGCATGTTGAACCCTCCATCTTTCTCCTATTCCTAATTCTGTATATTTTTATTTATATATTTCCTTAGTTATTTGCGGGCATTGTCTCTGTCTCTCTGCCAAGTAAAGTTGTGCGTGTGTGAAGGTAGAGGCGTGGTTGTTTGGACGCCAGCGGTAACCAAGGAAACTAGTTCCTGGATACAAGGACTGTTGTGTTCATGTTTTTGTTCCACAACCAGGGGTTATTGCAATTTTTTTATTTTTTTTTTACTTGTCCTGTCCAGCATGGTAGCAGCAGAATGATGGTCTGGTTTCTGTATTGTGCTGAACAAATTGGCTTTGCCAAGGGGAGCTTTATGGAGATAAGGCTCCTCTTGATAATCTGATTCATTAAAAAAATGTTTTTAATCTTATTCATTTATTTTGAATTATGGGATTTATATAATCTTGCTGGACTAGACCAGAGAGGAAAGAAAAAGGAGAATAGTGAAGAGAAGTAAAAGGGAAAGTAGAAATAATGAAGACAAAGATACAACAGCTAGAAGGAATGACCTTTCAGTCTAACTTAACACCAGAAAACCAGCTGCTTCACCTGTGCACAAACACAACAGAGAATTAGCTACAGCTTTTACAGGAAAACTAAGCTGACAATCATCGGGAGTTCTTAAAAAACTAAATAAAGATAAATAAAAATAAACAAAATAATAAAATAAAAGACGAAAAGAACTAAAGCCCCAGGTAAAGCCCTCTGCTATTACGGCGCACAGGCTCTGGCCAGCTCTCACCCCAATGTCCCAGCCGCACACCCCGGGAACCAGGGCACCATCGATCCCTTTTGTAATTGTTTGCAATTAAAACTGAGGGGCAGTAACTACACCTTGCTGTGGGCGAGGCCACACCAGCAGCCCCGCCCACCATGCACTACATGACACGCCCCTAAAAGTCGTTTGTGTGTTGTGTTTCTCGTGTTGTGGTGTCTAAGTGTAATTACCACAGGGTGCAGCCAACAAGGCCACTTAGATGGCCCTCTCCACTCCACCCACGCACGCCTCCCAACACCCTGTATGTGTGTGTGAGAGAGCGGGGAAGGAGAGGGGTCTGGGGATGTAAGTCCAGACCCCTCTGTCTTTACTGCTTTGTGGACAGCTGTGAGGAAATCAGAAGGGCTTCACAAATGGAAGGAAGCTAACGTCAGTAACTACACGAGGCCAAAAACACACGACTGGCGATATTCACAAGCAACTTCACAGAAAAACAAGCGCAACAAGCTGATTTTGCAACACTGCCCATGTCGTGCTGCATCACCACTGGAAACAGGAAGAAGCTCACAGCTGCTGGCTGGAATGTATTTATTTAGTTAGTTACGGACAAACACCGTATGGTGACTGTTACTGAGTTACTTTATTTACAGAGTAATATGTTACTACCCAACACTGCTCTGCATGCGGTACTGCAGCATGCTGCTAAAATGCTGAAGAACATCATCCCCATGGAGGTGGAAACATTCTCCTTTGGAGGAGTTTCTCTGCTAAAGTGCACGTAGAATTGGAAAGGGACACAGGGACATGTCCGACCAACGTTTGCTTGTGTCTTTGTAAGGGGGAAGACTTAAAAATCAGCAGAGGATCAAATAATCACCCCCCCCCTCTGTACGTGAACTGACCTGTAATGTTTAAATTAAAATAATACATTCAACAATCAGCTGCAACATGATCACATCAGTTCATTTTTAAGAAGAGTCAAAACAAGAATAAACAATGAAGTCTGAAGCTTAAAGCTGAGCTGAACTTCTCAAAGCTTGAAAGTGACTCGGTTGTGTCAGCACAAGCTTTGTTTGCATGATGTGTCCTCCAGCTGTCTCATGACCGCACCGAGGAGTCACATACTGAGAAAACTCAGAGGAGGAACTGCAGCTGCAGCCTCCAGTCCACAATGTTTTAATGTACAGTTTACATGAAATGATATGGTGTCATTTCAGAGTTTACTGGATCCTTGCACAGTTAGGCTCGCATTAAACTTTAAAAATACTGAAATCTCCCATTTTACTGCCAGTTTCACTTGAGGATGGAAGAGAGGGCAGTGTGGTTAAGATGATGTGGAAAAAAAAAAAGTTATTCCTTTGAGTGACCTCAGCACTGGTACAAGTTGAAATTCAGCATGACAAAGATCCAGTTTTGAAGCATACTGCAGCGCTCAAACTAACAAAATAAACCATCAAACACAACATTTTCATCAGATGGCAGATGACTCAGCTGGGGTGGGCTCATGGTTTTGGCTGAAGTAAACTAGAAGATCTGAAACAAGATCAAAGGTTGTTTTAAATTGAAAGATTTCATGTTAGCTGCTAGCAGCCGTTTATCAGATACCACAGTGTCATGCTGCTCAGGGAGGGAATAATACAGCTTTTATTAGGAAAATCTGACTAAACTAGTCAGCTCATAAAGCTCATAAGATCACTGAAGTCCCCCTTTTTAAGCCCCAGCAGCTTCAGTCATACAGGCCTACGCTTTGAAAATGAGGTAAATAAAATCCCACATGAACTACACATGATATATCACACTTAGTCGTTATTTATTGAACAAAAACTGTAAAAAACTGCACCCTCCCCATACGCCAGCAGAGTGTAGAAGCTCCTGTAGCAGCATCAAGTTGCAGTAATGGTTTTCTGGATGATTTTATCAGTCTGTCACATCATTGTGGAGGAATTTTGCTCCACTCCTCTTTCCAATGTTGCTTCAGGTCATTGAAGTTTCTGCAGCTCTCTGAGGGTCCAAACACAGCATTTCAACCGCGTAGAGGTCTGGACTTTGACTGGATCACGTCCACACCTTGATTAATTTCTTTTTCGGTCTTTCTGATGCTGTGTTTGGTATCATTGTCCTGCTGCATGGGACAGTTTCAGGCAAGCTTCAGCTGTGAGAATCAAATCTTACAGAAGAATACTTGAGTATCCAGAGGAGATCATCATCCTTCCACCACCATGCTTCACAGTTAGATTGAGGTGTTTGTGCTTGCATGTTTTTTTTAACATATATTTTTTTATTTGTACATTCTGACCAAATATCTCCACTGTGATCTGGTCTGTCTAAAGTAGTGGTTCCCAACCTGGGGTCCCCCAAGAGCACAGGGGGCTTCTGAGGCTTTGAACATTTAAAGGCATTGTGATTAATGTCCACACATTGTCCCTATTTTAAGAAAAAAGTAAAGCTATATGTAGTTAATTTAACTTTAGTTTCATCAAAGGACAGGACTCCGTGTATTTGCATGAAGGGGATCCCCGAGGAAAATAGGTTGGGAACCACTGGTCTAAGGAACATTGTTCCAGAGGTCTTGCAGTTTGTCCAGATGCAGCTTTGCCAACCTAAGTCGTGCTGCCATGTTCTTTTTAGAGGGCAGAGACTTTTTTTCCTGCAACCGTTTCACACAAGCCACACTGGTTCAGTCTTTTTCTAACTAAACTGTGTCAATTTTAACATTTAACATGCTAACTGGGACCTGGAAAATCTGACATGCAGGTCTCTGGGTCTTTACTTTCAGTATTGTAGGATCTGATCTTGGTGGAATGCCCCCCACCCCCAATAACTTCAATGCCCCTCCCAGATAATTGGGAAGATCATTGCTGATGTCTTTCTTCCTCAGTTTTGTGTTTCCAGATAGTTTTTACCTCAGCTGAATTTATAATACATTAAAAATTTTTTTGCCAAATACCATTTTTGTCAGCTTAGCTTCTGTTTTCTGCAATCACAGTTAACCCAGTGAGTCACCCGAAAATCCTACAAACCAGCAGGTTTATGTAAGAAACACCTTGTAAATATACAGTAACTAGTTTCTAACTGTGTCACGGTCAGTTTACCTAGAGGAAAAAAATAAACAGAACTTTTGTGCTAGCTTGCCATGCAGATGATTATGCTGATCATTGCGTCATTCGTGAAACATTTGTGCATGCACTCCAGATGCTGTGATTATCCACAGAACGGGGACGGCCTCATACCAAAAGCTAGTTTTGAAAATGTTAAAAAGAAGTTTAGTATTCAACATCAGAAATGTCAGTTTTCTGTGTGTTAGGTGGATGATAAAGAAACGAGACAGGCTAAAAGAATGTGCGGAGAATGACTATCCAGCACCACAAAGACAATCGGCTGGAAAACAAGATGCACTCACTTGTCTCACCTTTCTGATCCAGAAATGGATCTCTGATTGGTTTTTGAAGGACATCTCCACTCTTAAAATGACCAGACTCCTCTGTAAATGTGGCTTATCGAGGCAGGGTTTGTTAAACAAGGAACAGCAGCAGTTTTGATTATTATTATTGCCTTTTGTCCCAACTTCTTTCTCCTCTTGTTTCTTTCACACCTCCTCCACTTGAATGAGAGTGATCAATGATGCACTAACAGAGAAATGAGAGGAGGTGCAAACATACAAGAGGAGTGATTTCAATGTTAACCAGGAATCAACTGTGCTGGATGAGTCATCCCACTACTTTTAATGTTGACATTGACCAACCACGTACATTAATATTTAATTCCTGTTAGAGCCTCTTCGATTCTGGCCTCGGGGTTGGGTTGACAGAATCACATGATGACAAAAAGAACTTTTAATGCCAAACACGACACACTGACTCATGGGAAAAGAATAGAACTTCTGTCATGTCAGCTAATTGAGCTGCAGCTAAAGTTAAAAATTGTACCTGACAGGAAAACACTGTACAGGCCCCATGACCCATGACACCTACTTAGTTTTTCCTTAAAATGTCTAAAAGTTGGAGGCTAGTATTTATTTACATCTGACAGGAAGAAAAAAAAGTTTTTCATCTTAAAACTCTGTGTCCGTGACTCGTTTTGATGGCACGGTGACATTTATTATGTACATTTCTGGAGCCTCCTGAAGCTGAGAAACCCTTCATAACTTCTGTGACGCTGTTTCACTTTACATCTGAGTTTCACTTTACGACACTGTTTGTTACACACTAGCAACTGGGTTTCAACATACCGGCCACTTTAAACATGCACTACTGCCCAAACCCAAGAGGACATTGTTGGGGGAAGACAATTGACAAGAGTCAATATCAAATGGTAAATGGTCTGTATTTATTTAACGCTTTACTGTACCTGGAATTATGCCCAAAGTGCATCACATTCACCCATTCACACGCTGATGGCAGAAGCTGCCATGCAAGGCGCTAACCACAAGCCATCAGGAGCAATTTAGGGTTCGGTGTTTTGCTCAGGAACACCTTGACATGAGCTTGACAGGCCAAGGATCAAACCGGCAACCTTCAGGCTACAAGACGACCACTCTACCCACTGAGCCACACCGCACAAACATCAGTCTGACTTTTACTGACTGGAGAGATCTCAGAGTAGAGACAGGATGAAGATGGATGCTGAATTAGTTGTCGTTAGGGGGGGGACTCACTGAGAAAATCTGCCAAAGTTGGGAATAAAATAAGAGTTGATGAGTTGGAAATCATTGCAGTCTGCATTTTTATTTAGTTTTAGTTATTTAGTTTTTATTTAGTTTTTTAGTTGTTTATATTTTAGTCCTAATTTTTTTTTTTACAAATTGGAGTTGTACATGTTTTTTAATATTAGAGAAAAGTATAGTCGCATTTTCATTTGCAGGTTATCAGGGATCTTATATCTGATGTTTATTCTGCTTGCCCTAAAATTACATCTTTAATGAAGATCCACCAAGTCGTCACAATTGTTCTTTAAGTTAATTTAACTAAATCTTTCCTAAATTAAAGTTTGCTACTTAAAGGAAACAATTCCAGAAACTACTGACACCTAGTGGTCAAGTTGGGGACAGCAACCATCTCAACACTATCGAGCAATCGGCCAGAGAGAAATAACTTGCTCACACAGACTTCAAAGTGGCCATTTTGTGGCCTAACAAACCAAATCTGCTGAATATCAACCACTAAGTCAACAGAATAGATAACTAAGGACCTGTGCCACCTGTGCAGACTACAGAAAACTAAAATCAAGGCCAAACTCAGAATTAGCTCATTTGGCAAATTCCTTCATTTCTTCTTTTCTTTCTAACCAGTTTTCCTTCTCTATGGAGGCTTCATGGCAGCAACAGGACCTGTTTTCCACATAGCAGGACCAGAAATGCTCATAGATATATTAAGAAATTGTATTTTATGACAACAGATCACTTTTAGTCTCTCTTCAGTTAAAAAGTAATAAGACCAAAGTTTATGTTTTCAACCCCCCACATGCCTTCAGCAGACTGATTTTCCTTTTCCAGCAACTTTCAACCACTTGGAAAACTCCAAATATAAACATTTCTACAGCAAACTGGAAACAGTTTACAGGTTTTTTCTCTTTTAGCTCACATTTAACAACCCTCATGTGGTGAAACAACACAAAATCCTCATTCTCCTGAACCTGTTAGAAGCCATTGACCTAAATATTAGTCAGTGACTCATCACATCTGTTTTCCTGCAGTCTGAATTTCGACCCCCTGCTTTCCCTTCCTTCCTTCCCTTCCCTTCCCTTCCCTTCCATGGCCCTGAAAACACCCCCTGCCCTGACAGGAATACATTCCCCTACTTGCATTTTTACTCAGCGACATCTCCACAGAGCCCCTCGCAAACTCACCCTGTGTCCTGGGAAACGACGCTGGCCTCCATCATATATCCACAGACTGAGAGTTTGACTGCTCTGTCTCTTTCAGCTCCATCCAAAAGCCCGCCTCCTCTGCCCCCCTTTTTCTTCCTCCTGTTGATCGCAGCAGGACTGAATAAGGAAAAACTACAAGGCAAAGGGAAAATGTGTTTGTCTGTGTCAGCCCTCCCCTCCGTTTCTGCCTCAACTTCCTGAGCTGATCGTCAGGCAGGAAGAGGCCGAGCTGTTTGGTCAGACTTCCCCTGCTCTCTCTTTTTACCTTGTGACTCTGCCTTCTTTCTGATGTGTTTACACTCCTTCAATCTGCAGCTCATCTCAGTGCTGCTTCTCTTTTTGGAGCAATAAATGTATTAACTTAAATTAGAGGCACACAGCTTTAAATGGTATTAATTCTAATAGAAATACAACCCCTCTTACATCCTGTATGTTCCTCTAGCCTCCTCCTCTTCTTCTTTTTCCCCTCCCCTCTGCTTTTAAAATTTTCCAGATGGCCCCTTCCCTCAAACGAAGGAATGTTCAACTTCCCTCATTCTTTCTGACCCCACTTTAATTTTCTCTCACCTCCCCTTCACAGTGAACACTCACTGCTTTTGCTCGTCTTACCTCCTCTCTCATGTAAAATAACTTTCTACTGGGGATTTTTGTCTAGAAACTATTTGGAAAGTGTTTTTATAAGCATTCCTCCAATTAAAACCAGAAAGAAGGTTATATTTTTGCAGGTTTGGGGGCTTTAAATCACCAAAAGTGAGATAAGGTTTACGCGGAAGCCTGGTCCAAAGGTCACTCCCTGCCTTTGGCTTCTTCACTGCCCTGTTTTGTCATGTTTTTCTGTTATAATCTGCAACTTGAGCACACTACCTACTGATCATCTGTTGGTCCCATGAGGCTGAATTGTACTGTAATAATTACATGGTCAGATGCATAAACACTCACACCCAAGCAGTCACAGAGCAGCCAACTGTGGTGAGTGTGCAGCTGCTTCCTGTGCGAACTTCTCTCCTCAAACAAATCTGCTGACTTTCAGTCACCCCACTCAGCTGAACGGAGAGTTTTAGGTGTGAATTCCACTTCCTGTCTGTTTTATTACACGCAACCACTGGAGGGAGCCATGGTACAACCTTCCCATCAGGCACAAAAAGGACAAAGGCAAGCATTTTCACAGCTGACCCATCAGGAGGTGCACACAGGACAGCAGTGCTCATCTATACTGACTCGAAACACCAGTGAAGGTTATGAAAGATCAGCCAAAGCAAATCAAAACCCGACCTGAATTATTCAAGAGCTCAGAATCACCTCATGAAGCACCTAATTTGTTGAAGTAAAAACACTCATTCAAGATTTAAGGGTATATTTATAATATAATTGTACTAAATATGTAGACTCACCTCCATTAAACAGGATTTATTTAGCTGATTTGTATCGAAAATAAAAATGACAGAATTATTTTATATTAGCTGAACATTCTGACTTTGTAAAACATCCCCATAAAAGAATCAAATATGTCAAACTGGTTGGATAAAATGCTTTTTTCAGATCAGGTTGATGAAAAAAAAGGTGCAATCACCTTGAACAACAAATGTACAAACACCTGTTCAAGTCTAAATATGCAAATGAGTCTGAAGTCAACCCTTTAAAGTTCCCACTGAGAAAAAACAGGAGTAAAATGTTTTCTTGCTTTTTCTTATTTTCCTTTGGACAATAATGATGTTTTTTTTAACAAAAGGCTGAGATGACAGTTAACGATATATTAATATTGATAGCAGACACTTATTTCTGGCATAAAATATCCAAAACCAGGTGGTAGAGATGACTCAGGTATGTTAATTTCTACACAGTTTTAATAAACATCATTATAGTGACTGAAAAATTTGCTGCACCAAGCGGTAGAACAGGTTGTTAAAGGGTAAAAATAACTAAAAGGGATACCTTTAGACCATGATTGTGTCTCTTAGACTTTAACATAGTCAGTCAGTCAGTCATTTTCTGTACCGCTTGTTCCCATTAGGGGTCGCGGGCTGAGCTGGAGCCTATCCCAGCAGTGTTTCAGGTGAAAGGCAGGGTACACCCTGGACAGGTCACCAGTCCATCGCAGACTTTAACATATTCTCCTATAAATACTCAGAAAAACTGGACCTCCCTGCAGGGAAACTCTACTTTATATAGACATTAGTGATTATTTAAAGCCACTCGGACAAACAAATAATAATAATAATAATAATAATTAAAATCAGGACATTATAGGATAACCTTCAAACACTCTGAGGATATCTGAGGATAAAAATCAAGCTCTGGTCTTCCACACTGATCTGTACACCTTCCAACTAAACCACACACACATATGTGGATTTATTTTCTTTGTACTTGATGTGGAAAATAGTTTTTTTTATATATATTTTACTGCATTTCTAACAAATGTCCTGGCCATTATTAAGTCATGTTATTGTCTAACCCAACCAGGAAGTGGGAGGAGTGTGACAGCTTGGATGTAACTTGTATGTTGGGCTTGAACATACATCATGATCACGGTTGAGAGACGGAGCTGCTGGTTATTACTGCATCTGCAGACTCAAACAAGGTCCTTCACATGTCTTATTAAAAATGTTGTAGCAGCTGCTGAGAGTGGGTGATGTAAATCTCTTACAGATGTATGATTTTTAGGCTCTGCGATAGACTGGTGACCTGTCCGGGGTGTACCCTGCCTCTCACCTACTAAATGGTGGTTGCTTGCTGTGATGACTCTGTCCACATGATGGATGCATATCTAGTCATTTTGGTCGTTTTAGTTGCCACCTCTACAAAAAAGCTCCTGCTATTTCTTTATGATAGCTCATGTGCTACATGTGGAAACTTAGCATGTTTGCTATATTTATTCCAGCTTAATTTGTACAGCACCAGTGTACAACAAAGTCACTGCAAGGCACCAATCCAGTTATTATCCAAAAAACTATTTAATCCACATTCGTCCAATTTATTATAACTGTGTTTATATAAACCATTTCTAAAAAGTAAGGCCTAAGGCAGGGGTCTGCAGCCTGCAGCCTGCAGCCTGCAGCTTCAAAGCTCTTTGGACTTTCTGCAATGGCTCTTAATACCTGGCTAAAAATACTAAAGAACTAACTAATGTTTTTAAATAATAGCATAATAACAAATGCAGGTTTTTACCTATTTTTTCAAATTGGTAATTGCATTGACTTTTCACAACATAATGACACCAAAAGTACCAGTAATATGTTGTTTTAAAATCTATTTTTCTTGTCATTAGTTGGAAACTATGGCCTTTTTTTTAAACATAATTTTTCACAAATATCTAATATCACAAATAACGTCCCATAGAAGAAAGTCTGTCTGTCCTCTTCTTGCTAAAGTTTTATTTTTCTATTTATTTTAGAAAAGTGACAATACATTTTCTACTGTAGATATTTATCAAAAGTTACAAGTTGTCTTTTTTTAAAAGGTCTGGTAACATCTGCGTCTCTAAAGGAGTTTAATTTAGCTGGCTGAGGGAAACATGGCTCTTTGGATTGTAAAGGTTGCAGACCCCTGCACTAAGGAAACCAACGGATCCTCTCTTTGATTCAATCCTCCATCCTGAGCTACACGAGGAAACAGTGAAGAGAAAAACCTCCATCAGGACCAGAACCAGGTAGAAAAACCTCCATCAGAACCAGAACCAGGTAGAAAAACCTCCATCAGAACCAGAACCAGAAGGAAAAACTTCCATCAGAGCCGGGACCAGGAAGGAAAACCTTCATCAGAGCCAGAACCAGAAGGAAAAACTTCCATCAGAGCCAGGACCAGGAAGGAAAACGTCCATCAGAACCAGAACCAGAAGGA
>JBAMHW010000022.1:2495195-2521897 GCA_037177495.1 Rhadinocentrus ornatus
TTTAGTGAGGATAGCAGGTAAATAGTAGCAGGAATACCTGGAAATGAGGAAAAAGTGGAAACATGGAAATAGTTTCTTTTTTTTCTCCTGAAAGCCAAGACTTGAGAGAATTATGTGAGATGAGAAAAGGCTTGGTCACCGTTGACACTGTGTGTTGTTTCTACAAAGTTCTGTTAGGAATAAATTTTGCTTTCTTCTTCTGGTCTAACTTTATGCTGCTATATCTATTCATACATTTATTTTACATCATTTAGCCTCAGAATCTGAAAGCTGAGGCTGGAAACATCATGTCTGCGTGCTGAAAGGGATTAAAAGCTCCAGCTTCTACATGCATTTTTAGATTAAAAAACGAACAAACAGGTGGGCCAAAAATAACAAAAAAAGGCTCGGAGTTTTCAGTATTAACACACATTTGGTGGATTGGTGGATGTTCATTCAGAGCCCTGATAGCAAAACCCAGAAACTGGCCTCAAACTGGATGTAGAGGATATTTTCTGAATTTATGCTGATCTTATTGATATTCTCTACTTTTACTTTCCAGAGTGATGATGCTGTGTTTACTGTAGACAGATAATTTTGGTCAATAGGGGGCCTAAAAAGATGACAAAAGCCCATAAATGTGCATTTAATGCTTTAAATCTGTTGTTGTTCTGCTACTGACGTATTTTAGGATATAATTAACCCAGAGTATTAACTAACTATTGTACATTTCTATTGGCTGTGTTTTGTTTGAGTCTATCTACTGATCTTTTTAAAAATGAGCAATCCTGTTGTTAAAAGGGCTTCAAACACTCTCAGATGTACATGCTCATCAAAGCTTGCTCTAAACCAAATGATGGACAGAGTTTTGTTTGTGCTTTTTAATTCTAATGCACAATTTGATTTGAATGATTCTAATTTTCTAATCAAGGCAGCAATTTTTTTTCCTGCGTGGGCTCAACATTTAAGAGGCACTCAAGCAATTTTATTGCATTTTTATTAAGTTGGAGGACTTGCAGGAGACAGATATAGGGAAAAAAGGGTTAAAATCAAAAACTTTTATGTTCATTTATTGTCAAACTTCCCCAATCTGAGACCTGAATAACCCTTGAGAGTTATTTTTTGGATTTAATGATCCACTAAGAGCCTAAATAGGTGTATTAGAACAGCTTAATGGTGCTCATAATTATATATTCATAGGTATTTAAGAATATTTATAATCAAATTGCATCCTTATACTAAATCTTTTACTTTAATATGTAAAGAGAGACGTTTTAGACTTTCTTCCATGTAAATTCTGTTTGTCTGCTTTGTTTTTGACAGAGGACAGTAATCAACAAATACAGCTAGAATGAGAGGAGACGCTGTGACTGGATTCAACCCCTCCTTCCTCTGTCCTCGCTCTTTCTGTGGCTCAAAGTCTGATGGACTAATGCTCTGCTGGAGAGAGATTTAATTGGCTCTGAACAGACAACCAGAACAATAAACAACCAGAATAAATACGAATGCAGTCACGTTGGGAAGAGAGTGGGAGGAAAGATGAGCTAAGCGCTGCAACCAAGCAGGCATAAAAACTGGACTTCTATTTTTAAATGTATATTTTCATAAATTCTGTAAAAATCTGACTGGAATATTTTTCCGTTTGGACGTGGTGCTTGTGTTTTCATGTCATGGATTTTTTGACAAAAGGACTTTTTTTGCAGGAGTGCCATGCTTTGATCACAAGGCTCTCCTGACTTCTCATTAAAACAGAAGGAACGTCTTTCTGTCCTTCACCAGAGAAGAAAGAGAAGAATTTTTTAATTGTTTCTGTGTATTCACGATGGCCCTCTTAGAACTAGCAAGAAGGTATCTTGCACGTTCCGAAAGTCGACTTTTTCCCCAGATTTAGTCAAATTAACGACTTCACGATTCACTCTTTAAACTTCACACGTGCCTCCCACCAACCCCCCCTGCCTTCGAACATCCATCCAGTCATGGGCAAGCCTCTTAGCCGTCCCGGATGTTTCAGGAAGAGCTCTTGCTGCCTTGAAAAACATGGCATTGGGGATGGGGGAGTGGGAGGTCGAGACATGGGAGTGGAGGGGGGATACGGAGACGGCTACGTTCCCCAGCGTTCCATTTACGACACTATGTGCATCAATCAGCAGATCGACAGCCATCACCACCACTCTGGAGGCTCTGTGAGGCGCGACGGAGGGGGTGAGGGGAGTTTTTACTCTGCCAGCGGCTCCCTCAGAGTCAGTAGGTCTCCGGCAGACATGTTCGATCAACAGCCCCGCTCCTTAACTCCAAACCCCTCATTCGTCCGCCGGCTGGATGAAAGAGCCATCTACGACTCGCTGAAGATCGCAGGTCAGGATGGAGAAGGTGGCGGCTGCCATTCCCCTGGATGTTTCAACCGATCAGTTTCACCCTCTGTGTCGTCCTTCTCAGCACCTGGAGTGTCCTCGTCTTCTTCAAAGAAGCACCACCATCACCACCACCATCACCATGGAGACAGCACCAAGAGTAGAGATAGTCGACAGTCCTGGAAAGTCTTGACACCTCCCAAACACATGGAGTGTCTGGAGCTCACAACAGCTGAGATGATGGACAGAGGAGGGGGATATCTGAACCCCGGACACTACCCTCCAGGGGGGCAGTCCTCTTCTCTTACCTCCCCCCTTATTTCACCCTTCTCCGGATCCCCTCTCTCGTCAGGTTACCACACTCCAGTGTTTTTCTCCCCAGCCAAACCTCGACCCAGTCAGAGCCAGAGTTTACGCTGTTCCCCTCCCCACATGATCCAGCCGAGGCATTACTCCCAAACCCAGAGCCTGAGGATTTCTCCCCCCCACGAGCTCAGACGGTCACCCTACAGAGCCCCGCTGGTCCAACTGTCCGCCCACGACCTGGAGCATGACCTGAGGGAGAGGGGAGGAGGGTGGGGGCGCAACGAACGCGACAGGGACTGGGAGAGGGAGAGAGAGAGGGAGATGGAAAGGGGGTGGGCCCAACGAGAGTGGGAGAGGGAGAGAGAGAGGGGGAGGCTGGAGAGGGAAAGAGCCAGAGAGAAAGAGAAGAGGGAGACTTCTACGTTTGGGACCTTTGGTTACGGCCAACCGGTTCCTCTGCGTTCAGACTCAGTGTTTCTAGAGTCCGAACAGGGTCTGGACACAGCTCCTTTGTTGCTCCCCCAGCCCTCACCTTCGCCTTCACCCAATGCTGCCCCAAGAATGGGCACCGGAGCAGTGGGCAGGAACAGAGCTGGGTCAAAAGTTGGCCCTGAGGTTGTATGTGGAGGTATGGTGACCAAGTTTGACAACGGGAGCATTAGTTTGATGCTAGTTGACAGTAAATCCGGGCATGGGCCCAGGTTAGTGAGCGAAACTGTAACTGGAAACATGTCAGAGGCTGAAATGAGGGCAGGAATGCACGAACACCACCCAGTTGAGAGCTGGAACAAATCAGACAATCGGTCCAGGGCGAGCGTGAAGAATGTGTCAGAGAAGAGGGTGGGTTCTCAGGTGAAAACAAGGCCGGGAGGTCGAGATTTGGAGGGAAAAGTGCAATCTGGGGTGGAGAGTAAGGAAAGACACAGAGTGGAGGCTAAGAATGGAGAAAAAACTGGATGGGTCATGACTCAACCAGAACCTGCTACCAAAGATGTTCCTTTTAACAGGAGCGACACCGAGAAGATGACCAGGCCTGTTCAGGCTCAGGCTGAACCTGCATCTGGTGTTGGGATGAAACCAGAACTTGATGCAGGATTTGAGGTTAAAGCTGGTTCTCAACAGGTGGAGAAAAAGATGGAAATGGTTAAAGTTAACAATGAGGCTATTGCAGCAGCAGAGACCAGAGTAGAAGCTAAAGCTGAGACAGATATTAAAGCTGCTCCTAAGTCTAAGCCTGAGGCAGAACCAGAATCAGAGGTTGGTCGAGAGACAGTGAAGGAGAGCAGCAGCGAAGCCAAGAATGACTCAAAAACTACAGCTAAAGCTCAGAAATGTTCTGGAGAAAAAACTAAAGCTCCTCCGGTAGATCAAGCAGAGAAAAAACCAGTGGAGGCCGAGAAAAGTACTGGGAAAAGTTCAAGATCTAAGTCTAAATCATCTAAATCCTGCTCCAGAACTCGACCTGGAACAGCCACAGGGCTGCGGCCAGGTGCTCTCAGCCCTCGACAAAGCAAAGGGCTCGGAGACTTTGAGTTAACTGGGCCGCCTGAAGGCATAGAGTCCACCTGGCCCCGCAGAATCATGGTGAGAAAGAGGACTGTTCGACAGGGAGGGGCGCTCCATAATCTCCCTATCCTCCCCCCACTCCCTTCTGTTCTGTCAGCATTGGAGAAGAGGCGTCCACACCAACGTCCAGGTTCAGAGAATCCATTAACAAGTGTTATGAACACGGGTCGATGCTCATTGAGGGAGCCTTCTCACCCAGAGCCAGCACCGGGGAGCAGTTTGGTGGGCAGGGCGTCCCTCAGGGAGCAAAACCTGGAGCACTGGAGGGTCTACAAAGAGAATGAAGAACCCAGGAGATCCAGAAGCAGGGAAAAACAAGGAGAGCAGGCTAAGGTAAAGACTGAGAAGGAGGAGAAGAGAGAGGAGGAGAAAGTGAGGAAGGAAAAAGATAAGGATACTGTTCGTGTGGAGCTTTCAGAGGAAGGCAGACAAGAAAAGACAGAGAAAAGAACTGAGGAGAAAGTTCCAGAAAATTCAAACAGAAAGAGGGAAGAGAAAAAGGAGAGGAATGTAGAAATAACATCCAAGAAAGTAGAGGATGGAGGGATGAAGACCGAAGTTGTAATTCAAGAGCGACAAGGTCACGACTTGGTGGAGGTGGTGGCTAAATTACACCAGGAGGAAGATCAGGTGGAGGGAGGAGAGGGGGTTACGCTTGGAGATGAAAGAGGGGTGGAGAGTTGGGATGCCGTCCTCGACATGGTTAACACACTTTGGGATGATGGCTGGGAAAAACGAGGAGCAGGAGGAGTAGAAGGAGGAGGAGGTGATGCAGATTCCTTCTCAGGCTCCCTGCAGCGATGGCCTCTCCTCCGCCCCCCAGTCGGGTTCGGGGGCTCCCACCCCCCATCCTCGGCAGCCTCAGAGCTCAGCCTGACAGAGTTAGAGAGGAGGGCCAGGGAGCTGGACTCGGACCTGGAGCATCTAGACCTGTCTCAGCCTCACAGGGAAAACCAGGACTTGTACCAGAACCTGTTGGAGCCACAGAGAGAACGGGCTGACATGTACCAGACACACCCAGGACCACAAAGAGACAAGGCTGCTCTGCTTACAGGTACGGACCGACAGGTTTCAGACAGATTTACTTTTATTTCAACAAGGTTTTTTCCTTCATGGGCTTTAAATTATCTGGAAATTTATTTTTTTTTGCCATTTTCTCCAAACATACTGCTATAAACTGTAAATCAAAAGAAACAAAACACCTGAGATTTTAATTCACAACTAGTTTAATCATACAAGCAATGAGCCAAATAAAAAGATTAAATGAATGTGCAAATAAACAATAAATTAGCTGATGTTTCTATCTAAAAGTAAAAATGTAATAAATAAAATCATTTAACAGTTATTGTTAGATATTGCTTAACAATAAAAAAATATAACAAATGTATTAACTTATTCATTTAATAAAGTTTATTTCTTATAGCAGCACCTTACAACAACACTTACATCATTAAAACTAAATATGTAAGGAATAAAAAAATAAATAATAAATCATTCGTCACATTTAGCTGTTATAATTAAATAGTGCTTTAATGACAAATAAATGAAAAATAAACAGATGAATAAATGAAGTGATATTTCTATGTGAAGTTACAGTTAAATAGTGCCCTGACAGACAGACAAATAAACAAGTTAATTAATAAATATTTTCCCACACAATTTAAAAAAAACTGTTAATAAACTAAATCAATACAGTTACTCATCCTTATGTTAAACAGTTGCAGTCAAATAGTTCTGGAAAAGAAGAAAGAAAATAAAAAATGGAACCATAATTAGTTAGAAATTGGAGTGTACGTCTTCTTTTTGTGTATTTGTAATAATAATGTATGTTTATATTCAGTGTAAAAAGCAGAATGACAGTATTATAATGAATATGAACAGTTTTCTTATTTCTTTCTTTTAACGCTGTGATTGTAGATATAAAATCATTAAATGGTTTTAATGCAATCATCAGCTTTTCTGTGGAGTCACAGTCTTTCTTTCTAATGAATATCAAGACTATTGCTTAGGATCTTATAGGAACTATTTTACCCGTTCGCCCTGTTAAAGAACACTGCAAGGGGATCTTTAGATGAAAGCAATTCAATTCTGAGTTTGTCATCTTTCCTGGTTCCCTCAGAAACGCAGTCTTACTAAATATAATCCATACAGTGTTCCCATCTGTCAGCACTGCAGCTCAATATCAACATGCACATCATATTAAATCAGATCAGAAAAGAAGGATGCACTTCTACAAATACAACAACCAAGAGATGTGCTTTAGGTTTTGTAATATAGACAAACTATATTAAAATAGGTTTTGATAGCCTTATATATTTTGATCAAATTAAATATGTAACAAATACAGAAATATTTAAAATCTGGTTAAATATGCACTGTGGTTAAAATCACGTGAATTCTAACTTGATGGATGAATCACAACACATGTAAATAAATACTGTAAATGCAAGTCTGCCATCTCTCGTGCAGTAAATATTACTGTGCAGCGATGACACATGAGGGCGGATTTCTCTATGGAGGAAAAATCTTTCAGTCATTGATCCAGTAACAGAGCATCAAGGTTAAAGAAGAGCTTGTTTACTTGACTGTGTGTGAGAGTTGGAAGCTTGTCTCTGGTATTGTAACTGAATAACCTATTCCCACAGAACCAGTCTGTTTGACAGCTCTATAGTCCTACGGAGACGTTTAGCTACAGGTGACAAATGAACAAGAGCTGCACACAGCACCATAAAGACACCTGGTCAGAGTTAAAGCCACATTTCTAGATGCTTCAGCTTCAAACAAGCAAATTTAGCAGCTTGATGTGTCGGGCTTCTAACAGAAAATCTTAAGCCAAAAACAAAGACAAATTTGTTGCATGAAGTACTTAAATCTTATACTTAATTAAAGGTATATATATATATATAAAAAAAACACATCTATCTGACATAACCAACATGAACCAACCTTTTTTTTTTATATAAATGAATGAATATCAGGTAATTGTTCTCTTGTTGTTTACCCTCTGTGACACAGCTCACACTTGTATTTAGGATTATGTGAGTCAGGATTAGGTTTTTTAGGAGCGGCCTGCAGAGTTAAACGCCATTACAGTAGGAAAGACGACCGACTCCAGAATCCACCAGTTAGTGCTGCTGCTGCAGGTGGAGGAGGCTCTAACATTATCTGTCCGCTTTGATCGGTTTGCTGCAGTGATACCCAACCCTGGTCCTCAAGGACCACTATCTTGCAGGTCTTAGATGTCTCCCTGCTACAACACACCTGATTCAAATTTATGGATCATTAGCAGACTTGTGCAGAGCTTGTCAGAGATCCATTTAATTTAAATCAGGTGTGTTGTAGCAGGGAGACATCTAAGACCTGCAGGATAGTGGTCCTTGAAGACCCGGGTTGGGAATCACTGGTTTACTGGACCAATCCCCCTCTCGTTATTGATCATGTAATTCCTTTCAGGACCAAACAGGATTTATTTTTCAATAATAACCGTCAGATTATACTTTATCCTGCTTATTATACGGTTGCCTGCACAGTGACTGTAACGTATAACACAACACATTGTAGAAATGTGGTGGAGTAGAAAGTAGAGAAATATAAGTAAAAGTCAAAAGTATTAACAAAGTACAGATACATGAAAATCATGCTTAAGTAAGGAAAGAAGAATTTGTACTTCGTTATATTCCACCACTGCTCAAAATCACAAAAAAATGTAAGCAAATGCTTTTCCTCAGAAAACAGTATAAAAAATTGTAAAAAAAAAGAAAAAAGAAAAGAAAAGAAAAGAGTTAAATATTTTTAAAATATTAAATTAAAGCTCAGATATGCTGGATTTTTATATTTTCTGGAGCAATGACCAGGTGTCTTGTGTGTCTTGTTCAACCTGAATCGAACATGTTCTGTGTTTAGGAGTGAGCAGCAGATCCCAGGTCAGTCTGGAGCTCAGTGTGATGGCCTCACCTGCTACAGACCCGGACAGGTCACCTGCTGACTGGTCAGCTAAATCTGCAGGCACTTCCACTGTTGGAAACAGGTAATTATGGAGCATAATTATCATTAACACTGTCTCCAAACTGTTCAACAGATGTTTCTGGCGGTTTTATTAAATGCTGCTCAGAAACATCCAGAAAACTCCTTCAAAGACCACATAACCTGGGCTCGGCCATGATTACATGCTATTCATGAATAATCACTGGCTTGTTATTCCTGTTTATGACAACAAAATATACTATTTTCTTTCCTTTAAATCTCTTGTTTTGTTTTCCTTTTACATTTCTGAGATATTTTCACAGGAAAATTAAATATAGCAGCACATTTTTTTTGCCTTGCAACTGTGCAGGGTGGTGAAAAGTTATCACAGTTTAAAATGGATTGTGTTTAGATTGAACATGTAAATAAATGGCTAATTAGATAAAAAAAAAAACAACGATTACTGTCTCTTTAGAAAATGTTAAGGGTCCAAACCATGAGCTTTGGGGTGCCCCTTATCTTATTACCATATGATAAGGTGAAGCCCCTTTCAGACACAAACCTCATGAACTCAGGATAATCTTTAAGTAATATATAAAAATGAATGTATATAAATAAGAATGGCCACCCCTTGTTTTTTAGTAAAATTTGAGGTAGCAAATTTAGAAATACAGAGCCTAATCACACACACAAAACAAAAATATTCACCATATTTCATCACATATTAATCATCAATCATATATTGGAAAAGTATCAAATGTTTGAGTAAAAAAAGTGTGAGTCTTTGCATTCAGTAGCCATTGTTGCTTTGGTGTGCAGCAATAAGATGAGATAAAAAATCTCTGTTATGATTTTTTCCCTAAAAACATTTGACTGATCTTTAATTTCTCTTTCCTAGAGCAAATTTTGGTGATATGGTTCACAGAATAACTCAGTTTTCTAGAACAGTGGTTCCCAAACTGAGACTGAGACCCCTGAGAAGACAGGAGGTCCACGAGGCGTTGACTGTACAGAGCCTGTGATTGTTAAATTAAGCCCATTTCTACACAGAGAGGAGTTGAGGTGCTTATGTTTTTTGAGGGGTGTTTTTCATTGTAAATGCTTTTCTCACATGTTTGGAAGCCTGAAATCTTTTGAAACCAGGTCCCAAAGTGAATAAATGGAGTTCATCTGATATACAATAACATTTTAGTAAAAAAAATGTACTGTGCTTTAATGAGGTCAGTGAGCTGGTGGCTACAGTAAAGAATTAGTTCATGCTGGCAACCAGGATTATTACTGCAACATAAAGGGAGTCCCAAAGAAAAATAGGATTTGAACCACTGCTTTAGAAAAATTCACAGAGCCATCAATGTAAATTTGTCCAATTGCACCAAAACAAACCTAAACCATAATACTACCACCACCGTGTTTCATAGACTGGATAGTATGCAGTTTTTTCCTTTCTCCAGAAATGTTAATTTTCTGGTCACATTTGAGAAAAGCCTTTAGCTGCTTTGAAGTTAACTCAGGTTCTTTTAGGACTTTATTATCCACCTACTCATGGGGACTGTTAAATCTTAACATTTACTTTAATTTTTCACCTTTACTAAATTATCAAGTTTTATTCTTTGTTTCTTTTTAATTTTTTGTTATATTTCACAGACTTTTAGGCACCACTTTAAATGTGGATGTTCGGTGACAGATGTGCAATTAAACAGTTCACTTTGTTTTAATCCACCACCAGATGCATTTTGTAGGTATTTCATGGAGCCATTATTAGTATGAATTTATTATAATGGGAGATCAGTAGGAATGCTGGTCCTTCGGGAAGACAACAGGAACATCTAGCACATTTTAGCGGTGCAGTTTTTGTTGTTTGCCTAGGGTTATTTTTTCCACAGCCCACACTAGATTTAACCTGTTGGCATTAAAAAGCAACAACATCCATAAGTATGTGGCATTTACTGTAAACCTTAATTAAGCTCTCTTCATTATCTCTATCTCCTGTAATGAGTAATGAGTCGTGTTACCCAACATTTGATGTCCTGGGGAACATTTCCAGTCCACGAAATGATTTATATGAAGAGGTTACAGGTGTCAGAAGCACATCAGACATGTCAGAGGGAGCTGATTTTATTTGCACCAAATTAGGACAGCAGGATTGAAGTGCCCTTTGCTGATTCTGTCCTCAGCAGATCAAAGTGGCAATCAAATTGCTCTAATATGTGTGTTGTCACAGCCTAATGAATGCAGACACATGCCACGGCCTTAGATAAATTAGAAAGCTAATATCTAGATGATGAGGTGTCCATCATCTCAGACGTGTGCAGAAGAAAACAAATCGATGCCCTTGATCTGATAATGTAGGTTATTAGAGATTTGATGGCGTCAGATGGCACAGAGAGCGTAGCAGACTCCTGTGGGGGGTGAAGCAGTCATTTGACTGCCTTGTCTGTTTTTTCCAGCTCCACTAAGGAGGACAGCTCTCCTGACTCCAATCTAACACTGGAGTCCGACTCCAGTGGTGTCTTCCTCTCCTTATCCAATCAAAGCCAAGAGGACGCTGGCTCTGACAGTGACCAGCCAATCAGTGGATCTGAACTTGGAAGCAGCAACACGTCGCTAGAGAAAGATGGGGAAGATGGAGGGTTAAAGGAATGGGGAAGGGAGGAGAGTACAGAGCTACAGTGGTGTTATCCGTCCGTCCTCAGCAACCCCTCACATGAAGACATTGAAGGAGATTGTGAAGGAGAGGAGTCAGGATGCGGAGGGATGGGGGAAGATGAAAAAGGGATGGATGAGACCCTACTAGAGAATACTGACATCAATGTCCCACAAAGTGAAGAAATACCACCCAGGAAAAAAGTGACCCTAATGGGAGTAGACTCTCCTCTTCCTCTGTCTCCCTCACGACAACCAATTAAACATCTTCTGGATCCCATTCAGAAACCAATCAGAAGCTCAGGATTAGACTGTGGTGACTTGGATCCCTTTGTCCAGTCAGACAGCTTTGTTTATCTCGCTGTGTCTGCAAGACCAGCCTCCAAGGGCGAAGCCCCCACAGTGAAAGAGATTTTACCCCATGATACAAAACAAAATGCACCGCGACATGCAGGCAGCAAGAATGTACACATGGACCTGCCAAACATGGAGCAGGACACAAAGCTGACGCACCTTACCACACAAAAACCAGAAGAAGGAGACTTTCTGTGCACAGACAGTTTTGTTTACCTGGCTGCTCCAGCCTGCCTCCTGCTGGGCCCTGCAGGAACTACACCCTACAGCGGCAAGTACGTATGCTGTCGTCTGTGTTCACTGTAGCTTTGCAGATTCCATCCATCTGTTCTGTCCATCCATCTAACCAGCAATATACTGACTTACTGTCCTGCACCATCTCCTAAGATCTGGAAGACCTTTAAGAGAAGCTGAATATTTCACTATATGTTGCATGGCAAGCTTATTCCACAAACGGTGCTGAACAATCCTCCTAATTCCCCTCTACCACAGTCCCCAGAAAGGTTAAATATCATATTAGCATTGATCAGCCTATGTAGCTCAATTCATCTGTTAATATGTGGCATTGTAGGATATTTCTGTCATTTATTTACCAGGTATTTTCCCCTAACTTAAACCAGGTACTAGATTTTCATGTCCCTGTTATTTGAATGCATATATACAAAAAGCAAACCTCTGATTAAAGGAAAGGAATGTAGGAGAAACTCGGTTTCGAGCATTTCTTTCTTTGCTCACTATTTATATATGAAGCTTCTGCAATGATATTTAAAGTGTTATTCTGAGGTGTATTTAGAACAGATTTTAGCCCTAAACAGCTACTAGTGTGCCATCTGCACAGTGGGCAAAAATCCTCCAGCTGTTGATCGCTGCAGTTTTCCCCCTCATGACCATCTTTACTCTGCAGCTGCCTCAAACTGCTGAAGGGCTCCTCTTGAGCTGGATTCGTTAAAGTGACTCTTGAAGCTAAATTTGCTCTTTACAAAACCAGATAGGTGCAAAAATCTGCGAGTAGACGTTAAAGATGAAGAGGTAGTTTTAATCCGTACAGATCTGGGCTGAGAACACTTTTGGATGCTGGAAGCAGAACTTTGTGGAAATCCACAAAAATGAAAAAACATGCACATTTCCTGATCTTTAATATTCTAGCTTTGGTTTATTGTTCTTTATTTTTATTTTATGTCCAATTACAAAGTCATTGTAGGTCATTTTAAGTTGATTTCTGTGTTGAGTTCATAACAACATTACATACATGCATTCATTCAGATATTTTAACATACTTTCCTTATTCTGTGTGATCTTTTCCTCCAGGGAATCAGACTCAGAGAGTTCTGGTTCTGGACCTGTTGATTTATCAGTTCTGGGGTGTGGCTCAGTGGCAGGAGACAGCGATTGGGATTCAGACCTGTCCGACTCCGATCCCAGTCGTTCCTCCAGGACCTCGGCTGCTGGTACCAAACCAGCCGGCGTGGCCCGACCCAAGAGGCCACCCGCTGAGCCCGACTGGGATTTGTATGAAGAAGCCATTGAACCCGAAATGCTGGAAGAGTTCCAGGAGGAGCATGACAGAGGAAAAATTACTGAGGTGACCACAGGTTTGGAAGCAGAAGCAGCATCAGCCGTTTCCATGGCAACCCCATCTGTTACAACAGCAGCCCAGCCGGCGACATCAGCGGAGCAGAGCATGACTAAGAAGGTGACATGGCAGTTTAAACCAGCACAGAGGTCCGTTTGCACCGGAAGCAGAAAGGAAAAGGATAAGGAATCTTTGGGTTTGGGTACATTCACAGAACCTGGAGGTGGCGACACCTTTAGACCCCCCCCTTCTTCTTCATCGTCTTCATCCTCATCACCCTCATCATCGTCTTCTGGCTGATTACTTGGGGAGAAGCCCTTCAACAGCTGAAGACAAAGGCCAGGAAGGTAGAAAAGACTTTTGATGACTGGAAGAATTTTGCCTGTTAATTTAGAATTTTTGCATCTAGCTGCTGCTATTGCCTTCTTTAGCCTTGTAAAAGCTGCATTTAAGATGTTGCGTTTTTTCTTAGAATAGCCCCAAAAATATCTTATATAATCTCTGTAAGTTAAATTCCAACAGTGAAGACTCGCTGAGCTTCACTTTATTCTCCAAATAATAAAAAATAAGTAGTTCTGTTGTTTTTTTATGCTGTTGAATGAACTGTACAGGATCCATAAAAGCAAAAAGAAATGAGGTTTAACTTCTATTATAAGGCAGATTCAATTATTAGATTAGATTTATAATATCACGTAAAAATAATTCTGTAATCCATTTAAGATTTATAAATGTAAATCTGTATCAGCCGCTATTAATTACACTGTTTCCCCCTAAAAAGACAAAGAAAAAACACACCTACTGATGGAGGATTCCTGTGTACAATGTATTTTAAAATCACAGCCAACTTCAAAGTGTTATTTACAGTGTTTCAATAATATATTTTGATCCTTAAGATATATATAGATGTGATGAATGTGCAACAGGAACAAATAATGAAGGTTTTAACATAAATGTTTATTTATTAACTAGATTGAAGTTGTGAATGTCACAATTGAGCAATATGCTTACAGATTTATGCTATATTCTATGTTTCATATGTGGACAGTGTTGATATGTATTATAATAATAGCTGTGTTTAATTCTCATGCAGCCGGGTATTGATTGTAAAATGCAGTATTACGCACATTTAAGGGTTTTCTGTGTAACATTTTGTTAACATCAGCTGTTGAGATAAACAGTGAAACGACGACTGAGATGACTGACAGCCTTCATGCCACAAAGGTTGGATTTTTCTGCCAGTAATCCTCTCTTTATGATGCAAATGAAGAAAACACCTTCATTGATCTGACAACACTTTATGCTGCAAATAAATCTACTTGCAGGCCAGAGACTGTAAACAAAAAGTGGATCCAGCTTCCGGTTTTCAAAAGAGAGGTGCTGTCTGTGGGATTCCAGTGAAAATGTCAGCCAGGAATGATTTGGAAAAGAGGGATTTAACAAAAAATTTTTAATAACGTTACAGTTTTATAGAAGATTCTGCTTTTCACTACAATGGTAATGAACAGCATCTGTGCAATATGTTTAGAGATGCACCACATCCCTGATGCAAAACTAAAAGCTCTTGACACTGAATTAATCTGCAGATTTTTCCAAGTAAATATGGAAGCAGGTTTAACTTGATGGAAAAGTGTTCCCACTTTTTACCAGATTTGTGAACTAACCAAGTGATGCTGTCAAACACTCACCAAAAGTTAGAGATTATTGCTCAATCTCGTGTGGCTGTACGCCACTTGTCCCTCTGAGAAGTTAGACGCCGACCGCACGGAATGAAACTAACCTAAAAGTAAAAGAAACGAAAGAAAATAACCACATTACTCACCCCGTTCCTTCCTCTTTAAGAGAACTTTGTGATGTTTTTAAGGAAACATTGAGAATGATGTTCACTGAGCCTGGTAGGCAGGGCCGGCCCAAGCCTTTATGGGTCCCAAAGCAAAAATTTGAAGTGCCCCCCTCCCGTGCAAATAAATGGGTGTTTACATTGTAAACCAATTCATTTGCATTATTTGTTGTTGGCTTACATCATACTGGTGCAGTTCAGCCTTTTTCAGTATTAATCTTTAAATATGCAGTGTGATGTATGCATGTGGCATACTGAACCTGTTCTTTAAATTTACAGAAAAACATTAGCAGACAAGACACATTTAGAGTAAACAAGTTAGTCTAAATAAAACAAGTTTTACAATTTTGGAAAAAAGTACAGAAAATTCTGTATTTCACTAAATCAGACTGACTGGACAGGATCTAGATTTTGAAAAGGGGTGCAAAAATATGCTAAACATGCTATCTGTTTTGATTCTGAGATTCTGGCATGCAAAAAACTGCATGCATCGTATGACTGAGGCAGCAGGAAATTATTAAACTGGTATTATTTGCATGACAAACAACGTTTTCATGGTTGGACAATAATCACGGTTAAAATAGCATATAATCAAGTTTTTGTGTGTGTTATAATTTGAATTTGAATCATTCTGTGATATATTATTATTATTATTATTATTATTATTATTATTTAAATCAAGGTCTTGACATTTCAAGCATACTGGGGGTGGGGGTCCTTGGTGGCTTCTTTAGGCCTTGGCCTGGCCCCGCCAATTGGCCCTTATAAGGGCTGAGGGTTAGGTCAGATCATCTACTAATAAGGGGGGGAGATAGTTAAATAGGACAATGATGTTCATGTTAACCGTTTCAGCCCTGTTCCTATTTTTTTAGATCTCTGCTTGAAAATTACATATCCCATAAAACCACAAGGTCTACCTGAAAACCTGTGGTGTCGTAGCAAAGGGAAGACTTGTGAGATTTGTTAAAATGTGTAAATATCAGCTCATGCGTTATGGTGAAGAATAAATGAAGATGGCACACAGCACAAATGAAAAAAGTTTCAGGCACACTTTCAGGATGAATATGAACATCTGCTTGGTATGATGCAGCCGTCGCTCTCAATCTCGATCAGATCATACGTGAGCATTATCTCTGCAAAGGCCAACGTGGTATCGATTCCGGATCTTTACCAAGTAAATCCAGGGCAAGTATCGCTGATACTGATACCAAAACCGTTACTTTTTGCATGAAATTTTACAATCCATTAGTGAGTTTGCCTTTAATTATTAATCTTGATTATTATCATAATCAAACACGAAAGATTTTTGTCAAATAATTTTATTAACAAACTTAATGTCAGAACTGAAAATTTTAGATTTGCACTTTTGTTTTTTTTTTGTTTTTCAACAATATAAAATAACATTTGCAATGTGACAAAATAATAAAATAACTCTGTTATTCCCTTTTATCACACACAATTTTGTTTAAGAGAAATTAAGCTAAGCTCATTCACATTCTTTGGCATTTTTCCCCCAAAGTCCTCGTAAGCAGAATATCGATCTCATTAAGCTGGTATAGAACGAAACCGATACTATCTGGATCAATCTGCCCTAGTTCAGACTCTAATATTCACAAATCAAGACTGAAAGTGCATTTTAGTGCAAATATTAATATTCAGAAAGGATTTTGTTGACAGCCGTGAGCATGTAATCATTGTTAGCATAGCGGCATCCTCTGTCAGACAGGGATGATGTACTTTGGTAACTAGAAGTAAAACATGTCAGTTTAATGAGAAAATGTCTTCCTTTCCAGCTCAATCAAACTTTCTCTGACTGCCCCCACCCAGCAGTCACAGTCCATTTAGCCTCTGACTCCCCTCCACTATCAGTCACAGGGAGAGAACTAAACATCCCCAGCTCTGGTTGCAACTAAAGCAAAATAATCAAGAAACAATTCCCTAAAAATCCAGCGTGAAAGTGCAGTTTGGAGGCAGGAGAACCTGCCAGTCACCTCAGCAGCAGGCTCGTGGTTGAATTATTACGCTGATGTTGAACGATGAATCATTTAGCCGTGTTAAAAATGATACATGTAGCCCCTTCAGGAAAGAACACAGAGCTGTCAGAGTGTGACAGGGAAGGCTTGCAATTTATTTTGGGTTTTATAAACAAAGACTTTCTTTTGGGTGGCAGAGGTTGTGTGAGAAATCACAACATCGGCTCATTTATTCCATTTTTTCTTTTTCTTTTCTCTTCATTTTTAAATTAAGGCAATCAATTTGTTTTTTCTCAAACAATTTTCCTGAAACAATTTTGCCTTTTGCAGCCTTAACTGCCAACGTTAATGATGATGATGCTCTGCTACACGTAGAGGATTTGAAGGAGCTTTAAATGCATCTGTCGGGGTCCGGAACGGATTTCTCTCTGATGCTTTTAAGGACATATTTACAAGCGCACCCCACAGAGGAATTAAGTGTTTCATTAGCATATCTCTATTTTTAAAGCTGCAGGTCTCTGTTTTTGACTGTCTGAATGTCTCAGGATGTGAATGTTAACCAGAACAGGAATAATTACTAATGCAGGTTTAAAATGCATAAACTGAATGTTGTTATGACTCACAATAACACTCCATTTTCTAAACAGCGTGAGCTTTGATGTCCAGTTGGCATGGCAGAGTTAAAAAGAGCTGGCAGGCAGTGGTGTGTGATCAAATTAATGACGTCAACTGTTCATTTTCTTTTTAAAGCTTAACTTCTTTTAAATAGTAAGGAAAGTTATGATGGGATTTCTATTCCTTTACAACATGTACATTCCTACTAACAAATTTAAGGAGATCCATGGAGAAAAGTTGAGCTCTTCTATGATTTACAACCACAAATCAGAAAAAGTTACCATGTTTGATTTTTTTTCCTTTGCAGACAATACAAACTCAACTTATTTAATTTATCCTGCTAACTACTTTATTTAATTTGTAATATACATTCATATTTAAATTTCAGGCTGCAACACATCCCAAAAAAGCTGGGATTGGTATGATTTAGGGCTGGTAATGAGGACGTAACTCAAGCAGGAGGAGACTGTAACCAAAAGCAGCCTCCACGAAAGTCTTTATCGAGCAAAGATGGACAGAGGATTCCCAATTCATTACCAGATGTATAAGGAAACCATTATATAGTTATATTCCTTTCTTTACAGTCAGACTCTTATCAAACCATTCAATCGATCTGGAGGAATTTCAGTGTGTAAAGTCTAAGCTGGACACGGTGATCTCTGATCCCTCAGATGGACCTGCATCAAGAACCATCATCATCAACAGCGGATGGAACAACATGAACAAAGATTACTGTAGGAACCTTTGACAAGCTCTGCAACACAGAGTTACATTCACAGATGTCACTTCAGACTTTACTAAGCAGAAGAGAAGCTGCACGTTAACCTGGACCAGACGCCAGAGGCAGCTGTGATGGTACGAGGTTGGATCAGGGTTCTGAGATGGTACAGGGTGGGATCAGGGTTCTGAGATGGTAAGGTTTCCGATCAGAGTTCTGTGATGGTACGGGGTTGGCTCGGGATTCTGTGATCGGGTTTGATAGGGGTTCTATGATGGTATGGGGTCGGATCAGGGTTCTGTGATGGTAAGGTTTCCGATCAGAGTTTTGTGATGGTACGGGGTCAGATCGGGATTCTGTGATCGGGGTTGGATTGGGGTTTTGTGATGGCAAGGGTTCCGATCAGAGTTCTCTGATGGTACGGGGTCGGATTGGGATTCTGTCATCGGGGTTGGATCGGGATTCTGTGATGGTAAGGGTTCCGATCAGAGTTCTGTTATGGTACAGGGTCGGATCGGGATTCTGTGATCAGGTTGGATCAGGGTTCTGTGATGGTACGGGGTTGGATCAGGGTTCTGTGATGGTAAGGGTTCCGATCAGAGTTCTGTGATGGTACGGGGTTGGATCGGGATTCTGTGATGGTAAGGGTTCCGATCAGAGTTCTGTTATGGTACGGGGTCAGATCGGGATTCTGTGATCGGGGTCGGGTCAGGTTTCCCTGATGGTACGGGGTTGGATCAGGGTTCTGTGATGGTACTGGTCGGATCGAAGTTCTGTGATGGTACAGGGTTGAATCAGGGTACGCGGTCGGATCAGAGTTCTGTGATGGTACGGGGTCAGATCGGGATTCTGTGATTGGGGTTGGATCGGGGTTCTGTGATGGTAAGGGTTCTGATCAGAGTTCTGTTATGGTACAGGGTCGGATTGGGATTCTGTGATCAGGTTGGATCAGGGTTCTGTGATGGTACGGGGTTGAATCAGGGTTCTGTGATGGTAAGGGTTCCGATCAGAGTTCTGTTATCGTACGGGGTCGGCTCAGGATTCTGTGATCAGTTTGGATCAGGGTTCTGCGATGGTAAGGGTTCCAATCAGAGTTCTATGATGGTACGGGGTCGGATCAGAGTTCTGTTATGGTACGGGGTCGGATTGGGGTTCTGTGATGGTATGGAGTCGGATTAGGGTTCTGTGATGGCACGGGGTCCGATTGGGTTTCTGTGATGGCACTGGGTCGGATCAGGGTTCTGTGATGACACGGGGTCGGATCAGAGTTCTGTGATGGCACGGGGTCGGATCGGGTTTCTGTGATGGTACGGGGTCGGATCAGGGTTCTGTGATGGTAGGGGTCGGATTGGGTTTCTGTGATGGTACGGGGTCGGATCAGGGTTCTGTGATGGCATGGGATCAGATCAGGGTTCTGCGATGGTACGGGTCGGATTGGGTTTCTGTGATGGTATGGGGTCGGATCAGGGTTCTTTGATGGCATGGGGTCAGATCAGGGTTCTGCGATGGTACGGGTCGGATTGGGTTTCTGTGATGGTATGGGGTCGGATCGGGGTTCTGTGATGGTACGCGGTCGGATCGGGGTTATGGCAAAGCTCATTTCCACTTAATGATAGCAGCACTACATCGTTACTACTGACCTTCGGCTGGTTTTCTCACTGTGGTGCCCCACAACAACGGCTAATTTAGCATCCATCTTGCATCCTGCCTCGTCTCTGAGATCTCCTCGGCCAGTAAAAGTCAGTCTCATGTTGACTCTTATCTTTTGCTTTGTCTCTTTCTCTGATAACGTCTTCTTGGATTTCTTTGCTGAATCAGCCATGGTGTGTGCGAAAACAGCCGGTGTGTTGATATCTAGGTATTGGTGTGTGATGCGATGCTGTAAGGCAAAAAGCATTAAAACTTGTGAAGTGTGGTTTCTCAGCCACAAGGCAACTACGGCAGCAGGAATGTACATAATGAATGTCAGCGTGTCAAAAAACGAGTTTGAAGCTAATAGTTTTAAGATCAGAAACTTGTGTTGCTGACTTTCAGGCCACATCCTTCCTGGTCTTGAAGGCAGTCCATACAGTTTTCAACAAGATGATGAAGAACCATATTCTGCACACATTACAGCAGCATGGCTGAGGAAGAGAAGGGTACGGGTACTGGACTGGTCTGCCTGCAAGCCTAACCTACCCCCAGTAGAGGATGTTGAACAACAGTAGTAGAGAATTTGGAAACAACCATAACCCCATACTGTCGGATGCCTTTGCAGGAAAAACAGGGCAAAATAAGCCCTGAAACTCTTCATCACTTGATATCCTCACTGTTAGAACATCTCCTAAGTTTTGAGAGAGGGAATAGAAACATAATAGGGGAATACTGGAATGGGCTGCAGCCTGTAATGTGAGAGTTGATGAATATCAACAAGTTAGATTAAGCTGAGGAGAAAAATACAGGATCTTTTTACAGTTAACTACCAAATTATACTCCAGTTAGATAATTCTGTGACTGTCGCCAAGGCTGAAGCTCTTAGTCATGTGAGGACAAAGCTGTTGCTATGACTGTGGTTATATCACTGTGCTCTGCTTATTAGGATCATAGCTGTGATAAATTTGCTGTGTTGCTTAGATTTTAACACCGGTGCCACATCTAAAGCTCAGCAGGGTCAGACGTGGCTTTCTTGGCCCACTTTCACAGCAGAATTTAAAGCACAGATATTGTAGATGTCCCCACGGCATCGTAGATTCATAATCCGCAGCTTCATTCAGCACATTAGGGGGAACGGCTGCTGGAGTTCAGCTGTTTGAGATAATGTGATTAATTTCATCATCTCTTCCTCCTGCAGTACCTGCAACGAAAGAAAGGTCCCTTATCTGGCAGAAGATTATAACTGAACTGCAGCAGCAGCAGTACACAGTAATAAGTGCTAGCCAATAAACTGCCGATCACGCCAAAATTAGCTGAACCCGAATGACTAACGAAGGAAAATCCTGGATTTTTGCTTGTGTGAAACTGTGGCAAGACATCGGACAGATGACTGATCACATCCTCCTGACTTTTGTAAAACACAGTGACATCGGAGCGTATGCGTAATACTTTGCTTTATAACGTTAACGCTGATCACTGTTCAAGCTTCCTGCTGATTAACAGCTACGAGCTGAGACGGATTTTTAGTGGGAGGATTTATGTGAAAATCTTTTTGTGTGCCATGTTTTCCAAACCTTGCTGGAACACATTCTGTACGAATAAAGACTAAACTTGATGTTAAAATGTGACTCTGTTTGTTTAAACTTCTCCATCAACATCCATCCTTCATCTTTCCATCATCCATCCATCCATCTATCCATCCATCCTTCCATCCATCCCTTATCTATCCATCATCCCTTCATCCATCCATCCATCCATCCACCCGTCATCCATCCATCCTTCATCCATCCTCCATCCATCTATCCATCCATCCTTCCATCCATCCTTTATCTATCCATCATCCATCCATCCTTCATCCATCCATCCATCCATCCATCCGTCATCCATCCATCCTTCATCCATCCATCTATCTATCCATCCATCCTTCATCCATCCACCATCCATCCATCCATCCTTCATCCATCTATTCATCCATCTATCTATCCATCCTTCATCTTTCCATCATCCATCCTTCCATCCGTCCTTTATCTATCCATCATCCATCCATCCTTCATCTATCCATCCATCCATCTGTCATCCATCCATCCTTCATCCAGCCATCTATCTATCCATCCATCCTTCATCTATCCATCATCCATCCATCCGTCCTATATCCATCCACCATCCATCCATCCATCCATCCATCCATCCTTCATCCATCTATCCATCCATCCTTCATCTTTCCATCATCCATCCATCTATCCATCCATCCTTCCATCCATCCCTTATCTATCCATCATCCATTCATCCTTCATCCATCCATCTATCCATCCGTCATCCATCCATCCTTCATCCATCCTCCATCCATCCATCCATCCATCCATCTATCCATCCATCCTTCATCTTTCCATCATCCATCCATCCATCTATCCATCCATCCATCCATCCATCCCTTATCTATCCATCATCCATTCATCCTTCATCCATCCGTCATCCATCCATCCTTCATCCATCCATCCATCCATCTATCTATCCATCCTTCATCTTTCCATCATCCATCCTTCCATCCATCCTTTATCTATCCATCATCCATCCATCCTTCATCTATCCATCCATCCATCTGTCATCCATCCATCCTTCATCCAGCCATCTATCTATCCATCCATCCTTCATCTATCCATCATCCATCCATCCGTCCTATATCCATCCACCATCCATCCATCCATCCTTCATCCATCTATCCATCCATCTATCCATCCATCCTTCATCTTTCCATCATCCATCCATCCATCTATCCATCCATCCTTCCATCCATCCCTTATATATCCATCATCCATTCATCCTTCATGCATCCATCCATCCATCCATCCATCCATCCATCCGTCATCCATCCATCCTTCATCCATCCTCCATCCATCCATCCATCCATCCATCCATCCATCCATCCTTCATCCATCCATTTTTCTCTCTACTAAAACACTTATAATTCAGGGTTAGTAAACAGTTTTTTTTATACATGTTTTTTTTCTCTTTGGGTTTAACCCTTTAACTGACTGCTCTGCCATTTGGTAAAGCATATTTTTTGTCTGATTAATTACTTCTATTACAAATAAAAGGTATGTAAATAAACCTCATCTCTACTACTTGGTTCGGGTATGTAACGTAAGTGTTTGTTCTCCCATTATTGTTCAGGTTTTAACCATTTAACTCTCTAGCTTTTTTTTTTAGTATGTGTGGACATTAAAGGTTTAACAACAGAACTCGTTTTAGGACTAAAGACTGACTAAAACTGGAATTTTGTCTTATTATCCTGAGAAAGAAATCCAAATCTTTTCTGTCATTTAGAAAATTAAATTCTAATTTGATGAGGTTTCCTGTGGAGTTAACTACCTTGATATTTAAATCCATCCCCAGTCATCACCGGAAAACCTTTGTAATATATCACTGACATGTACAACCAACATATATGAGAAAATCCTCATGTCTCATACACACACACAGAGCCGGTGGTGCCATCTGTGTATTAAATAGTACATGGTGCATATGGCGTTGTGTCAGTAATGTAGGTCTGTCCATCTATTTAAGGCTGATTAATTAGGGCACTTTGAATAAGGCCAGAGAGAAAAGAGATGCTACCATGATGAATACTTAATCTATGTGCCAGTTCCACAGCCACCACAGGGACTCTGGAGATTAACTGGGCCACATCTCACAGCCTGTTTCCAGAAATGTGAAACCAGATTCACAGTGATTGTTCAAATAACTCAAACTTACCTTGCAGGACAAGTACTTTCAGAGACCCACGCTGGACTGAGCACACATCTTTACATTAATAATCTGGATCACCAAGTAGAAATATTTACAAGCTCAAAAAGGTCCATAGAAGGTAAGTTGGGTGTTTTGGGTGCTGTAGGATTCTGATGTGGTAGTAGGGGGATCAGTTCTGGCTTACTGTCTGATGGTGGTGGTAGACCTGATCCTTGTGTGGCTCGCTCCACATTGGGAGCCTCTGATAATGGGGCTGTGGTCTGTCTCAGCCATCTTTTTATTAAAAAAAAAAAGTCAGAAAAATCTCCCTTTCTCTTCATTCTTATATCTTCTAATCCAAAGAAAAACTGGTTCCAGGATCTATTTCTCCACATTTCCATGCTGTAGCTACTTTAAAACCAGCTAGCAGCACTAGCTTAGCCTGGACTAACATGGATGCCGAGGTTCTCTTTGAGCATCTTCATTGTTTATTTTCAGTTCCACTGGGAAAATCTCATGGCATGTTATCTTAAAACTAATCTAGTGCTAGCATAGAACTATTAGCCCCGCTACATAGCTTCATGTTATCAGGTTGATAGCCTTAAATAACATTAGTATTTGTACCTGCACAGGGTCTAAATCTCTTCTAGAAATGTGTTGTCAGGTGTCGAGATCTTGAAAGGATGAATAAAATTTCTTTTAAAGCGGTGTAGTGATGCTAGTGATCCATTCAAGTGTGGAAAAAAGTTTTTTCCCTCTTTTATTGACCTGTCAATAACTTAAGGTAGAATGTGGGGTGTTAAATCAGATTTCAGAGGTGGTCTGAAACCAGAGGTGGCCAGTGGCACTCTGGCCACCCCAGTAGCTCCGACCTTGGTTACTGGTTCAATGGTTAGTAGATTGGAACCTCGGCTGGGGCTTTTCTGTGTGGAATTTATATGTACTGCGCATGCGTGGGTCCTCTCTGGCTACTCTGGCTTTCTCCCACAGTCCTAAAGCATGCACATTATTGACTGATGTTTCTAAATTCTCCATAGGAGTGAATATGAGTGGGGTTTTTTTGCCTCTGTGTTGACCCTGTGATGGACTGGTGATCTATCCAGGGTGTACCTTGCCTCTAGCCTGATAGCAGCTAGGATAGGCTTAGAATAAGTGAGTACAGACAATGATGGATGGATATGGTAACTTTGGTTTGTCAGCTGATGTAAGTCCTTCTCCGTCTTCTGTTTATCAGACCAGAACACATAACAACCTGACCTTTCACCAGGTGCCTTTCAACCTATTCTGAGCAGGCTTGTGATTGCATATGATTGGGGTTGCTGCAGGTCTGCTCAGCATGAAGTTCCTCCCTCTATGTTCATATGTCGCCGCGCTCGCCGTGATTTACCCAAATATCAGATGAAAGGAGATGAGAGAAAAGCTGCGTTTGTCAAACGAAAATGTCACGCTACCACTTTGTCGTGTCATGAAAGTCTGTAACGTATCTCCTCACTGACGGGATGATGGCGGCTCTCCATGTCTGTGGTGACCGTTAACCGTTCACACTGGCCGGCTGTTTGAAGACGCAGCACATGGACCGGTTTAGTGTATTTATTCCATCACACAAATGTGAACTTTCCCTTTCCTCTGCCGCTCTTTCAGCATCTCTTTGCATCTTTTTGTGTGTTTTGCTGTGTGTGGGTGTGTGTGTGCGCCACAGAGAGATAAAGTGTGTGTGGGTGGCAGCTGGCTTTCACATTTTCAATGTGTGTGAGCTGTTTTGTGTGGGTGCTCCCTGTTTGTATGCACTGCATGTGTGAAGAGAGAAGGACGGATGGAGCTCAGCAGAATCCAACCAACCAACACACACACACACACACAAGCATGCAAGAATATCAAGTGAAAGACATCAGGACTCAGGCTTGTACAATAAAGAAAAAATACATATTTAAGCTGATACACACACTAAACTGCTCCTATACGCTACCATACAAATGTGTCGATCATCATCATCATCATCCTTACCATCACAAATATTTGCATATATGGTAACAGTTTTGAGGAAGTATTGTTACTTCTATCAGACAAAGGTCCAAACTTGTGCCAGTAAACAGAACATAAGTCCTTATTTGTTGATTCTTCATCATTTTTATCACAATTTTTTTATTTTTACTATTTATTTCATATTTATTATTCTGATTTTTATGTTTCTATGCAGATCTACTAAATAAAAGCTATTCTCATTCTCATTCTGACTATGAAGCCTCAGGTCTAAGTCTATTGCCTACGGTGGTGTTTTTTTTTTAATCAGGTTGGGTTTTTTCTGTCAGTGATCCTTGATTTTGTAACATGTTGCACCTTAAAGGTCTCGCATAAACACCCATTTGGCTGGCACCCCTCACCCATGAAACCATATATTTATACAGGAAATTATTGGCCAAATGCAACTAATAATAAATGACACAAGCAGGCACATAGTCTGAACAAAATGTTTTAATTTACTTTATCATTTTGCATTATTTAATTAATTTGTGTTAGCTTTCTTAGTCAGGGCAGTGCCCCGGCGCCCTGTATTAACAAGCCACCGCTCACGCACACACTAATTTTCAGTGAAGGTGCTAAAAGAGTTGGTACTGCTCACTTTAGTCTCTTTAAGAGAATCTGTTGGCAGTAGGGAGAGGAGAGGAGTAACAGGCAGTTGAAGGCTGCAGACAGAAACTGTGGACGTCTTTCAGTCTCTTACGGCTGAAAAACAAGCAGCTCTTCAAGCTGCCGGAGCAGTCAGCTGCTAATGACGGAAAGTTTGTGTAGGTTGCAGCCTTCAATCAGAGGCTGCCTCCTTAAATTAGCATTTAGTCATAACGACGTTGAAAACTCCTGCCTTGTATGCTTCATCTATTTTAATACAAAATAATGGACAAAATTAAATAAATTTATTAAGTTAATCAAGAAGTGTCAATAAATACATACATCATTGAAAATGAACATTTTATTAAATTAATTTGTATTTATTTCATGGATCACCTAATTATTTATTTTAGTGCTGGGCAACGATAAAAAAATATAATCGCGATTAATCACATGAAATTTAATGATTAATTGCGTTGTTACACACAAAATGTCATTTTCCTTCAAAAGAAGGTCTACTTTTAGACAAAAATGAACAAAAATGCAGTAAATTTTGGTTTTCAAACATTAAACATTAAAAGTCCGGAGCTGCAAGTGGCTCGCTGGACCTTGCACAGTGGCTTGTAACACACGGCTAAACATGCTAAAGAACTAGCTAATGTACACTGCTCAAAAAACTAAAGTGAACACTAAAATAACATCCTGGATCTGAATGAATGAACTATTCCTATTAAACTCTTTACATAGTTGAATGTGCTGACAACAAAATCACACAAAAATCCTCAATGGAAATCAAATTTATTAACCCATGGAGGTCTGGATTTGGAGTCGCACTCAAAATTAAAGTGGAAAAACACAC